>CAJQZJ010033152.1:5579043-5638909 GCA_907164525.1 Lophiomys imhausi
AAGAAGAAGAAGAAGAAGAAGAAGAAGAAGAAGAAGAAGAAGAAGAAAAGCTTTCACATATTTACAAACCCTCAGTGGGTAACTAAATGCATAAGCAAAGCCAAAAGCCAAACAAAACGTCATGTGCAATGCCATTCATCTAGGACATGTGCGCTGAATGTCGGGCAGAGACAGCATGACCAATTCAACCATCTCAAACCGCGTTTTACATCAAATATATTTTTTAAGGTATTTTTGTGTATGAGCATTTTGTCTGCATTTATGTATGTGCACCATATTCATGCAGTGTCCACAGAGGGCCAGGACAGAGTGTTGGGTCCCCTGGAACAGGAGTTACAGACAGTTGTGAGCCACCATGTAGGTGCAGAGAATTGAACCAGGGACCTCTGGAAGGGCAGCCAGTGCTCGCAACGGCTGAGCCATCTCTCCGGCCCCTTCTCTACATCTTTTAAATTGAGCACATTACTTGGTATAGGATATGCAAGAAACCAAACATTTCTCTCATATGAACACATGAACACTTTCTGAGAAAAGAGGACAGCAGAAAAATACGGCAGATAAAAAAAATATGGTAAGGAAACAGATTTAAGGACAGTTTACTTATGAGTGAAGAAAATGTCTTACATTTTTAACTCATAAAGAAAATATATACTTTGCAGAACTTTCTAAGCTAGCACACTAGCAAGCAAAAAAAAAAAAAAGATTCTAAATTACTTTGTTACATTAATGCTTCTCAGGCAGCTAGGGAGATGGAGGGGACATTTCCAGGCACAGACAAAGGCCCAATTATAGATTTCCTTCAATCAAGTCAGCCAAAGAGAGAAACCAATTCCTCTTTCCTCTTCTGTCTTGGTATGTGAGTATATGTTCACACACACTCATGTGCACGTACACACACACACACACACACACACACACACACACACACACCTGGAGTAGACATCTCTCCCTGGAGAATACCTTGAAAGCTCTCTCACTTTCCCTAGGCCTCTTATTCTCCAAGTGAAGTGGAGAGGGACTAAAAGAAAGAAAAGTCACAAACACATGCAGGAGGGAAGTGCTTGCTTTTTTAGTCACATAAAAAAGTGTCACATCTGCCCGAGTTTTTAGATAGGTGAAAACTGCCCCAGCCAATGACAATTCTGAGGGGTCACAGATGCATTGTAGGTACACACACACCGAAATTCCATAATAACCAAGTTTAGATAATGCTGAGATGCATGGATTTTAACTCCAGGAGCCCTCAGGACATCTTGTAGCTAACATGCTGAACTGCTAATGTGCGCTGAGGGTTCTTACTAGGAGGAGGAGTACCCAGTCTACAGATTCCCCAGACCACTTCCACCCAGAAGGATGCTTTTTGTAGAACACAGGAGCTCTAGGGAGAGTACTCCACAGCATGGCTGGGAAGCTACACTAGTGGGTGAACCCAAGACAGAGTTAGGAGTGAACACAGCTGCACCCTTGCCTTTGCTATGAATGTGCGCGCTATTCAGATTGTGGAGTCTGTTTCCTCTGCCTCATATGTTGAGAAACATTTAGCAATCACCTGGAACCGGGCCTGATAAATAATACATTGTAGCTCCCCTACTTCCCACTCCAAAGAAGCCTCTCCAGGGAGAAGTGTGGCTCACAGCTGTGAGCCGAGCACGCCTTACACATTGCCTTGCACACAGAGCCCCATAAATATTTGTTGAGATGAATAAGCATCATTGCAGGCTGGGAAAAAAAAAAAGGCACATGAAGGTGAATGTAAGAACAGCTGCATTCTGCAGGATGCTAACTTCCACAGGCACAGTGTGGGCTCAGCATGGAGACAGTTGGCCGTGTGCTCAGAGCTCCAACGTCTTTGAAGGGCGTTGTTGGGGTATAGTTGATGGCACACTTTCTTTCTAGATCCCCACTCAGGGATCATAGACCCACATGCTGGCCCAGTAGCTAGTAACACACAGCCAAGTTTCACCAAATGATTTCATCAAAACAAATAGGGAATGGGAAACAACATCACAGAAGGCAAGACTAGCTGGTGTATCTGGAAGGTACTTGGATAGAGAGCTGCCAACAACAAGATATTCTCCAAACAAGCAGGAGCATCTGCCTGGAGATCCATCTCAGCTGCTGAGAGCCCACAGTACCCAGACAAAGCCAACACAGATGCTGTGTGTTTTCCCGGGAGGAAACCTGAGGGGTTTGGGGGCACTCGGATCAACTGATGAATGGGCTGGGTAGCAGACAGGTAGAAAAAAACAGTGAACTTTTGTTTTCTTAAGAATATTTGTACCTAAAGAGTGACAATCATTCTCTCCCAAGCTTTCCTGTCAACAGACGTGCGATCTCTGGAAGAAGCTATCCTCCAAATGACACCAACTGCGAAAACTGTTGGAGGAAAGATCCACGAACAGGCTCAGTTCTAAGGCCGCTCCAGCACCCGATGCACATCCTAACTGATAAAGCCAACAAGCCCTACAAGGTCATCCTTCAGTTGGAAAACCAAGGTAACCAGGAAAGCTAACATCCCGTAGCCTCAGAGCCCTGACTCACACTTGAAAAGGTCAGTGTTGGGGGGGGAGGGGTGGAGTGGTGGGGTCCACGTGACCCAGAAGACCAATAAAACCTGTGAAGAATTTCAGAGTTACTGCTCAGAAAAACAGATGAGTTTAAAAAAAGAAAGTAAACGGCAGTCACGTGGCTTCACCGCCGACTGCATTCTCTTACGTGCCCATATCCAACCACTGCACATAAGGCAGGCTTTCAGAAACAAATGCCAAGCATCCCAAAAAGAGATGACAGACACACAGGAGAAAGCGTTAGGATGGTGGGGTGTGTTGCAAACTAGACACACTCACTCCGGTTACACATTCTGAGTCAATGCGGCCTTCCATCTTTTATAGGGTTCTGCTTCTGGGCTGAAGCATGCCAAAACACAGGGTGCCTGGTTCACAAAGGAAGTTCCTGCTTCCATGCTCTGCTGCTGAGAAAGATTTTCATAATCTAGAATAGCAAGACACCATTCTTACTCAAAACTCCAAGAATTCATTCGTCTGAGCTTAGACTACCAGGAAAATTTACAGAAATCAAGTATAGATACAAATATCAACTCCTCTATTTTTAATCGAAATAAGGCAATTTATTTTTAACAGTAGGAATAATTAAATATTTGTTATGAAAATGTGAAAGAAGGAATCCATATATTTTCTATATGACTTAGTCTAATTTTCATGTTTCTTTTTTCCACTCCACTTTCTCTTCTTTTTTTTTAATTAATTCTTTACATTCTCCCTTACATAGCTTTGCCTGCAATCCAGTTTCTACCTTCTTACCTAGTTATTTGTCTGTTTCTCTTTGCTTAGGACAACCAGTCTTAATCTTTAAGGCGATACCAATGTCTTTCATATAGTTATCTGTAACCGAACTTTTAAATTATTATTTATCACTTATTTATTTATTACTAAATTCACTTATAACAAACACCAACAATTTCTTAACTATTAATCCTATAAATTCCTACAACCCCTTTAACCTATCCACTAAACCTATTGATAATTATAACAACTACTTTCATAACCTTTTAGAATGATACAGTCTCTGGGGCAGGTCCTCAGTCATCAGGAACACAGTATTTGTTGTAGATTCTTTAACACACTTAGCAGTCCTTTTTCTGGATCTCTCAGATGCAGGTTCGTCAGGGTAAGTTGGTTATTGCAGTCTCACCTTAAATAAGGCTTCATGCTTTCTTCTCTGTGGGAGACCCCAGCTGTCTGCAGGCCAACTTACTTCTTTTGAATCAGGAACTCAACTGCTCTGTCTCAGTCCTTAAAGCCAGGCACCGTTTCCTTTAGGCCACTGTTTGGACAGATCAAACCCCTCTAGGCAAAAGCTGAGCCACAGGGTCCAGTCTTTGGCCTTTTGGTGTCTTGCTCAGGCTTTCTTTGCTCACCGGCTTCTTTCTGCTTCAGGGAGAGAGCTGGCCATCAATGGCCAGCCCTTTTTTCAGCAGGACTCTTGGAGCTCTCTAGCATCAGGGGCCTCTTCCCTTCTGGGCTCCATGCACTGTCCTCAAATAGGAGGAACTCTGTTTCAGCTTAATTTGGGCTCCGCCCACTTAGCAGCTGAAAACAATGTCAGGCCAGATACTTTGTTTCTTCAATTCTATTGAGTCTTTCCTGTTTTCCTGACTTCAAACTTGTTTTTCAGTCTATTGAGTCTTTCCTGTTTTTGCTGACTTCATACTTGTTTTTCAGTCTATTGAGTCTTTCCTGTTTTTGCTGACTTCATGCTGATAATGCTCTTCAGGCCCCGAATTAAGAGACAGTATCAGAAACTCCTATATATTTTCTAAATCTAATTTATCTAACCCCTACAGTTATCCTTCGAATTGGAGAATTTTCCTTTTTTTTTTCTGGTGTTGCACAACAGTTCACAAACTGCCATAGCCAGCATGAGCCTGTTCCTATTTTAAAAGCTCTGAACAGGCCCCTGGTGAGCACAGAACGGAAGTGGCCACTTGGGGCATCACCTTTACATGACCACACATATGTGCTGAGTCTGACAGGGGAGATGGATCTATACGGGGCTACTTTGAGACTTCTGGGTTTTGATCTGACATAAGAACATAAGAGATGCTCTATTGTCACCATGGATCAGCTTCTATGACAGAGGGAATTAAGATGGGAAGAAGCAAATGGTTGACTAGCCATTGCTAGCCACTGGCTCGCTGACACTAAATGCAAGTGCAGTAGCTTCCACTCCCTGGTTCACAGTTCTGGGGCCTGTTTCCTGTAATAGCTCTCATGACTGTGTGCTTTTGCTGTCATGGGACAGTCAGGGAGGTGAAAGAGAGGAGTTGCTGACACATTCTCGCAAAATAAAACAAGGCAGGCTTCCTATAGACAGAGATGGCAAGTCAGTACTACTCATAAACCCATGCTGAAATGTATTAATGTAGACGTTTAGAGCCGTCCATTAACACCAAGTACAGACGACCTGTCTTAAGGAAGTTTCATACAGATGCAAAGTTATGTGAGACCTGGGTCCCCTTGTACATACCCGGTTGAAGCCTGCATGGAGGAGAGGAAGAACGGAGGCCTCTTCATGGTCATCAGATCTGCAGCAAAGCAGAAAATGTGGTCACTCAGCAGATACAAACCAGGATTCCTCACACTGAAACACGGAGAGAGAGCAATGAGGCCATTGACATTCACTCTAGAGACGCTTCCCGAACGGCATGCGCCCAGGGAGCGCCTGCCTTCAAGGGCTTAGAACCTGCATCTGTCTTCCAGATGCAAGAGGAACACGAGCAGGACAGAAGGCAACAGCAGTGTGCTGAAAGTGCTCCCAGCTCAGTAGTGAACTGCTCTAACTCTGGGTTGCCCTCCTTTGGGGTTGGAGCAGATGTGTGAGAGCAGTCCCATGAAAGAACACGTTGAGTATCGAGTATACTGCTTATCATGAGGCTACTGTCCCTAACCCGACTGGATGCACAATTCCTACCCTAAGGCCCAGCTGGACCCAAATCTCAAGGTGCTGTGGACACCCAACATTACAGTCTATAGGATCATCACGCAACCAAATGAGAAAGAAACAACCGCACAAACAAAAATCCAGAAGGGAGGAAAACAAAAGCCGACATGGTCACCCATCTCCAGAGACAGTTTTCTCTATTGAGCCTGGAGCTTGGCCATGAGGAAAAAGGTGGGGTGGGGACCAGCATGTTGTGAGGATGTCTCATAACTCAACTGTCACCATCAAGAAGCTAAAAGAGGGTCAGTCCCCAAGACACTCAGAAATGTGCATAGGGTACAACCCTGAAAATCAGGGTAGACAAATAGAAGAGGGATTAGGTGGAAATGTCAGTAGAAAACAGAATAGAAGGCCTAACATGTCTGCAACTTTGCCCATAGCAGATTGCTGCCCTACAGGGAATTGTTTCCCCACTTTCCCTCAGTATAAGGAAGCTCTGCCTTCTATGAATGACTTGCCTGAGAGGTATTACAAAGATTCCATTCTATTTCCTAAACTAGGTGGTGCCACTCCCTATATAAGAACAATTGGATAATAAAAACCCAAACCAAAACTCGTAACAAGCCATAAACAACCACTCCTAGTTAAGGACTCATACACATTTTTTATATATGAAAAGGACAGAAGGCATTTTGGGGCCCACGGAATAAGCCAGCCTTGAGAAGTGCTGTGTGGCCTGATGCATCCCTGGTATCATGCCCAAGGCTGCATGACCCTATTCAGATCTCTGAAGGTAAGTGGAAAGAGACTGACCTCCTTCCATTCCCCACTTGTTCTTTCTGGAATTCATTTCCCACCATGGGGGCAGGTATACGGTACCCATGGGGACAGAGCTTCACCTTCTTTGGACCGCATCAACTCACAAGCCTCAGAGTACAGTATTTCAACATGAGGCTCTAATCAGGGCAGGCCCGGGAAGCCATGGCTTCCTCCTGTGCTAGAGTGGTCTACAGGGCACATATTTCAACTGTCCCTGAGCCAGCTTGCCCCACACCTTCTTGTCAGAACTGCTGGCCTGTCCCTTGGTGGCAGAATTTGTGTCAAATACCATGATAGAGCCAAGTCCAGCAGGCCCTGGGTCCTAATTAAGATCTTAGTCTCTCTGAAGCTAATGACAGCCATTAATTGACTACAACAAATTTTGGCACTGGCAAGGATTCCAACTAGTGTAGGACATGCAAATAACTTCTTTCTTTCAGCCAGCCCTTGCATTTTAAGTGCAGAACATTCCAGACACTAAACCCAGTGGAACATTTCCTCACTCTAGGGTGCCATTGTAACTAGAGCTAGGTCAATCTTCTTTGCAGTTCAAAACCAGCCTAAGCCTACGGCCTGCTGTTGGCCAGTCAACAGGGCCCATCAGTGCCACAGCCCTTTCTTGCAATGGATTTGGCGCCTCTGCACTCTCATTCGAGACTTAAGTAAAGACATAAGCATGTAACCTTCTCTGTTTTCCTCAAAGAAAACGGATGAACTAGAACAGCGTTCTTTGCAGAGTTGTCAGTTTTCCTCCTCACTTTTGGCAAGCCATGATGATGAGTAGACCTATCTCCCCCTGCCCCCCAAGCGTGTGAAAAACGTGCTAACAGCAATTATGTAGGAGAGAGGAAAAAAACCCTAAATATTTCTGGAAACCTAGAAAACAGAGCCCTCAGAGCAAGTTCTAGAAGTGGCATTGTAGGGTCTAAGATATGCCCATCACAGAGCTGGTCCAAAAACTGGATTGCATCATGTGAGTGTCTCAGATGGAACAGTAATGCTGGGGGTGGGGGTGGGGGTGCTGCTGGGGGTGCTGCTGGGGTGGGGGTGCTGCCAGGTTGGGGGGTACTGTTGGGGTGGAGGTGCTGCTGGGGTGGGGCTCCTGCTGGTGTGAGGTGCTGCTGGGGTGGGGTAGGGGCTGCACTTACGCTTGTGAAACCACGGCCAGGATCACTGTGTGCTCAGAGGGGTTAGTGGCCCGGATTGACCTGTAAAAAAACAAACAAAAACAAAAAACAAAAAAGCCTTCCAGTCAAAGCAGTGATCTACGCTTTGTTATACTGAAGTGCTATGGAAGTTCCTCTGCATTGATGGTGGCACCAAATCAAATCGTCCTTTAAAGAGAAAGTCTCAGAATACATGAGATAACAAAGAAAGACAACCTCGTGGATCAGGACAAAATCTTCTATTTATTTGTTTGTTTGTTTGTCCTTTTGTAATTGTTCTAACTCCTGGGCAATTTTCCAAAAGGTCAAACTCACCAGTTTTCCACTTCAAAACTGGCAAATTCCACGTAGGTTTCATGTTTTCTGACTGAAGTCTGACTCTCTTTTTAAAAGTATGGCAGTTCTACAGCCCCTTAATGATCAGTTTGTGCCTGGGCAGCGAACCACATTGGATTACTTCCCTTTCAAAGCAACAGATCAAAACAAAAAGTGATCTACCAATAAAAGTTAAAGTACTTATTACAGACAGACAGACAAATGAAAGTTAGACCCCGCTAAAGATCAAAGAGTGCCCCTCCCCGAGTAATTCTGTCATTTATGCTTATATATACTTTAAAGAACTTGGTCATCAGCTGGCCTTGAGAAAGATTAAGAAGTCTTTAAACTGTCAATCAAATTTGCTGAATTAGGACCACCTGTAGACAGCTAATTTAGTCCTTAGCAATTTCATAGGATTTTGAGGTTTGTGAACCTTATATGATGTGAGGTGCTACATGAAGCTGATTCTAGGCTACTCTGGTCAGGGCTTCATGATTGGCCAAGCTTTTAAAAAAGGACCACATTCCCTAACCTGTCTGAAATCAGCATTGGCTGTTTCAGCCTATACCTATGGTCTGACTCCTGCTTATTTCCAAGATCTTTCTAAGAGGAACCATTCATCTCTAAGGGCAGGAAGGCTAGACCAGTCCCACTCCAGCTGACATTCATCACTTCCTGTTCCCATCCAACCACTCACAAAACAGGTTCTAGAAGACTCAGGAAGCCTACTGTTTACACACTAAGAGAAGTACCACTTCCCATCATACGAAAAGAATACAGTCTTTGAGGTAGTCTCTGAGCATCAGGGAGACACTATGCACAGCGCACTTGCATTTAGCCTTTCCCACCCAGTGATGTGCCGTGAGCTCACTGCTCGGTCACCTTCTATGAGCCTGGACTTGGACAAGAGGCTCACTTATACACTGAACCCATCCAGTAGGAGCACGGACTCTTGGCTTCCTTTGGGAGTGGCACCTGTCTTTTGGGTTGCTTCCTGCTATCCAGAGCAATTTGTGTTGAGAGAGACTTAGATCTCTTCTTGGTGAAGGGACTGAGATCTGGAGACATGTAGTGTAGAGAGCTGCGATGTGCCGCGCCCTAAAGATGGCGCCGGTTTCCGCCTTCCACCAGCCCGACGGTGAGCGCTCTCGGTGGTAAACAAGTCCATATTTGGCTAAGACCGCTGATCTGGCTTGCTTCCGCATACGTGGGCCTCTAAGATAGCACCACGTGGCTTTACTTGATTGGCTGTTCATATAGTATTTAGCCTGTGGGTTGGGTCTGCCCAGGCATTCGGAAGACTGTTTTCAAGGGACCTGAATAAACTGCTTGAGAAGAGCTTTTGCGAGTTGCGTCATCCTTGCTGGTCGAGGGGGACGCAACAAGTGGTGGCCCGTACGGGGAACCAAAAAAAGACTCAGAACTCCTGCAGTCAGGGGCAGCGCGCTGGTAAGTTCCTGGGATAAATTGGGACAATAAAGTTTCACGAAAATAGCGAAAACAAGGTAAAGTTTCACAGAAATAGCGAACAAAAGGTAAAGTTTCGCGGAGATAGCGAACAAAAGGTAAAGTTTCGCGGAGATAGTGAACATACGGTAAAGTTTCGCGGAGATTGCGAACAAAGGGTAAAGTTTCACGGGAAGTTGCGAACAAAAGGTAAAGTTTCGCGGGAAGCTGCGAACCGAAAGTAAATTTTTAATCATGGGATCATCTCAGTCACATCCAATTTTTCTGGCTCTTCAGGAGCTACTTTTAGCTAGGAATTTGAAAATTAAGAAGTCTACCCTAGAGAGATTTTTGAATGAATGCGATTCCGTGGCTCCATGGTTTGCGGTGTCCGGGAATCTTACGGTATCCTGCTGGGACAAATTACTTGGGACCTGTCATTATGCTTGGGGGAGGAATTTATCAAAGAGGTAATTTTTCCCTAGGGTCCACTACCAATCTGGATTTTTCTAGTGGTAGTGGCTCTGGTACTTGGAATTCTTTGTTTCATTCTTACTGCAATAAGACCTTTTCAGTCTCACCAGTATGTCTCTGGCCTCCTTTTCTGTGGATTGTAAGTAATGGGAGTGCATCCTTGGGTGAAGAAAAGTTAGTATGCACTCCGGACACATGCTTTTATGCCCTGTGCTGGAATGCCACAGCCTTTCCTGTGGCTGTGGTGACTAGAATGCCTCGATATGTACCAGTTCCTGTAGAGGCCCCTAATACCATGATGCTATTCAGGTTTAAAAGAGATTTTGGCATCACTGCAGCTATTGTTACTGCCATCACTGTTGCTGCTGTGGGGGCTACTGCCTCAGCTACTGCCTTGTCTAGTTCTATACAGACTGCCAATGCCCTGAATAACATCTCAGCCACTGTAGCACAGGCATTGGATACCCAGACCTCTATGAATTCTCATCTCAAAGGAGGCCTTATGATAGTTAATCAACACATAGATTTAATACAAGAACAGATTGATTCTCTTTGGCAACTAGCACAATTGGGGTGTGAGTGGAAAATGCAAGGTTTGTGTGTTACTTCCGTGCAGTATCAAAATTTTACAAAGGCTGCTAATTTGTCTAGACAATTGTCAAAGTTCCTCTTACAGGATTGGTTGGCTGAATTTGAAAATTTGATGAGAGAGCTGAGAGCGACAATCGTCCACATCAACTCCACTCGGGTGGATTTGAGCCTGGCTACTGGTTTGACTTCCTGGATTCAGACGGCTATGGATCATCTTAAGGAGTGGGCGGGCATAGGCTCTTTGGCAATACTGATGATACTAGCCTCTCTGGTTTGCCTATGGTGCATCTATAAGATGAGAGCCACACAGAAGCGTAATGCAGCCATGATTATACAAGCCCTTGTCGCCATTGAGGCGGGCCAGTCCCCTCAGGCATGGCTCGCTGCCGTGAAGCCTTAAATCTTCACTGAACATAGTCCCTGCCCACTGAGGTATTCGTTCCATGGATATTAGGGTCTGGCAAGTCAATGACGGAGTTGACGGGTAAGTCTCGGCCACCTAAGACAGGGCAGTCCCGAGTGGGGAGGCTGACCCAGAGACAGGTAAGAGTTTGAGCATCGCCCTCCTACAGGCTCAGGCCCACTGTGAGATCCCCAGATAGGGGGATTACGAAGCCTTTCCAGGGACTTCTACCAACTTTAGAAAAAATAAAAAAGGGGGAACTGTAGAGAGCTGCGATGTGCCGCGCCCTAAAGATGGCACCGGTTTCCGCCTTCCACCAGCCCGACGGTGAGTGCTCTCGGTGGTAAACAAGTCCATATTTGGCTAAGACCGCTGATCTGGCTTGCTTCCGCATACGTGGGCCTCTAATATAGCACCACGTGGCTTTACTTGATTGGCTGTTCATATAGTATTTAGCCTGTGGGTTGGGTCTGCCCGGGCATTCGGAAGACTGTTTTCAAGGGACCTGAATAAACTGCTTGAGAAGAGCTTTTGCGAGTTGCGTCATCCTTGCTGGTCGAGGGGGACGCGACAATGTAGGTCTGGGGTCTGTATGTTAATGAAGGAAGGTTCAGTCTGGCTAAAAAACCAGGGACCCAAGCCCACAGATGACAGTAAGGAATACACTTCTACTGAAGTATGTCCCCCACTCTTGTTCAGAAAACTGTTGACTGCCAATCATTTAAGGATCTGGTCACCTTCAACAGGACCAGTAACTAACAGTCAGCAGGCACACAGATACATACAACTTCCTTCCGAACCACAGGTTGCCTGTTGCTTTTCTGAGCAACTATAACATAGACACAAACATCATGTCTCTTAATATGTAAGGAATAATGCAAAGACTATCTAACCTAGGTTTTAGGGGACACTTGTCTTTAATAATTTTACACCTGCACAAGAGCAGTAGTGTTTGATTACAGAGCCATACGACAAGAGTGAGTGAGGGCCAGGACCCAGTTCTACCCTGAAAATCCTTTAGAAAGAAGATATATTTTGTTTTGTTTGTTTTATATTTTTTGAGAGTGTTTTGCTATGTAGCCCAGGCTGACCTCGAACTCATAGCAATCCTCCTGCTTCAGTCTCCCAAGTGCTGGGACGACAGATGTGTTTCACTATACCTAGTTAGAAATAAAATGTATTTCTTAATATTATTAATAGTAAAAATAGCATTTTATATATATATATATATAGGCATTACTAAATAGGAAAATATTTCTATAGAGAAAGGCAAGATTTGAAACCATTTAAACACTTAAACACTGGTTAATTAACAAAGATTCTTTGGAAAAATGCAAGTCATCCAAAAATAGATGATTTAAAAAAACAAAAAACAAAACTCCTCAATCCATTAATACTTTTGTCAATATGCCAAAAGTTTTAAGAATCAAATTCTCTACCTCTCATTTACTAATTAATAGTCAATAAAAGTCCAGCCCACATGTAGGTGGGCTCTGTTCTCACATTAACTAGTGACCCCTTCCAGGCTAACTTTCCAGCACTCTGCGTCTGGTCTGCTGAATGGCTCAGTTCATCCTGAGTGAACTCTTAAGACCATGCATTTATTCATGAACAGACAAGTGCCTGCTTCCCAGAGTGTGAGCATTTCTACAAACAAGCAGGGGCCTGGGCCCCAGGGACACTGTGCTGCTGAAGTGGCTGCCTTCTTTCCTCCAGGTCTAGCAAGCCTGCTACAGGATCTACCCATCTGTGCCACGTACAGAAAAATTTCTGCTTCACACATTTCTGATGTTCATTTTGGGACAGAATAATGAAGTTTAAAATATCTACTTTAAATCTAAACTACGTGTAATAAAAGCTGTGTGAATTTTAATGACTCTTTTATGAGCAATACTTGGGAGGGGTTGGGGGGGACCATCTTCAAGTTTTAGGATGAGTCCAGCTGATACCTTTAAGTTGAGTGCAATTCAAATAAATGTGCAGAAACAAGAAGACAAGATACATTTATAGAAAATACATTTATTTGGGCTGAGGAACCAAAGCCAGCTATAGAGGAAGCTCATAGAGAGCAGATGGGGGTGGATTAACTAAGCAACTTAGAGGAAGGAAGGAACCTACCTGCACACAGCTTCTGCATCGAAGTTCCGGGTTTGCCTGTGATCAATCACAATAATTTCATGATGTTTGTCCAGAAAGCATTCAAGGGCCGACTCTGGAGTGCGAGCAATGTTGCATCTGTAGCCGGCTCTGTCACAGGCCCACCAGAAGCCGTCACTCTGGCTATCTTCCTTTGCAAAGATTAGCAGAACCTGAAACAGAAAGTAGAGCATCTTGAATTGAAATCCACAACCTCAGAACTGGACTGACAACAGGCCAGGGGTACACTGGCTAACTACAGGGCTCCAGAGGAGAGCTGTCTGGGTTCATATCCAGCTCCTCCAATAATTCCTGGGATCTCCAAACCAGCAATTCTGTCTTCCTGGCCTGACTGGGAGCTAGCTAGTCGGAGGGGAAAGAGAATTGGAAGCAGGTAGGCGCTCAATCATTCTAGTAAGGGGTGGGTGCTGCTGGCTGTGGTTTAAGTTTTCTTACAGTTAGGCCTATTTTTAGGCCAGGGAAGCAGCAAAATTCCTGACAAGATAAGTAACGGGGGTTACGCAGGTTACATGATGATTTGCAAATGTACACATCTGGTTCAGTGCAAATGGCATTTGCTTCCCTGTCCCTGGAGGCTCTCTGCGCTCAGCACTAAAATACCTGTAAAGACACAGGAACTTAAGAGAACTGACAACCCGAGAGATTAATTTAAACATCCAAACTCTTACCAACATGGGAAAGACTGAACATGAACTGTGTAGTTGACGGAACTAAACTGAGGACGATTTGCCTCATTGTGAAGTATGGCCCCACCCATGGAAAAGAAGGCAGGCGCCTTGCACAGCTTCTCCTCAGCATTCCTGGGCTCAGGAACCCAGAGTCCCTGGAAACTGGGAAGCCAAGGAAGCCTTGCCATCACTTGGAACGATTTAGGGTCTGACTTATGCCTGAGAATGAAGCCCCCGGGAAGTCAGGATGGCCAGGCCTGTTCCCTGCCATGTTCCTGTGCCCAGCGGAAGGCTGGTGCTTATGAACTGCCCAGTAAAAACTTGATGGTTGAGACAGTGACTACTTGAGGAGTTTTGTAAGAACTTCAAGAAGGCTATTTCTATTTTGTTTTTGGGAAAGGGTCTTGCTATGAAGCCCCAGGTAGCCTTGGAGTCACAACCCTTGAGTGTGCCAAGTAGCTGGGAGTAAAGATCTGCACTGCCTCGAAGGCTTTATTATTATTATAATAGGAGTGAGAAGTCCCCCAGGAATATGGTGCAATACAAAAAGATAATAATCGAAGACATTGCTAAGGCATTTAGTATTCTCCAGCATCCATTTCTGGTTTAAATAATTAGAACAGTATAGTCTCTCAGCATGAAGGACTTTTAAGGCAATACCATGGTCATGGTAAAATACTGAAGTGTTTCATTTATAATCAGAACAGAAACAAGCCGAAGTGCCCAACCACTACCATTAAGTTTTAAAAATACCTTATTGTTTGAACATTAGAAACCCACAGGGAAGTAGACACAATAATATAATGAATCTTACCCACCCAACATTCAGCTTCAGCAACAGTCAACTGCTAGCCAATACAGGTTTCTCTATCCCAGTGATTCTCAATCTTCCTAATGCTGCAACCCCTTAATACAGTTCCTCGTGTTGTAGTGGCACCTCCAGCCATAAAATTACTTTTGTTGCTACTTTGTAACTGCAATTTTGCTACTGTTATGAATCACAGTGTAAAAATCTGATATGCAAGGCCTGTGGGGGTCAGGACCCAAAAAGTTGAGAATCGTACTCTATCTCAAATTGTGTGTGTTCACAGCACACCTAATTAACATATCCCAACCACACACGTCTGTTAAACAAGAAAGATTCACTCCTACAAGAACAAAACCACAATACTGCTTCATACCTAAGCCTTGCCCAATAATCCCTGAACATCAGTAATATCCAAACATATCATACATATCAATCATCTTACATTCTGAGTCATTTTCTGTTTTCTCAATATCATGCTTCCAGAAAGCAGAATAATATGTATTTTTAGCATGATTTTTTAACGCCTTTTTTTTTTCCAGCACATGGTTTAAAACCATCTGTCTGAAACATGGGCCGGCTCTACTTTCTCAGAGCTCACTCTGGCCAGGGTCTATCACCCGTCAGTCTGGGATGCTCCTCACCTTTGCAGACCCTAAGATCCCACTAGAAGGAGGCAGGAGGAAGGTGACTCTCCTGAGACAGGCACATCCTTGTGCGCTACAATAATGGAAAGAAAACTGTTGCTATGGCAAGGACATCGAGGAAGATCAAGTAGAAGCTTGCCTGTGCAAAAAGTCTCAAACTCGGAACAATTGTGATAGTAGGATGAGAAACGGTAGACGCTAAGAGCCAGGAGCAGATGGAATGGTTTGTCTCCCATCTATCTGGTTATGTGATGGGATTATAAACAAGAATCTCAACAATCCCATTCATTTCCTTGTGAGCACTATGACTCAATATTGACTAGCACAATAAGAACACAAGTCTACTCTCTCCTATTGGGCCCATCTTATTCATTTCATATGTTTTTACATAAGACTGGAATGCCTCACTTTAAAAACAAAGTAGCTTTATTTGTAATAGCTAGAAACTGGAAACAACCCAGATGTCCCTTAACCGAAGAATGGATTAAAAAAACTGTGGTAGATTTACCCGATGGAATGCTACTCAGCCATCAGAAACAAGGAAATCATGCAATTTGCTGCCAAATGGATGGAACGAGAAAAGCTCATCCTGAGTGAGCTAACCCAGACTCAGAAGGATGCACATGGCATCTATTTATTTATAATTGGATTTTAGCCATATAGTACAGGATAACTATCTTACAACCAATGCACCAAAGGGAACAGGAACATGGACTTTGTTACCTGTTAGTGGGATACTTTGCCCTAGTGGAGCTGCCATGTAGGCCCCCAGTGTATGAGGAAGCTTGTAGCCCTCATATGGCTGCTGAACTGAGTGGGGCTGAGATGTGGGGGCACCCCACACCAGAGGACTAGGATGGGGAGAGAGGGAGGGTGGGACCTGGAGGGGAGGAGGGAAGGGGCTGTGATGGAGATGTAACTTGAAGCAATAAATAAACATAATTTTAAAAAAGATTAAAGGTGTGGTGGCACACACCTTTAATCCCAGCACTCAGGAGGCAGAGGCAGGTGGATCTCTGTGAGTTCAAGGCCACCCTGGTCTACAAAGTGAGTCCAGGGCAGCTAGAGATACATAGAGAAACCCTGTCTCTAAAAACCAAAAAATAAAATAAAAAATAAAAAGAAAGGAAGAAAGAAAGAAATAGCAAGAAGCATTAGTCTGCAAATTTACAGAATACCAACTATATGCCTGATAATTTAAAAAATCATTTAGTGTATGTTGTCGGACAAAATAAAAACTCTCTGTTCTTTGTTGAAAAAAAATAGCTAATTAAATTGTTTAACCAGTATTTATATTATCTTTAATTGTTATTTGATGGTGTTTGATTCAGCGGTGTTAATCCTTAACCCACCATTATATATGAATACACACAGACACCACATGGATTTTATTATTATTATTATTATTATTATTATTATTATTATTTTGGTTTTTCGAGACAGGGTTTCTCTGTATAACAGCTCTGGCCATTCTGGACTTGCTTTGTAGACCAGGCTAGCCTCGAACTCACAGAGATCTGCCTGCCCTGCCTCCCGAGTATTGGGATTAAAGGCATGTGCCACCACGACCCCACATGGATTTTAACAAGCCTAGGCCTGAGTTGTACAATCCTAGTCCATCTAAGATAGCTCATTATTCTATTACCCAAATATAGCCCCATATATATATATATACCTTTGGACTATTATTCCCCATGCTAAGCCCATGTTCCAGGCCACGTGGAAGGATCTTCTTTAATCTACCCTATAGCGTGTCCTCCTTGTTTGCCCTGGCTTCTCTCTAGCAGCCTTCTTCCCAAGATGCTCTCTCTCTCTCAAAAAAGCCTGCACACCTTAGTCCTGCCTACCTCTGTCTTTGCCCAATCTCCAGGCCTCGGCATTTATTTAACCAATCAGAGACAATTAAGTAACAGACAGCAAACAGAACCAAACAACATTTAGAATGCTTAACACCACCCTATTATTTCCCTCCTTTTGTCTAATAAAAAGGCTAAAAAATTTTTAACTCATATAGTAAAAACATTAAGAACAAAAATCAAACAATAAAGCAAACCATATATAAAAAGTCCATATATGATGTTTAGCCTATTTGTATCAGGCAATCTTGAAGAAGAAAAAAATCATCTATCTTGGTGTGTCTAAAGTTCTGAACCTAAATAATTTCTATCATATCCTATATTTTCTTTTAAATCCTAAATAACTCAAGTTTAATTGAAAATTTATAGCTATTATGTCTTCAACCCCATCAAAGACATAAGAAGGGATAAAGTTATTATTTGAGTGAATAGGAAGCACAGGAGGGCATCTTCCAAGAAGAAAAAATGACAGTTTGTTGCCTAGACAGTCCCAAATATCTCTCGATACCATTGGAGCATCATCTTCAGCCTTCTGGCCAAGCATATCTTATTTCCTGCTGCACAGACATAATTGTGCAGCAGGAAATAAGGATTTTCCCATTCTGTCTCTGCAGAATCAGGACATCGACTTACCTGCATTTAAGCTCTGATCCATCTTTAGACTGTATATAGTCTGTTGAGAGAACAGGGGCATTTTTGCCTACTAGGAATTATCTCCTGATGGGAGATTTCTTTTTGATGCTCATTGTTTTCTTCCAAGTCAAATGGGAGCTGTCAGAAGCTGACTGTCTTAAAGTCAAACAAGTTTTAAAATAATATCATTAAATGCCATTTTCTGTACATCCCTGAGGGTTTTGAAGACATCTATTGATTTAGAAATCTATCATCTTTGAACATGCAAACTGTAAAATTCTATCAAAATTAATATGTTTTATCAATCTACAAAATTCTATACCAATGTATCAAAAGATAACCTTATTTTAAGAATAACAATAGTTTTAACTTTCAGAGAATATTCAATCATCTATCCTTATATCTTATCATTTCTATATTATATACATATATTTCTTTTCTTTTCTTTTTAAGTTCTTTCCCCCTATATAAGAGAGAAACAAGGATAGAGAAAAGAAAAAGAAATAGAAAAGTCCTTGAGTCTAACCTCCTATACCTTGCTTAATAAGACCATTTAACAATTTGTAACCAATCCCCCTAAATAACATCTATTACATATCAAGTGACCAAAGTCTTATCCCCCCCCACCTTTTGGGAAAGGGACATTGCTCTCTTAAAATTGCTTCCTGCTGAACTGGGTCGTAGAAAACCTGTTTGGGGGCCCAAATAAAATGAAAAAAAAAATGGTTAAGCATTTTAATACTAACATTTGTTGTCCAGTCTCTATGTGCTCAGCAATTTGAATGTCCTGAGCAGTTTATAGTCTGAAGTTGAACTTTGGGTGGGAAAGTTCAGGGCTTCATTGAAGTCCTGGTGGAACAGTCTGTGAGCTGGACCATCTGGGCTTGTCTTGTCTCCTTTGGTGTTTGGTCCCTTTACTCATGATAGGGTGGTGTTAAGCATTCTAAATGTTGATTGGTCCTGTTGGCTGTCTGTTACTTAATTGTCTCTGATTGGTTAAATAAATGCCGAGGCCTGGAGATTGGGCAAAGACAGAGGTAGGCAGGACTAAGGTGCGCAGGCTTTTTTGAGAGAGAGAGCATCTTGGGAAGAAGGCTGCCAGAGAGAAGCCAGGGCAAACAAGGAGGACATGCTATGGGGTATATTAAAGAAGATCCTTCCACGTGGCCTGGAACATGGGCTTAGCATGGGGAATAATAGTCCAAAGGAACGTATGTATATATGGGGCTATATTTGGGTAATAGAATTATGAGCTCTCTTAGATGGACTAGGATTGTACAACTCAGGCCTAGGCTTGTTAAAATCCATGTGGTGTCTCTATGTATTCATTTATAATGGTGGGTTAAGGATTAACACCGCTGAATCAAACACCACCAAACAAACAATTAAAGATAATATAAATACTGGTTAAACAATTTAATTAGCTATTTTTTCAACATATGGCACCCAGCGTACGGCAATTAGAATCCGTGCTTACAGCCTGAGAAGGCTCAGATGAAGAGTAACTTCCTAGCCAAAAAGTGGGGAGCCAAACCCAAATATATTTCAAAGGAGCAGCTCCTTTAACAAAAGCTACTGCCTTACAGCAAAGGTGGAAAGCTTAGCTCTCTTTATATGCTAAATAACCAACAGCCTTCTAAACAGAGAATGGAATTAACCACCTAAATTAAAATGGAGGAATTCATAATATCTCAATATGTTTGGAGTCCAATTGATTTTGTTTCTCTTAACATACAGATGATTTTTACACTGACAATTGTGGTTCTATGTATACTTTTTGAGAAAGATCTGACTAGGACAGGCTTAAGGATATCTGTAAGAGAGAGAGCTTACAGATGGAATGCTAAGTTGCTGACAATAACAATAGGGGAAGGAAGGAGTCCCATCTTGATACAAAAGAAATTGAAGGCAGCGGGAGCTCACAGGTACCTGAGAACTAGGTGCTTATCAAGAGTATCTGGGAAAGGCTCACCAAGGATATACAGTCAAGGCTAGACTTCAGGAATAATGAACAGAACTTTAATTATAACATGGGATGACAATTAGACCAAGGCTTTTGGAATGGTGTTTCTTTGCTTGATTTTTGTTTAGATGTCTTTGATTTTCCTATATCAGGAGGTAAAACAGATGTTTTTGTTGTTTGACAATGCTGAGATATAAGAGATTTTTAAAGATATAAAGAAAAAGGGGTCACAAGTCAGTCTCCTTAGATGTGGGGTTCCCACTGGAAAACTGGTTTCAAGAGATAATAGACCCTAGGCTAGGAGAGATATGTTAATCGTTGGGTGTGATGGTGCACGCCTTTAATTCCACCATTTGGAAGATAATGACAAGTGGATCTCTGACCTTCGCCAAGGTCAGCCTGGTCTACAAAGTAAATCCAAAACAAGGATATACAGAGAAATACTGTCTTAAAAGAAAAAATAGATATGCTAACTGTGAGAAATTATATATTTTCACAGCAAACAGGACCAATCAACGTTTAGAATGCTTAACACCACCCCATCAGTTCTTCATGATGAAGAACAAATAATAGGCAATATACATATTGAGTGAGACTTGGAAGATTAGTGACAAATGCCATCTAAAAGAAGGCTCTGGAATGGGTGCTAACATAGAGGAGGCACATGGTCAAGAAAGGAGTTTGTGTCTAGAAGTAAAGCTCTCCAGGCAGAACTCTGGAAGCCTCTAACACAGCGGTTCTCAACTTTCCTGACGCTGCGACCCTTCAGTACAGTTCCTCACGTTGTGGTGACCCCTTCCATAAAAGTATTTTCATTACTACTTCATAACTTTAATTTTGCTGCTGTTATGAATCATGATGCAAATATCTGTGTTTTCCAGTGGTCTTAGGTGACCCCTGTGAAATGGTCAGTCAATGTCTAGTCACTTTGCTTTGACAGTTTTGGTTATCAACTTGGCCACATCTAGCATCAACTAAACCCAAGCAAATGAACATATCTGTAAGGAATTTTCTTGAGTGGATCACATGATCTCTAAAGACCCATCCTAAGTCTGGGCCACACCTACTCAGATCACAGCCTGTAAGCCACTCTAATAAATTTCTTATATATATCATTATGAGTCAGTATTGACTAGTCCAATAAGAACACAAGTTCTTATCTACACTGTCCTATTGGACCGTGCTTCAGATTACAGCCAATCTTATTCATTTTATGTATCCTTACACAAGACTTGAATGTTCCATGTTTTGAAAAAATAGCAAGAGGTATTATTCCACAAATATTTCCTGAACACCTATCATGTACTATATACATAATATGTATATACACACACATATGTATTAATATGTATGTATAAAATATTTTTTTTCTTTTCATTCTATCAGTTCTGTTCCTTTAGAGAACTCTGACTAATACAAATCCCTTTCTGATGGTTTGACACCTGGGGTTTTGACACTGAGGAGACAGCATCTCTCGGAGTTAATGAATTCCTTGAAATGAAAAATGACAGTCCAGGTGCTCAGCATTCATAAGTATCCCCCCACCACCCACACCCACACCCCCACACCCCCACACACATGTGCACATGTACACACACATACAATTCCTTTATCTGAAAGATTCTCAGCTGCTGGGCCACTGTCCTCCTGCCGTAACCAGCCCACGACCAGGCACCTACAAATTAGAAATAATCCCTATGTCCATGGCCCCCCCAAATTGCCCATATTTGTTAGTCTTAAACTTGCATACCCTGCCTGCCCTTGTTTTCTCAGGAAGAAAACCACAGGGAGGCTTCTTGTAACTCCCACTTCCTGGTCCCTGGGACTCCTGACTGACCCCAGAGTGTGGCTGAGTGATCCTGTTGGTTTCATATTCTCCATTCTTTTGGAAACTTTAATGGCTTAATTTCAATGATGTGTTAGTGTACCTGAATAACAATAATACATTTTATATTTGAAATGGGGTATTTGTATTAGAAAGAAATTTACTAGAAAATTTATTTGAGTGATATTTCAACTTCTTTCTATTTATAACACATTGATTTTGAAAAATCAACTCCAAAGAAAAGTGAAAAATCCATATATTTTTAGAGTAAAACAAAACAAAACCAAAAAACTATAGTAACTGCCTTGTAGTGTGTTGGCCTAGCTCTAGAAAATCTGCCTTCTTCAAGAGAAGGGTGGATCTAAGTCACCAGGATTGGATTTCTTGTCCCATCTTCCAGATCAAAGCTGGCTTAAGGACAGTCTGTTTCCAGAAATGTGGATTCCAAGAAGAGAAACACAGAGAGAGATGACTGGGAACTGTGAGCGCTAATAGTGAGATATTGAAAGAAAGATTTGAAATCCTCAGTCTCAGAGGTGGTCCACTGTTACCTCTCCTGAGCCATGGCTCTGTAACACTTCCTTAGATTCTGCAAAAAAATTGAACCTGTGTGTGTGTGTCTGGGTCTCTGCATGTGTGAGTCTGTGTGTGTGTCTGTGTGTGTGTGTGTGTGTGTGCGTGTCTATATGTGTGTCTGGGTCTGTGTGTGTGTGTGTGTCTGTATGTATGTGTGTGTATATATATATATATGTAAGTGTGTCTGTATGTGTATGTATGTATGTGTCTGTGTGTGTATGTGTCTGTGTGTGCATGTCTATATGTGTGTCTGGGTCTGTGTGTGTGTGTCTGTATGTATGTGTGTGTGTGTATATATATGTAAGTGTGTCTGTGTGTGTATGTATGTGTGTGTATGTATGTATGTGTGTGTGTGTCTGGGTCTCTGTGTGTGTGAGTCTGTGTGTGTGTATCTGTCTGTATGTATGTGTGTGTGTTTCTGTATGTATGTGTGTGTCTGGGTCTCTGTGTGTGTGAGTCTGTATGTGTGTCTGTCTGTATGAGTGTGTGTATATATATATATGTATGTGTGCCTGTGTGTGTGTCTATATGTGTGTATGTATGTGTGTGTGTTTCTGTATGTATGTGCGTGTGTCTATATGTGTGTCTGGGTCTGTGTGTGTGTGTCTGTATGTGTGTGTGTATATATATGTGTGTGTGTGTGTGTGTGTGTTTCTGTATGTATGTATGTGTATGTGTGTGTGTGTGTAGAACTACGAACTGAACACAGGATGACACATGCTATGCAAGCTATATCATTGAGCTATAGTCCCAGGGTCTTGTTGATTACCCAGGCTTTCCTTGAACTTACAGTCTGGAGCTGTAAGTGAACATCTTTGTTTGTTTCTCTGCCAGGTTGGGTTCTGTTCCAGTAAGAATAGAACTTCAGGCTGCCTGCTCTGCATAGTGGAACCAGATCATGAAAACAACCAAAGAACAGTCTGGAGAAACACTGTGACCTTGCAAGGTTTCTGTCTTGAACTTGCAATCCTCCCACGTCAGCCTATGGAATAGCTGGGATTACAAGGGCCTACACCACCAGACCTGCCTGTACTAATATATTTCTTATTTATTTACTTACTCACTTTTTGGCATATGGCTGCTGTTGCTGAAAAATTTAAAACATAAGAAATACAACCCAAATCAGCTTTAAATATTCATAGACTCATGGTCATCATTTGTGATTATTTAGTGACCACCAACAAAGGAAAATCTCATAAAATGATTCTACAAATTGTATTTCTTAGAATGTGTCATTAAAGGCATATGATTGGATCTGTTTTATAAGTAGGAAAGGGCAAACTGACACTCACACTTACTCTAATCATAATAATAATTAGTGACATATTATTCAAGGTGTTAAGGATTGGTACAAAAGAGAGGACAGCCACTGTCCAGCTGCTGCTCCTAGGACCCTGGCAGGGAAGAGAGTTGGGAAAGCAGATAATGACAATCAAAACACTCGTAAGTGGTGACCACAGACAGAGCAAGGGCAAGGATCCAGGCCCAGGAGCAGCAGCAGAAGGATACGTTTGGTGGCAACAATCTTACTGATATGGTAACCTTATTTGCTGTGGTCTCTCTCTTCCCAGTGAGGCGGTGGAAGCTAAGGAAGACCTAGGCTGAAGTCTGGAGCTGTAATTGAACATCTTTCATTCTGGACTGACCTCTGCCATGTTGGGTTCCATCCAAGTAAGAACCATGTACAGGCAGCCTCTTCATGGAAATGACCAGAGAAAGGTCTGCATAAATATTGTAACCTTTGAAGGTCTCTGTCAAAACTCTGTGAGGTTTGGCTTGTTGGTAAGATGTGTATAGACAAATGAAAAAAGAATATTTGTTTAGCACACTGAAGTTGAGAGCATTAGAAGCCTCCCTCTCAAAGCTCCTCAAGAACAGCTGAACTGTGCTGGCCACTTTCTAGGCACAGATGTCTGACAGAGAGGTGACATCTTTTCTAAGCCTTGTCAAATTATCCTTTGTATTGCCAGTGTCACACCCCATCCTTGGAAAGCCTTTAATGAGTGCAACATGTTTGGCTGGCCTCATCCAATCAGTTTGTTGGATTATATGTCCAGTGTCCCTCAAACACAGCGGTAATGTTGTTCTTCCCGAGCAGCAATTTCTCCTCGAATGCTGTTTATATTTGTGTGACATGCCACAACATCAGTACTTTTAATTTATTGCTTTGTGCTTGTTGGATCATTCCTCTATTAATGGTCTACTTTTCTATTAGGTTGTGTGAGTTTACCACAGAAATACAGGAGGATATCTATATATATATGTATATATACATATATATATAGAGAGAGATGTGTGTGTATATCTATATCTATATCCATATTCATATCCAATCTATATATATATCTATAACTATAACTATATCTATATCTAATCTATATCTATATCCATATATATATAACACAGGATAATATATATATTATATATAACACCCAGGTAACTTATATAACTATGAGACACCCAGGTAACTGTGCTCTGAAGTACGGGGCACTGCTAAAGATGTTTAACTATTGTTGACATGGTACACACTAGGCTAACTGCACTGTTTTTCAATGTAACTACAAAGACATTATCTGCCAGTCAAACAACTCTTTGCTTCCCTGTGTGT
The DNA here is from genome assembly GCA_907164525.1 of Lophiomys imhausi. NCBI lineage: Eukaryota > Metazoa > Chordata > Mammalia > Rodentia > Muridae > Lophiomys > Lophiomys imhausi. The sequence goes on from CAJQZJ010033152.1 coordinate 5,603,459, forward strand.
GTGTGTATGTGTGTTTGCATGTGTATATGTGTATGCATGTGTATATGTGTATGCATGTGCGCCTGTGTGTGTGCGTGTGTATGTGTGGTGCATTCACATGAGTGTGCTCTTGCATACCCAAGGGTGATGTTAGGAATCATCTCTGACCCCTCTTCCACCTTATTCATTGAGGCAGGGTCTCTCAACGAATCCCAGAGTTCACCAACACAGCTAGTGTCCCTAGCCAGCCTGCTATGGGGATCTGCAGTTTCTGTCTGACTGGAATTACAGGCAAGCCCACTCAGCTTTTCTTCATGCTTGCATGGCAAGCCCTTGAACCACGGAACTGTCTCCTCAGCCCCTGGTTTGTGATCTTTCTTAACAAAGGTTTGCCTATCTGTCTTCAAACAGACTCTCAATACCTATAGTGAAACACCAAACCTGAGTTGTTGGGTTGTAAACATACCTCAAGGTAGCAAGGGTCATCTGAAGTATATCAACATACATAGATCATGCAAGGGGCACCCATAGGACACTAAACAATTAGCCAACTTGATTTGAGGAGGAACCAATCAAGGGGCGGGGAGAAAACAGACCTGAAACTTACTATAAATTTTCCTAGGAAAGTGATGTAGGGCGAGTTTGATGGGAGTTTCTTTTTGGTCAGCCACTATCCAAAGTACTTGAAATATTCTCTTACCCAACAGCCCTTCTGTAACTCTTTGAGTGTGGCCACTGTTTTCACTTTACAGACTTCATCTTGAATGATGAGTAAGAGACATAACCATAACTAAAAATAACAGGCTGTAAACTGAGGCTAAGATGACCTCAGACTGCCTGGACTAGGCAGAAGGCACAATTTGGTAGTAGCACAAGGGACAAGAAGGGAGACAGCACTTACTGTGTCTCATCACTGGGTGGTAGTCAGCCACTCACAAGGCCATGTGCTCCCTGACACAGAGAACCCCAACACAAGCCAGGCATGGTGACTCATGTTTGCAATCCCAGCACTTGGGAGGCTGAGCTAATCTAGGCTACAAATCCATCTCAAAACAAATCTAGCCCACTATTTAATGGCTCTAGAAAAATGTATACCCATATAAACACAGCAGGATACTTTTTGAAGGAATCTGCTTTGCTGGGAAAAGTTCAGGTCGCAGCTGTAGGGATCCAGTTCCAAGTTCATTGGAAAGCCCAGGGTGGGGAGAATAAGGACAGGGCTCTAAGTAGAGGCACGTAGATCCCACACACTGGGGAAATAAGCATGCTCCACACATTGATGAAAAAGAGACTGCTTGATTTCCAGACAGTGTCACACTGATGTGAATTTACTGCTTCATAATATTCCCCTTATGTTTTATTTTCTGGCCAAGATTGAAAACTATTACTTTCCTGGTGAGTCACATCCACTCACCCGGGGGAGATGTGCTACACAGCTCACACTGCTCTTCTAGCACATTCCAGCCTTCCTGCTCCTGGCAGTGTTGTGTGGACTGTGTCAGCCCCACACTCCACATCCTAGTTTCCCTTTGAACTCGGAATGCACTCCCAGAACAAGCACGTGGTGAAATACTCTTCTCTCACCATTTCCTCCTAAGCTTGACTGATGTAGCTAATTAATGCTTCTGGCATTACAGTAAAGTTGCAGAATAGATATTTTCCTACAAGGGATGGAGCAAACAAACAAACATGGAAACACTAGGACAAAGCTTTGTATTTCTGAGACAGTTACACAATCAGTAGCAAAAACATAATCCATGACCAGTTAGCCATGCCCCTGCCGTTACAGGGTTTGGACCTCTGACTGCGCCAGAGAGCATCTTGCCAGCTCCTTACTTGGTACATAGAGTCTTGCATTTAGTAGGAACTCAGATTCTTGATGTCTTACACATTTTTAAAGTTTTTGAACTCTACTATCCCTCACTCACTCAGCACGACACTTGTGTGTGTGTGTCTGTGTGTCTGTCTGTGTATGTATGTATGGTGTGTAGTGTGTATGTGTGTGTATATGTTTGAGTATGTGTGTGTGAGTGTGTGTATGTGTGGGTATGTGGGCATGTGTATATATGTATGTACATGTATATGTGTATGTATGTGTATATATGTGTGTATGTGTGTGTGTGTACTCTCATGTACCATGTCTCTCTTGTGAAGTTAAGAGGAAAACCACTGGGCATTAGTTTTCTCCTCTCTGTATGTGTATTGAAAATTGAGCTCGAGTTTCTCAGGCTTGGGGGCAGGCACTGCTACCCACTGACCATCTGACCAGCCCTCTCCACCTTATTTTTTGAGAAAAGGCATTTTTGCTGAACCCAGAGATCCCCAGGTCAGTTAGACTGGAATTCCAGTAGGCTTAGGAATTCTTCTGTCTACCTCCCTCATGCTGGGATGGCAAGTGTGCACCTCCATGCCCAGCTTTGTACTAGGGGTCCTGGGGATCTGAGTATGCAGCATCAAAGCTAACATTCCAGTTCTTTCTCTGGGTGGTGGGTTCATACTATGTTTTGTTATGTTTGAAAGACTGAGGACTAATCAAGAATATTTTTGGTTTTGTTTTTTTTTAATATATCAAATACATTCAATTCAAAGTTATAGACGACTGTTTTCAGTTATAAAGAAATGGCTATAAAATGGTAGCTTTATGTTGCAAATGATAGATTATATTGGAAAGGACAGAAATACAATGTAGCTTGAGACACTGATAAAATTTGACTACTTAGCATGTGTAACATATGTATGCATGTATTGTGTAATACAAAATCTTATCATAATGAAAACTTTGGCTCATCAAAAGCCAAGGTTATGAAAATGAGGACCCCCAGCACCCACATAAAAGCTAGTCTCAGCAGTTCAGGTCTGCAACCCCAGGCAGGGCTAGGCAGCAGGGGGAATACATCCTCCCACTCACTCCAGACAAACTGATGAGCTATGTCCTACAATATAAGATAAATAGGGACAGAGGACAACAGCTGACATCCACCAGTGGCCTCCACATGCACAAACACAAGTAAGCCCACCCACACACATGTGCACACATGTATATACCACACACACACATGCACACGCACACACACATACACACATGAATTTCTTCAACTCAACACCTTTGAAAAAATTTGCCCAATTAAAAAAAATGGACAGAAGATTTAACCAAATAGAAAAGAAAATAATGGAACAGCCAAAAAATGAACAAGAAAGGTTTTCATTGGTCATGTAAAAACACAAATCTCAACTATAGTCTAAGTACTTTCTCCACTAGGGAAGCTGAACTAAAGATAAAATTCAGCATTGCTCTGAGAGTAACAGAAATCTCTCAGCCCTTGTAAGAATGTACAATGATGTAACTTTAGTAAAAGGTATGGAAGTACCTTTAAAAAGCCTATTGGTTTTCTTAGTGCTGGTAATCAAACCCTCAGCCACGTGCAAGCTTGGCTAAGACTCAGCTACTGAGCTACATCTCTGGTTATTTTTTTGGAGGGGGAGGGAGTTGGGGGAGAAGAAACACTAAATACATTTTGTTCTTGAATTTGTTAGGCAAATTTTGAAGATTTCAAATTTGGAAAGGAAGAAGGATCACATGATTTTACACATAAAAATCCTAAGGATGCCATAAGAAACAGAGAATATCTGGGGGCTGGCAAGATGCCTCAGCAGATAAGGATGTAATTGCTCAGCAGATAAAGGTGGTTGCTACCTAAGTTTGGTACCTGGAACCCACATGGTGGGAAAGGACTGACCCCTGAAAATTTTCCTCTGGCCTCTGCATGTACACCACGACACAGGTATACTCTCCTGCCAAATAAATGAATACTTTTTTAAAGGATTGCATGAGTTCATAAATGAGTTCAGCGAGGCCGTAGGCATGGAGATCCCCAGATGATCTCGAAAACTAAGAATCGAGTTGGTGACCCTTGACTCACTTCACATTTCAAAACTCCTTGCAAAAAGACAGACATAATTCAACTTACAGTTGACTGATTTTTTTTTTTTTTTTTTTTTTTGGTAAGATTTTAAGTGTGTGTCTGAGTGTAGGTTCGGGCATGTGAGTAGAGAGCCTGCAGGGGCCAGAGACACTGGGCACCCCTGAAGCTGTAGTTGCAGGCAATCATGAGCTGCCCAACATGGGTGCTGGGAACTGAACTCAGGTCCAGCCATCTCTCAGCCCACCCGCTGGTCAACTTTTGCCAAAGGCTGACCAGCAGCAAGAGAATTTTGAGCTAGTGTTGCTGGGACAACTGGGCAGCCTACCTGAAAGAACAGAGTCAGGTTCTTATCTCCCATCACAAAACTGACTCGAAATGGACCATACAGCTCAAGGGAAAGGGTGAGACCACAGAACACCCAGAATAAGGCAAAACAATGCCTTCCCCAGCATAGCAACAAAAGACACCACCTGATAAGAATACATTTCAGAAGGGTGGTTACAATATGCTTTTCAAAGAAACCGTGAAAACATTCAAGGAAAGAGTGAGTCTTACAAATGGACTCATATATATGTAAATATGTAAGTATGTAAAGTATGTAAATATGAGTTGCAGTATTCTGAGGGAAGGAAAGGAGTAAGAGGCTGAATAAAAGTATCTGCAATGTTGCTTCTAGGGGGAGAAAGTTTTCTGAAACAAATAGGGCATAATGTTAATATTTGATAGAAGTGAGTAAAATAGTTTATAGTTTGGCAAGTTACATTCTCAAAAGAACAACATGTCCTTATCATGAGCCTTCATTGTCAGTGCAGCACAGGGCAAAATGAAAGTGAACAGGATTGACGTAAGCCTGAATTTGTCCCCCAGGACATGGCTCTGGGACGAAACCCACAATATTAGCCCCCGGATTCACTGCTGCTTTGATTCAAAACTGGAGTTCAAAGTGTGTGTCCTTAGAACGATTACTGGAATTTTCCACTTGCTTGTTGTATTCTATGCAAATAGCTGCGACTTGGGTTTATTTGTCTCTTTGCTCCTAAATTTGTTTTCATCAAAATTTCCCAAGCTAAGCCTCTCCCTTTTGTTGTTTTCTTTTCCCTAAATCTGTAATTCCTTTCAAACAACTATCAAGCATGATTTTTCCTCTGCTCATAACTCAAGCGGCACATGTCTTCAGTTCAGTTTTCATTATCATCTTCACCCTGGGTGGGGCACCTGCATCTCCCTCGTCCCAAGGGCAGAATAAGCCTTCAGGACCTGAGAAGATGCAGCTGTTACAAAGAAGAGGCATTCTTACTCAGGACCAATGGGCTACTGAATGCAAATGGTTTAAATGGGTGGCCTCTCTTCCTACAGGCTTCCATGCTGAAAGTTGGGGCTGGTACTATTAAGTGGTCAGTGCTAGGACTGGCCAGTACTGCAGGTGGGTGGCCCTTCTGGCTTGGCCCCCAGGTCCTCAGTTGCAGAGCCCTGTAGGCTACTTGCTTAAGTCATGGGGACACAAAAATATAGTCTGCCTCCACTGGTTTTTCGAGGCAGGGTTTCTCTGTGTAACAGAGCCCTGGCTGTCCTGGACTCGGTTTGTAGACCAGGCTGGCCTCGAACTCACAGAGATCCACCTGCCTCTGCCTCCCGAGTACTAAGATTAAAGGCGTGTGCCACCACTGCCTGGTTTTATTTATTCATTCATTCATTCATTCATTCATTCATAATTACCAATATAAGTTGGATAAGTAACTATTTTGGTCCCTGGCTCCTGATCAAGAAGAGAAGCCTAGACATTGTTTTTCCTTTTCCTTATTTGAATTGTAACTTATTTTATTACATATTTTATTTTTTATTATACATTTTTATATTTTATACATTTGTTATATAATTATATATTTTATTTTTTATTATATATTGTATATGTAATCATACCATTTATCCCTTCTCTTTCCTACCTTCAAACTCCTCCATACGCCCATACTTACCCCTTTCAATTTTATGGCCTCTTTTTTCATTAATTGTTGTTACATATTACTGTTAGATCCAAAGTGGACCCCCAACACCCCCCAATGACAGTACCACTGACAATGTTGTAAATGACAGTCTGGGCTCAGCTCAGGCCAGGCCCTGGGTGGGTCCACAGAGGGATTGCCAGTGGGTGAACAAAAGCCTAAAATCAGCATTGCTCAGAAACAGGTTTCTATTTGTCAGGAAAATCTATGACTTCCCTTATTACTTCCCTCTACAGCCTACAGCCAGCTACCTTCTCTCTTAACACATACCTTCAATACATATTGAAGTCCCCTAGCTAGCTCCCAAGTTCTTCAGGCCCACAATCCACCACTACCACCCATCCCTTCCCTGCACACCCACCCCCAAACCACTGTAACTTCCAGCTCCTGATTCCTGGCCTCCTCTTCCACAAGCACGTCCCTTTGGAACTGGCAAAGCTTTACTCACCTTCTGCTATTCTCTCTGCCCCCGAGAAACCCACAGCAGTTTAAAATTTCCCAATAAACCTCTCTTGTAAAATTTCTCAATAAACCTTTCTTATAAAATCTCCCAATAAACCTTACCCCTGGAGTGGTCCAGTTCAGTGGGCTCCCTGTCCCCTTGGTTTCAGCTACTTATACGGCAATTTTCAGGGCTGCCCATTTGGTTTTGGATAACCAGTTGGTATGCTCCTCTTGGGAGAGTCTCTCCCGTTCTCTGCTTTCCTTAGTTGTTCTTTGTATAGGGTTGAGGCCACTTTGGGATGCCTTTTGTTGTCCTCTTTGTTGTTCGTGAGACTAGATGTGTGCAGTTTCTGGCATTTCTAGGAGACACAATCTCACAGCAAACTCCCTGCTCCTCAGCCTCTTACACCTCTGCCATTTTATTAGTGAACCACAGAAGAAATTGGTCCAACCATCTTTATTTATTAATAAAGATATTTATCAGTCAAAAAAATTACCTACACGTATACTGTATCCATATCATTTCCACTCCCAAACAACAGAGTACCAGAAATCACTACTGAGCATCTCCCACAGGGAGAATGTGTTCTACAATAGCATGCAAGGCAGTTTTGTTGCATTGACAATCCTCTGCGAGGAAGGAAGTCTCATCTCCCCTGTGCCAACAGGGAAGTGGGGCAGAGGAAGGAAATAACACACACAAACTCACACTGGTGAAGAGGCCAGCCAAAGTCACACCCAGCTGTGGCTCTCAGCAAAGTTACACCCTTCAACACACATCACTTCCTCTCTTTCTGTAGGCAGCAGGATGCTGGGTTGTTCTTCCCCACAATCTATTAGATAATTATATTCATTATATTTATACTCAAAGTAGGGTGATATTTAAGTCCCCAAAACCCAATCTGATTTCTGAAGAATGATACTGATAAAGACAAACACATACTATATATATATATATATATATATATATTTGAGGTGACAAAGATGACTATCTGTTGCTATTCCAGAAGACTACTCAAACAGTGCTCATACAGCCAAGTTCCCCAACAGCAGAGCCCCTCCTGAGGGATAGAGGCATACCTGGATAGGGTCCTGTGTCAGTCTCATGGGCCCGATGCGTACCTCTGCAGAAGATACCTGCCAAAAAAAAAGATGGCACGTGAGAAGTGTCAAGTCTTCAGAATACAGATTGCCAAATCCTTCCTTACACAGCAGAGTACATTATGCCACTTCATAAGTGATGAAACAGCCTAATTTATTGACCTGGAGATAAGTTAGGAAGCATCCTATACGAGTCTCTCCTACCCTTTTATGAGAATCTATACACTGCATGCACAAGCTATATCTCCAATGGTAAGGAATAGGGCTTCGGATTATATTTACTTCAGGCCCAAGGCTTTTATATAAGCATGGGCTGCTGTGTTGCCAAAAACAAATTGATGATTATTTACTGAGCACCTACTACACACCAGGCACATCATTACTATAGACATACTATATTTTTATACCTATTGATATTCTAAAATTCCGAGAGAGAGAGAGGAACATGCTAAAACACATCTACTGCTTAAGAGCCACCTCTATATTCCCGCCTTTACTTTCTGAAGTTTTAGCAAGAGGTCACCCATGGATACTGCTTTCATCTCAAGAGTACACGGGTACTACACCAGGATAACCTCTGCCCGGGCTTCTTAGGTGAGTGAGACTGGTGTTCTCAAATGTCTACTAGCCCACCCTACTTAGTTGCCCTCGGCTGCAGTACAGCACCAATACGGACTTGCCTTTGCTTTAATCACTTTACTTGGGTTTCTAAAAATGATTTTGCTCCAAGTGAATTTGGCTGAAGGTCTTTGCCTCACCTCCATGGATCCAATTTTGTTTGTCTCTAAGCGTCTGTGGTGGCTTGTCACCTGGAAGCTTATCCTGCTTGAATCACACCATCTTGGCCCCTTGTCTGACTGAAGGAGCATCAGAATTCGTGTGACCAAGGACATGGCAATGATAAAGAGTTAGGGGAGGCTTGCCCCATTAAAATACAACAAGAAAAGTACAAAGTTCTGTCCTGGAAATGTAATAAGTTGGTGGAAGTCTGGGATGCAGGAGGCCTTGGGTGTCCAGTACAAATGGACCCAGCAACTGAGGGTCATCCTCAGCTACCTCAGCTTGAGAACAGCCCTGAGTACCTGGGGAGATCCTGCCTCAAAACCCCAAACTAAATAACAACAACAGACACTCCAAAGTAGAATTACAAATTATACTTTAAAAGATCCAAAATAGTTCCTCTCCCTGTCTTCCTCCTCTTCCCCATACTAAACTCTGAGTTCTCAGGCTATGGCTCCTGTCCAGTGTCCCCTATTCTTTTCTCTGTAAGGTGACTTTTCCACATCACTTCAGACTTCAATGTTAGGAAATAAGATCAGTAGAAACCAGGAGCCAAGAGATGACTCCGGCCGGTTCTGGTGGCACAGGCCGGTAGAAAGAGATAACTGTGCAGGCAGAAGCCCTTGCCCACAAGCATAATGACCTCAGTCTGATCCCCAGAACTAAAATACAGGTAGGAAAAGAGAACCCCCCCCCTCACAAAGTTCTCCTCTGACCCCCACATGTGAATGCATGTGTGCACACGTGTGCGCGCATATGCACGCGCACACACACACATACACACCCGAAGTAAATAAAATTTTAAATGTAATAAAAATAGAGTATCAAAGGAATAAAATAAAAAGGGCTTGCTTTGGGGAGGCTAAGAGACTGAGGGGAGGGTGCCTGCAGGAAGGAGTCAAACTGCCTCCCCCCCACAAACACAAGCCCCTACTTGATGCATTGCCTTATACACTTTGGTAAGTCCCCACCAGGTACATGATGTGTGACCCTGCTAGCGTACCACGGTGGTGGGAGGCAGCTAGTTTAAAATCCACCAAGAGTCAGTATGAAGACTGTGAACACACCCCACCTCTCTGTCCTAGGCAATGTGCTAAGGTTTGGTCTTAACAGGAGACCAAGCCAGAGTCACTGATGGACAGCACCATTTTAAAGGTGACACTGGTGATAGAAAACACTACTTCCGCAGATTTCTTGAGCTTTTTGAAGAGTCCCTATCTATCTCTTATATTAGGGTAAGCAGATGTTGCTTGTCTCTTGCTGGTTTATTTCTGATTAGCTTAGCAAGTAACTATAATAGGCTGTCATAGTACCTAACTGAATGACCAGCTTGCATAACCATTAATTTGCATTTCTTAATTACCCTAAACAGTTTATGACAATTAGTAGTAAAAGGCTGAAACATCACATTTCATTTTTTTTCTTTACCTCCTAACCCTTCCATCCCATTTCTCTGGGGTGGGGTGTCCTTATATAACAGTCCCTCATCTCAGTTGAGAGGTCGTATGAGGGCCAAGAGCCTCTTCATTCATTGGGGCTCTACGAAGCAGTACCATCAGTGAAAAGTGTCTCGTTGCCCGGGAGAGAGAACTACTAAACAAACAAACCAATAAGCATACAATAGATAAAAAAGACTAAAAAATAGAAAAAAATATAACTAATGTATAAAAATAGATAAAGAATAAAAATTAAAAATAAGAAGTCTATGTCCAAGTTCCCTTTGGTGTGTTAGTTGTAGTATCGATACGTTCTACTATATAGCTAAAATCCTACTATAAGTGAATAGATGCCATATGTGTCCTTCTGAGTCTGGGTTAGCTCACTCAGGATGAGCTTTTCTAGTTCCATCCATTTGGCCTCAAGAGATCTGCAGAATATGGCATTCAAAGATGTTTTTGTAACTTTAGATTTTTTTATATCAAGACATATCAACTCCTGACAGCACCCCCTATTCTCCTCCAAGTAGAAGATGAGCATCGAAGAATCTCCAGTGGGAGATGAGTGAATTAGTCGCAAGCCTATCTCTTGGTAGGAAAAACCCCTTGCCCCAACTGTAGACAGAATGCTGTCCAAAAAGGACAAAACCTGGAAGCAGGTAAGTCAACAGCCTAGCTCTGTCAAGACAGGGTAGGTAAGTCCTTCATAACCCCTGCTCTACAATCAATGTCTGTCAGAGAAACAGGGCCAAATGACTGAAGATTGATGCTGTAATGTATGGAGAGAAAATGGGAATTGTCCAGGCAGCCACAGGTATGTCATTTCTTAGTTTGGGAAGCTGCAGGCCCTGTACTTCCTATAAAATCAGATATATTTATCCCTCTCAGGTCTCTGAGGTGGTTGAAGAACAGATAGCTAGAGTCTCATAATTAAATTTTGAGTTGTTTAGGAGTCAAGAGAGTGTTATAGATCTAAGAAGATACTTTTAAAATTGTGTTGCAAGTTAGTATGAATGTTGAGTCAGATATAGACCTTTAAACTCATGGAGATGTTTAGATAGTAGAATGTTAAAGTCAAGTACCAAATATATATGGACTGGTCATTGGGAATGTACGTTAAGCCATATAACCCTCATAACTGTGGCCTAATTACCTCTGTTGTACTGTATTGTATTTGGTATTTTAAGAGAAAGAGCCATTTGTTGGACTGAAACGGGAAACTGTAGGGGGAAAAAAGATATACCTTAAACTTAAAAGAAAAAAAAAGGGAAGAGGATGGGTGTTGAGGGTGGGAGGGTGGGACTGGAGGGGGAATAGGGAGGGGACTGCAATTGAGATGTAACTTGAAGAAATAAAAAATAAAGAAAAAAAAAGGAGTAGGGAAAATGGAACAATTTCTAAGTCTTTGTAGAGATGTTCCAAGACGGCTTTCAGTTTTTCATAAATTTCCATTTATTATTTTTAATAAAAAGGATATCTCCAAAAAGAAAAGAAAAGAAAAGAAAAGAAAAGAAAAGAAAAGAAAAGAAAACACTACTTCCTGCCTAAGTACAGGAGAGCACACCTTTCTCATTCAGCCAGAGTGGTCCCCCAGCTAAACCTACACTTTGACCTCTCCCTGTGCCAGCATGACAGGAATCCAGACTGTGAATCTCAGTAAGAGGGATGAAGAGCCAGGTCCTGTCCCAGGTTTCTAGCTGTCCGTTACTTATCTCCTTCCAGCTCCTTGTCAATGGGTCCCCAACCAGATCTGTTACTTTAACTCCAGCTCGGGTGCCTCAGTTTACCAGCTCCTCTAGCCCTGACTCACACTTTGCTTCATGTCTCTTTTCTAGTCCTTTCCTTTTTAGTCTATGCTCTGGATCACCTGACCTTAGCCTCAATACCGAAAAGAAGTTGGCTGTCTCAACAGAACCTGGCATTGTCCTTGAAGGCAGTGGACAGTAAAGGACAGCTACATCCTTTACAAGACTCTGCTTCAGAATTCACGAATTCATCACACAGATACACAGCCTCTGTGGTCCCACCAAGATTGTCCTTCAAAGAGTGATCTTTGAGCACCTGATGGTGTACAGGTGTGTAAGTTGGCTCTACCTACAGGAACTGAGCACTTCTGCCAGGGATAGGGACATAAGCCTCAAAATCCTATTGCTCAGAAGAGGGAAGACGGGGCCAGAGGGTGATGAGATAAAATTCTAGGCCACTTCAACCACTCGGCTTCCCCAGTCATCTAACGAGCACAGTGTGTGCTTAATCACACTGCACAACATTTGCCATGTCAGACATTTGTACGTATCCATGTATGTGTGAATGAGAATACACCCATAACTACGTGTTTGCCAGCAGGGCCACCAGCTCCCCTCCAGATGAGTTTGTTCTCTATAGGCAGATAAAGAAGAGTCCTACTTTTAATTTTTACCGATTTCACCAGTGGCTCTTCGCCACCTGGTCGTAGAGCTGGGCTGTGCTGGCAAAGAAAGAGAGGTCCCTTGAGTGCACCTGGGAATGCACTGCTCATCCTACAAGGGTTGGTGAGTGGTGGAAGTCCTTCAGCCTCTGTTGATCGGCAAATATCCATTGCTAATTTCTATTTCATGGTTTAGCCGCATATAGAATTCTGCCTGAGAAATGTGCTTCCTTAGACTTTGCAGTAGAGACAGAAAGATAATCTGGTTTGGAGGAGATTGAAGAAGCACTCATGAAGGCAGGCAAGCTGTGAAGAATAGGAAGACAGGAGAGTAGGCTGAGGAGAGTCTAGTCACAGAACTGCCTACGTACATACAGGCAGGAAGGCAGAGGCACTGGGGGTGGGGATGGACACAGTGTTCAGAGTGGCTGCATTACAGCATACAAAGGGGAAAACTGAGGGACCCCAAGCTTTCATTATGGACGCAACAGTCACCGTGGTGTAGGATTCCGAGTTACCGTGATCACATGTTACGAGAAAAAAAAAATCAAACATTTGGCTTGCCCGCTTCCTGAAGAGGCAGATTTAACAAAAACAACACAAACCAAAATATTCCTCGGGGTGGGAACTACTGCCAGAGTGAAGCCCAAATGGGGAAACACATCACAGTGACCAAGACGAAAGAACGCAGGTAGGAAAGACACAGCCTGGCTTCCCTTCAACAGGCGTGGACCCCAACACGTTGCCCGATCGCACCGCGTGGGTGTGCGAGAGAGAGCACAGCTGGTCAGGCCTCATGAGTCACCTTTTGTGGCTCTGCCTTCTCTGGTACCGACTGCGACAACCCTCAGTGGCTTCTGCTTCTGGAAACTTAGTGAGGAACCTGGCATTGCCTTTTGCAGCTGTCCTATAAAGAGAAGGAAGCTGAGATTCAGGAATGAAAATCCTTCTCCACCTCCTTTTTTTTCTTCCCTTTCCTTGGCCCTGGTGTTAAATAGCGTTTAACCATCTCAGGATGCCCTTGGAACACCATCAGTCCTCATGCGAACTTGGTTCTTTATTCTTCTGAGCTCTTAGTAAATAGAGATTGTGTTAGCTCTGCTGTTTGGATGGACCCCATCCACCCTCCAGCTTCCAGGCAGGCCCCAGCACAGAAGCATGTGGTGACACCAGGGTGAACCTGGGAAGCCATATTTCACCTGGGAAGCCCATTTCACCTTGAAAACCTCTCTTTGATAACTATGTTCATCATCTCCAGACACCCTCTACTTCCTTTCTGTCCCCTCAGCCATGGCCTACCGGCTGGCTCTGCCATTACACTAGCCTCTAGCACTGCTGGCTTTGATCTGGCTGTTTGCTCTCTAGTTCTTCCTGGCACCTCTGATACCCTGCACTCAGAGCTCAGGAAGTCAATGGGAGGCCCATGGTTCTGTTCCCTGCTCACTTCTATCTTTGGTCTAGATGTTGTGCATCTGCTCTCTATATAAGAAGCCTCCAGAAAGACTTTTAGATGAATCAATTCCTGGTTCCAACTCTACAGGAAGGGACTCCAAAGACAGGGACCTAACAACAATACATTTCACCTCTGTGAGTACAGGAGAGTTGAGAGGCTGAGTCCACTCTACTGAGCAGATGTGTCTGTCACAGAGACCCTGCCCCCGCCACACAGACTCTATTACATGTACACCACCCAACAAGTACCAAGAGGCCCAGTGTGGAAGCCAAAACCCATCCAACACTCAGCATTGGATCTATATGCAGGCACTCTTCCAAAGTACAGGTTGCTTGTTACTCAGGCAAGAGGAAAATATGTGAAGAGTTAGCCATACAAAACCATGTCCCTAAATTATAGCAAAGATCAATACAGGTTCATTATATTCCATTCCTTCTTACATGTTATATAGGAGGAAGGTGAACTAAAGACAAAAACTATGATACACAATATTCTTGTTTTAGGCCTTGATGCTTTTTTGGGTGTTAATTTTCATAATTAATTTCATACTGTGTTTTATCACATGGATATAAATACAGAAATATTTTCTCATCAAACAATATAATCACTAGGAAGAAAATTAACCAATTTGACTTTAAAATTATAACTTCTGCTTACCAAAAATAGTAACAAAGACAAAACTAGGTAGTCCCTGGAGAGATAAAACTGAAAATATATAAAGTCAACAAATATTAGTAAGTAGAACATATATTTAAATGTTTTTTAAATATAAATAAAAAAGCAGCCAGGAAGAATGTCAGACAAAAGAAATTGAAAAAAAAATTCCTCTAGAAGGGAAATGCAAATATAATGAGTATCCCATTAGCAACCAAAGTAAAAATATTTTAAACCATAATGTGATACAATTTTATACCCAAATGTTTTAATATACAGACTAGTTAAGACTGCAAACAGCTACCCCATGGGCAGACCTCACTGCGGAGGCTGCACATAGTCCACAGGTTATGTGTCAACTGGTTCAGACACTTGTATAAAGCAGTTTGGGGGTTTCTAGTGGAGATTAAGAAGAGCTCATTCTACAGCTCATAGTTCTACAGATCCGCCTTCCAAGTAAGAGTCTGCTAGGGAACACCAAGAGGCATTTACGAGGTCGTTAGAATCAGTGTTAGCCATAAAAACATTTACAAACAGCCTGATTCACAACCCATTAGCATCTATAAGTAGGTAAAGCTGAAAAGGAGAGCTATCTGGGGAGTACCCATGTAAACAGGATTCCTTCCTCACAGCTATCAATATGAACTGACCATGACCATCACCAAGTCAAAAAGAACAAAGGTCACAAGCAAACCCAGAGATAAAATATGACAACATGGTAGTTTTTAAAGAGTAAATACTTTAGAATACTGCCTAGATAAAATGTCTAAACATTCAAAACAGTCAAATGTAGCTTAAGACTATAATGTGATGATTCAAATGAATGCTGGCATGTTCTCAGTAAAGGTGGGTAGTTTTACAGGAAGACAAGGGAAGGGACAGGCATGTCTTCACATAGGGCATTTCAAGTATATACATTTGAAGATCTACTTTTAAAGCAGTGTGTTGTAAGTTCTCAGCTGATAAATTACATACTTTCTTATCATATAGCTTAACTATTGCAAAATAAAATATGCTACATTTTGCTAGATAAGCCTCTTTCTTTATTTGGTAGTTAACATTAACTATTTGACACTATAGAGATACTCTACATACACTACTTTGTTTCCCAGTCTCTCTCTCTCTCTCTCTCTCTCTCTATATATATATATATATATACATATACATATATATAATAAGATACTATTTTAAGAATACAGATAGTTTCTCTGAATAAATAGAAAATTGGCTGAGATTCCACGGCCTTGCAAGAGATGTGTGACTGTTCTGTGTGCCACCACAAGACACAAGGGGGCTGATAATCCTCCATGTGCATCTTCTCATGAGATGGTGACAACAATCCCATCATAGGCCCCTTTTGATAGTTGAGCAATTCAAGCTGTAGGAAGGAAAGGTGACTCACCCAAAGGAGTGTAGCTGAGGTTGAAATCCAAGCTTGTCTTAATGGGAAGGCTGTGCTCTTAGTTTTTTTTTTTTTTTTTTACTTATACTTCAGTTTGTTCCAGAATGATATCTAGATGGTATACAGATAGGTCTTAAAAAATTGCAAGGAGACTCATCAATGAGATGCAACAGACTGGCTGAGAAATACCGAGTTTGGGAAATGCATCTCAAACAGCTCAGTATGGACATTTGCCACCAAAAGCACAGCCATGAGATTGAGCTTCCAGGGCAAAGGAAGGAGTGATGGAACACTGTGTCCCCTCTCTGTCACTAGGGTAGAAGAGGGTGCTCTATCTTAGGAAATGAGATTGTTGCTGCTGGGGAGTCTTGGCTAGTGATGGAAGAAGAAGATGCACACTGAGCCTAGAAAGTTTCATCAAGAAGATGCACACTGAGGTCACCCAGATGCCACCTCGACCAAACATCAGAAACTTGACCAGCATGGTCTGATGGAAGAGTCATTTCCCATAAGAATATCCAATGAAAAAGACATCCTTCATGCAGTACCGTCATGCCATCTACTGTGTGAGAAAAGAAGATGGCTTGATAATGTATAAGAATGGAAACTGGAAGTTTAGATTGTAACTCAGGAAATGACACGTGCCATGGGAGGCTAGCACGAGAGTTAACTTCTGAGGAGCAAAGGTAGATCCAACTGCACTGTGATGGGTCAGAAAGGGGCCCATCATGCACACAGTTTCAGCATCAAGGCACCAAGCCCCCACTGATGCTACAGCTCTTGCACAGAGTCCCAAGGCTGAGTGCGAAGACAGGCTCATCCTAAGATTCCAAAGAACAAACTCAGGCTGGCCTGGAGAGTGGAGGAAGTCAAAAGCAATGACTAAAATGTGACATCTCTCAACCAACTTCCTTTTATTAGGGACACTGCTGCTGGTAGACATGCTGGATGACTTCAAGCTTGTAACATTACATTGTATATCAGAGACCAAGCAAAGAACAGTCCAATTCTGATTACTTGAAATCCAATTACTCAGACTGTGGGGAAAACCTGAGCATTAGCTTCTGGTCTTCATCTATCCTGTCATCCACCCCTGATGCTCTCTTTCTTCCTGAACACTAACTGAAGTGGAGAGAGGCTGGGAGGGATGAAATTCAAATCAGTCCATCTTGCTCCATAGTCAGCAGCTCTGGTACACTGAGTTGATGGGCAAGGAAAGAAACCAACCATCTGTTGAAAATGAGCTTGGAGACATCCTGTGGATTTCAATTACCTATGCTGCCTCTGTCGTCATCATTATCATTGATAAGTTAGGGATGCTTTAGAGAACCAAGAGTGAAATGTCTTTTGTGATTGGCTGCGAGATAACCTTGCAGGAAGGGCTCAGTGACCCTGAAACAGCACTGGACTTTGGGTCACATCTGGTTCCCCACCAAGAATCCAACCATGCTTCCATTTCTGTACTCATAGGGGGATGAATCACAACCTGCAGCCAGTCCATGTGGATGCCAGGGGTGATGAATGTGTGTGGAGTGCTGCTTCCCATGGAAAGATTAATTTATTGAAATGAATCCTATTTTAAAATAACCCCTGTGAAATCATCTGCAAAATGCAAATGCCTATTTTTTTGAAAAGTAATTTTTCTTGCTTGGCCAAAATAACCGTATTTCTATGCATTTGCAGACACGTCCTAAAGACATAAAACCTAAGTGAACAGCTAAATCCTCAACAATTGTGGAAACTTAGCCAAAAATGACAGAAATCCCATGAATCTTCAGGAATTCTCCCCAGGGATGAAAACCCAGTATGCAGCCCCTCTCCCTCAGCTAACACAGATGGAAGACAATTCCCTATCATGGCTTGATCATGTAAAGCCAGGAGACAACTCCCATTATCTTACAGTTTCCTTGTAGTATTTTAAAGATGTAGGAGGGGGATATGGGAATGCCAACAATGAAATAAACTCTTTACAGTCAGTACTGGTGCTGAGGAAGGGCTCCCAGAATCCTGAGGAGCTGGAAATGGAGTACATACAGAATGAATGCACTCATTGATGGAGAACAAACTAGCTTAGAAAACTCCCAAAATACAGCAAAGGGGTGAGTGAGTCCCAAAAGACCACTTAATGTTTGACCAAAGTACATTACTCTTTTAAAATGGCTCCAGTTTGCGGCCAGTCATGCTTGGATCCATCGAGATCTCTTGGCAGGAAAACAGGCTGGATATGTGCCTTTGTCTGGGCCAGCAGGGAGGGTCTGCCCACCTGCTAATTCTCATGTGCCTGGCAGTCCACCTGTCTGTTCACACAGCATTAAAATGCCTTCTTCAGAGGGTGAGGGACAGACGGGGCTCTGTGCCGGTACCAGGCCCTGACAGGTACCAGCATCCAGGAACTTGACCTCACAAGCTACTTGCTCACAACTGCTATGCCCGAATCTCCTGGCAATACCCCAGGCAGGTCAGGTTGCAGGTAGCCACTGGGGTGAGAAAGTTAGGCTTTGCTAGGCAAATAAAGGCATATGCAGCATTGCTGGGTTGGCAGTTAGCTGATTGTTGTGATGGGACATAGGGACAGAGCACTGAACCAGGACAGAAGGACAGAGACCAGAAAGGAGCTCCTGCACTGCTCCATGAAGGGCACTCCCTGAATCCACGGCGTCAGCGTTATGGATTTAGAAAAGGTATTTACTTCACAGGCCGCGCTCCAGGTAGACTGAATTGGAACCTGGGGTGCACCCTGATTGGCCTTCCAGATAATTGCAGTGCTCACTTGGATTTGAGGGACACTGGTGCAGACAGAGATGCAGACTGCTTGCAAGGGGGAGCAGTATGGAGGGTAGGGATAGGAAAGTGGGGATGTATTGGAGCGGACAGGGTCATCACAAAATGAGAAGTGTGTGTCCACAGAGGGGAGAGAGTGAAGGGCAAGGATGCTAGCTTGGATGACTGAGTAGAGAGATAGTGAATATAGGGGGCAAGGCAGGCTTGTGCGGGAAAATGGGTTAGGTGCTGGATATGCTAGGTTTGAGATACCTCTGGGCCCTCCACAAGACAAAGAGTGCATGTTCAGGGACTGTTACACCAGCATACAAGAGATGCAGCTACCACCGTGTCTTCACCAGGGTTAGCGGGCTGAGGAGAGGCAGAGGAATAGGTGGACATAAGAACTGGAATAAAATGGAAATAGGCTCCTTTCGCGCAGAGCAATGATACTAGAGTTTTTGTCCTACAACTAGGACTATCTGGCTACATAATTTTCCACAAGCAACGAGTCAGTAACGACCATCTCCAGAAATGGTCAAGATGTCATTTTCATAAAACTCAACACTCACTGAAAAATTTCTTTGTTGCCATCCATTTTGCCCTTTATCTTCTCAAGGGCCATTGGTTTCTGTTGGGATTCTTTGTGGTTCTAAAGAAGACTCGTGGATATTGCAAGCAGAGCTAAACATTTCATCTCCCTGCCCATGGCCATCAGTCAGGACTAGCAGGTGGCTGAGGAATATATAATCACTGCTTCCCAAGTAGTTATGTGGCCAGGTTGTTGCTCATAACTCAAGACCATGTGAGGATGGAAAGCAAGTAGAGAAATGGAAAGAGCCCCACACCCTTTGCGATACCATCAAGTTACCAGACCAAGGCTCACTAGGAGCTGTGTCCTCCTCTAGACATTTCAGCTCGGTGAGGCAACAATTTCCCATTTCTTGCATTTTCTCCTTGTTAACTTAAAACAGAATCCCAGTGAAACATCAAATTTCCTTGTTGGCAACAGAAAGAGCTCTGATTGATATGCACCTCCCAGGAGGGGAACGGACCATGCATCCCCTGGATGGAGAATGGATCATACAAACTCTGGCTGTCCTAATGCAGCACAACTCAAATGACAGGAGTCTGGAGTGACATCTGAGCCATCATGACATCTGTGACATCTGAGTGACATGTGAGTCCACGAAGCCAGGAGCCTCAACAGACGCAGCAGCATCTCACGTTCCAACCAGCTTCCCCAGGCCAGAGCTCCCATCAGGTGGCTATGGAATGACACACTCGAGTCAGAGGAAGCTCATCCAAGTGACTTATCTGTGGCTTTATACTTAAATGCCAGTTTGGCTAGAGACAGAATAATTGCCTCACTCTTTTCTGTAACATTATGAACATGTTTCTC
Organism: Lophiomys imhausi; assembly: GCA_907164525.1. Classification (NCBI taxonomy): domain Eukaryota; kingdom Metazoa; phylum Chordata; class Mammalia; order Rodentia; family Muridae; genus Lophiomys; species Lophiomys imhausi. The sequence continues at coordinate 5,623,200 of CAJQZJ010033152.1, forward strand.
TATTATCTGTAGCTTAAAACATTGCTGTCATGGCCTGATGTCAGTCTAGCTTTTTCCCCTTATAAATTATTTCGTCTTTTTGCTGGATCCCCTAATGATTTCCCTTCTTTATGGTTCAATTCTTTTAGCTGAATATATACTAATATTGATCACACTAATTTTTGCCAGTAAGTATTCAAATTGCATTCAATTTATTTGTTTTCAGAAGCCTCACTTTTAATACATGTACATGTACTGTATATATGGTATTCAGAGAGAGGGATAGGTAGACATTCTCTATATAGGGAAATATATTATACAGTGCACTGTTACAGATCTCCCTTGCCTATATTCCTTGACAATCCTCTCAAACCTTTTTCAAAACCATTCTCTTCTTCCCCCACTTCTATTTAACATACAATGCTTTCTTTTTTTAAATAAAATATCTTTAATTTGTTCTTGGACAATTTCATTCATGCAAACAATATATCCTGATATGTCTACCTTCATTTACCCTCTCCTGCTCCCCTAGGTACCCCCAACACAGCCCCTCCTCCCTTCATGCCCTCTTCTTCTTTTGACACCCATTGATTCCAATTAGTGCTGTCTATTGGGATGCGGACTGACTGATCTTATTGCTTGATCTTGATCCAGTCACCATACTTCAGTGAGTTCATGACCATACAGTGGTCTCTACAGGGCGTATTCATCCCTTATATTTCTTCCAGTTAGATCTTCATTTCTTAGGTAGGCTTTAAATTCCACCTCTCTTAGTCATTCACATCTATTATCTAGTCTTTCTCAGTTGGATTCATGTTTTTATTTCTCACTTTTAATCATCTTCCTCATTCCTTCTATGCCACTGTGGACTGCAGTTTCTTGTCAGTTTTCTCACATCTTCACGGTTTACCGATTGGCTCCTGTAAAACCTCTGGTTCTCATTCAGATCAGCAGCAAGCTGTCCTGGGGTGAGTGGCTGTTGCTCTGCTTGGATGAGTGACGGAGACAGTAGTTAGGTCCTCAGATCTCAGGGCCATCTGGGATCATCTGTCTGCACCTACTTCCCCAGCCGAGTTCTTGCTTCTGCTGGGAGTTTAGCCACAATGGCTCATGTTTATGAGTTTATAGAGATGCTTTGATACTTAGTTTTATAAAAGATGCTGCTTATAAACTGTGTGCTTCATTCATGTTGTTGTTCTATTTCTATATATTAATTATGAAGCTATAACCCATGAAATAAGAAAATCACTGGGCTTTATTAAAATGATAACTTTCTGATTTCAAAAGACACTGTGAAAAGAACAAAATGGAGGCATGTTTGCAATAATAAAATTGGGATAATTGGTTGACTATGTAAAGAAAAATTAAGTAAGTTCCATGAATATACCCTAATTATTTCTAGACAGATTAACATTTTAATGGAAAATACAAAGATACATTGAAAAACAATATAGACAGATGCATCATTTAAGGACTCAGGCTTTTGCTAAAAATAATATAAAAAGATGCTCAGTGGTTAAGAACATTTGCTGCTCAGTAATAAGAACCTGAGTTCAGATCCCAATTCTGTACAGGGCTGGAGAGATGGTTCAGTGGTTAAGAGCACTTGTTGCTCTCGCAAGGACACAGGTTTGTTTCCCCAGCACCCACATTGTAGCTCACAACTACGTGTGACTCCAGTTCCTGGGGAATCTGATGCCCTCTACTGGCTTCCACGGGCTCCTACACACACAATGCAAATACACTCATGCAGGTGCATACACATACAAATAAATAAATAAATCTATCTATCTTCAAAAAAGATATCTAGAAATAGTAGCTCACACCCGTAATCTTAGCCCTTGGGAGATAGGAAAGATTGTGAGTTTCAGGCCAATTTGAGACCCGACTCAAAACCAAACCAAATAAGAACAAAACAGGAAAATTATGAACTTAAGCCCAGAAAGAAAACACTATTAAAATTTAGTAGTAAAAATATATTTAAAAGGGCATGAGCATGGGAGAGTTGACTCCACCTCTTGTATGTCATGCTGTGGCATGGCCGAAGGAGAAATGTCCTTCTTCCCCTTGCCCCTCACCATCTGTGGCAGGTGGGAGAGCTGGCCCTGCCCCTCACTGTCTGCATCACTCAGAAGAGTGGCCCCGCACCTCACCTGGTCACCACAGTAGAGCTGGCCCTGGTGACATGGGGGCAGATGAGCCAACCCTGAAAGCATAAGAGGAGGAGAGCTGACCCTGCCCGTTGACAGCTGCAGCATTGGGTGAGCTAGCTGGGGCAGTGCTAGAGAGCTCGCCCTGGTGGTGTGGGTATGGGAGAGACAGTGAGGTGACCAACTCAGCTACCAGCCAGGTCCAGATCCAGAGCTTTAAGTTGGTCTACATCTATGAACTGCTGGAGTACATGAAGGGGCCAGTCCTGTAGATCCAAAGCTGCAGGATCTCCATGACACAGGGCAACAACAGGATATCTGAGAGGAGTCCCATTAAGGATCCAGTATTGATAGTACAGTGGAAGCCAGAGGCCTTGAAACAGACTAATGACTCATTGCAATGAACATTTGCAAGTAAAGAAGTGTGAACAACAGTGTATACTGTGTGTTACACTGTAAGTTCCACAAGGAGATTTTTTTTTTTCTTTTGAGAGGGAGGTTGCAAGGGCAGAGGGCAGATACAAAGGGATGGGAGGTGAGGGGTATTGGGGTACATGATATAAAATTCACAAAGAATCAATAAAAAGTTAAAATATACATTAAAAAGCATAATAAATATAGAATATAAAATAAACTGAGAACAAAACATAAGTAATCCATGATATAAAAAGAACAGATGCTCTTATTCAAATTTTTAAATTTTTAATGAGACAAAAGTGAAAAAGGCAAGCATTCTAATTAAAAATAGGTCAAGAAAGGGACAAGTGATTCACAAAACTAGCATGCAAACAGGCTGTAGAAATTATGCAACAATGCTCAGCCTCTGTAGCAATCCAGAAATGGAAATCAAAACAAATCTAAATCAAATCTACCTTCTGCTCATCAAATACCAAAATCCATGGGTCCTGAGAAGGGTCTGGGGCTATCAGTGTTTCATTCTCTGCTAGAGGGCGCAGGACTATCCCTATGAACTCTAGATACACTCCCCATACCTTCCAGGGCCTTCATAACCCAAACAGCTAAGAGCCTAAACGCATGTGATAGTCTTTCAATTGAGGCTCTTCCCCCTCCCCCATTCTTCTTTTCATACATCTGCAGTGGTATTTGTCACAGCATGATTTGGTCACTATAACCACACATTGTTGAGGGCAGGAGGACCCTAAAAGGCAGATGCCATGCCAATCCAACCCCACAGAGAACCAATAAATGGTCAGCTGTGACAGGGTACTTTCCAGCAGGATCCATCTGCTACAACCAACACTCACAGCTATTTGTTAAGTGGGTGTTTAATTTAATACATCATCAAAACACATGAGAGGCCCCTTGGTGAGTGGAAGGCTGCTCAGTTCCTTGGCTAAAACACAGGTAGCTGGAGGACTACCATGTTGCTAATATGGGAGAAGTCTGTAATTCCTTTCTCCCATAACACCTTTCCTATAGAGAGGACAGACATGAATCTGTACAACTCATAAGAATCTCAGCACAGCAGGCAGGTAGTTGATAAGTTAGGGGTATTATAATGATGACCTCTCACTCATCCTCTTGGAAAACCCCTTACTGAGCCCCACAGTGAGCCAGGAATAAAAGAGGTACCTGACATTTGTTGTCTCACTTACCAGGCTGGGCCGCCACAGCATACACTCTTTTCTTTAATCCATAACCCCAGCACAGCTGAATCACTCACTCAGGCCAGCTTCTAAATTAGCTAACTTCACCTTGCTCCAATATCACAGAAAATATGAGTCTCTCTAGGCCCTCCCTTTTACTATTACAAAATGTTTTCCCAGGCCTGACCTTAGGATGAAAAGTGGCTTCCAAGATCTGAGAATTGAAAGGTTCCTAGGAGCTCTTCTCATCCAACCTTTCCTGTTACAGATTGGTGAGTAAGACCTAAGTAGGTACAGGGCATATGCAATGTCACACACTAGTGAGGTGAAATTGAAGTCTTTGGGCAGACAGGGCAGTAGTTCTTTTACCCTGCCCTACTCTCTCCTACTGTGTGGTCACCAAAATGCATTTCCTCCAAAGGCAGAAGCAAGGAACAGGACATTCTCAGGCCTTGCGATGAATGCAGCCTATGGTGCCCATGTCCTCAGTGAGGATGCTGACAATTTTGAATGCAACAGCTGGGAAACTGAATAGAACTTCCACCTACCTCACTGACACGAGAGGACGAGCCTGACATCCGTGTTCCTCAGGGGAGGAACACGGGGAACATGAGAAGTGTTCAGTTGAGACTCCAGTAGGGGGACAACATGAAAACAGCTGATTATGAAACAGCCTTCACATGGGACAAGCTCTTATTTGTTTCAAACTCACCGACTGAATTATCATCCCCATCCTTCACCCAGATGCTAACAAGAAGCCAAAAGCAACATCTGTCTGAAAGCATATACCTTCATCTTGATTATAATTTTATAAAAATGTTCAATCTTCTGCTGAGGGCTTAATATCTAGACCCCAATACCTCCAGTTACAGCTGGAAAGGGCTTGACCAAAAGACAAGGGAGAGAAAACTAAACAGACACATAATAGATTTTGACTCTGAGATTATTGTGTAAGAAGTTTGAAGAAATTATTGTTACTATGTTCACAGAATTTTTTTAAAGACATGAAATGTTTACAAAATTCTGGAAACTTAAAAAAATTGGAAATTTTATCATTAAAACATATAATACCTACCAGCAGGAGCACAAAACCATGAGAAAAATAATTGGAATTTGAGTGTTCTGTACTCCTATGTCTGAAAGAATAGCAGAGGTACATTGGGTTCCTAAGTTAAGGGTGATTTTTCTCATTTCTATTTCTTACAAAAAATATACAGAGGAGACAACTAACAAGCTACTGGGCTGGTAGAATAAAATACTTAACCTGATGGAAAGCAGAATAGTACAAAAACACTCAGCCCAGAGAGACAGCTCGGTGGTTAAGAAAATCAACTGGTCTTGCAGAGAACAAGAGCTTGATTCTCATCTTGGTGCCCACATCAGACTCACGGATACCTGCAACTCATCCCCAGGGACCTGACATCTTCTCTGGACTCTGTGGGTACTGTACCCTCATACACATCACTCTCTCTCTCTCTCTCTCTCTCTCTCTCTCTCTCTCTCTCTCTTTCTCTCTCTCTCACACACACACACACACACACAAATAACTGAGAAAATAAAATCTTTTAAGAAAAATATAATAGTTGCAATTCGGCACTAAATGAACAGGGCTTGTAAGAAAATTAGAAAATTAGGCACAGTGAACAGAGAACTGTGGAACTAGAAAACATCGGGGGAAAAAGACCCAGATAGACAAACATGTTGTAAATGAAGTGAGGGCTGTAAGAGACATCTGGGGCACTGTGCTGGCTACTTTTAATTTAACACAAGCTGGAGTCATTTGGGAAGGAACTCTTAACTGAAAAATGTCTTCATAAGCTCAGCCTGTAGGCAAGTCTCTACTGCATTTTCTTAATTGGTGCTAGAAGGGACCAGTTCACTGTGAGTAGTGCTACACCTGGGCTGGTGGTTCTGGATTCTATAAGAAAGCAGACTGAGCAAGCCATGAAGGAGTAAGCAGAGTTACTCCTTCATGGCCTCTGCTTCTTAGCCCTGCCTCCAGGTTTCTTTCTTGAGCTCCTGTCCTGACTTCCCTCAATAATGGACTGCAGTATGTGAAATAAAATCAACCCCTTTTCTCCCCACGTTGCTTTGGGAGAGTGTTTTCTCACAGAAACAGAAACCCTAACTAGGGCAGGCAGAGAAAAGGGTGTTACATACACACAACTTGACTCTCACAGGGATTTGAAAGGGACAATGAAGCGCATATAATATTTAGTAAAAATGGCCAATAAATGCTTCATTATTGAAGAAATAAATCAAGGCACAAAGTCAGTAATACTCTGACCCCTAAGAAGAATGAATACAACAAACAAACAATCCCTAACTGCATCATAGGAGACTTCTCGAAATCAAAGTACAAGTGAAAACTGTCCTGCAAATTTTAAAAGAAGGCAGGCATGGTGGCACGTGCTATAATCCCAGCACCTCAGAGGCCAATGCAGGAGGATCATGTGTGCAAGGCCAATCTGAGGTACACAGCAAGACCCTGTCTCAAAATAATAATAATAATAATAACAATAAAGTCAAGGGGAGAAAACAAATTGGTTTCCAACAGCAATAAAATAAGATATACAGCTATCTTCTTAGCAGAAACAATGGGAAGCTGAATACAATGAAATGACATTTTCAACAGGCTAAATAAAAATACATACCAACCTGGAACTCTATATTTCAAAGAAGTATGTTTCCAAAGTGATAAAAACAATTAAAAACTCAAACAAACAAGACTGAAACTGGAGAGACTTTGGCCCTGGGTGCCTGACACTTCAGGCGGAAGATGTTGTCTCTAGCTATAGGGTTACGGGCGCAGAAAATCATGACTGTCCCCAGACCAGATAAATGTGTGAGTAAATATTGAGTACTGGGTAGGAAACAGTGTTAATAATGCTGGGAATTTTAAAAGACACAGAATTAAAATACTTGCCAGCAAGAGCACAAAAATAGGAGGACTCCCATGTCTGAAAGAAGAATGGGGATATTTACGTTGGGTTAGTAAGGTAAGGGTGATTGTGTTCTATTACTTACAAAAAAATATGCAGAGACTATAACTAACAAGCTTTTGGAGTGAGCGAATAAAATACTTAAACTGATAGAAACTAGAACAATAAAAAATACTGAACAAGTAGGGAACAAGTAGGGAACTAGAAAGCAAAGAGTAAGACAATGGCATTGAATGCAAATATATTACTAATATGTTTAATGTAAATGAGCTATGCCCCTCTGTGAGTAGGAAACAGAAGCTCTGTTCACCAACAACATGAGAAACGCCAGAGAATGACCCAAAATGACAAGCCTGAAGCTATGTTGAGTGAATGAACACATACAGATTTGGGGGTGGTATGCCTGTTGACTCCTTGGGTTTTATTTTGGTCAGACACGTGTCTTCATTTGAGGTTCTTGGGTGTCTGAAGGCCCTGCTCACGGCAGGCAAGTTCTCTACCACTGAACTTCTCTCTAGCCCTCCTAAAGTCCCCTACTTTTCAGTTTTGCCATGAAACAGCAATCACAGTGTGGCGTGGGATGGTCTGACGCTGACATTGAACTCATGTTGATCTTGCTAAGGAACCAGAGATAGAGCCTGGAACACTCAAAGTTGCGAGAGAGTATGGGAAAGTGTCCAAGCAAAAGGAAGGAGAAAGCTAAACCCTGTGTGGAAACACCGTCCAAATCCTTGTAGGACCCTCGAAGCACAAATGTATGGAGCAGACTCTGGGGGCCCTGGTTTTAATGGCGGATCTGAGCTGTCGTCCATGTCAGGTGACACAGGGCTTAACGTACGAGTCTAGTCTAGCTAAAAAATAATAAAAACAATAAGAAACAAATAATAAAATTCCCAAAAGGACCCAGATGCTAGAATTGCTAGACAAGGACTTCAGCACGAAACAGAGAAAAATACGCAACATAACAAATGAAAAAGAAATCTCAACTCCAAATAGCAAATGCAAAAAGGAATAAGCAGAAATCCTAGAGCCCAAAACTACAGTGTCAGAAATATTCTCTGGATGGATGCTAGTGACATAGAGATGGCAAAAAAAGACTATAAACATGAGGTAGATAAATGGAACTACTTAATTTAGACTGAATATAAAGGGAAGAAGGGGAAGTCAGATTAGTTTCAGTATTTACTTATCACTGCTTCTCGTGACTGTCAGCACAATGTGAACAGCCACCCCACAGTCCTACCACCGTGCCTTCCCTGGTATCACTGACTATATCCCATCAAAGCATGAACCCAGCTCCCTTACATTGCTTCTTTGTAGGTATTTGGTAACAACATATTAATCAAACTTGTCATGGTTATGATAAATACCTGAGAGGAAGAAACATTTAAAGGAATATCTGTTTGGAACATGGTTCCAGAGAATGACCAGATCCATTGCTGGGCCACTAGGATGAGGTAGAGTACTGTGGCCAGAGGAGCATCTGCTCACCCCATGGCAGCCAAGACTCAAAGGAGAAGAAGGCAAAGGGGTGAAATGCGTCTTTTCATGGCCGGACCCTAGCGACCCACTTCCTTCAACTAAACTCCACCCCCACTTTTGACCACCACACTAGGAGTTCACCAAGGATTAAGCCACTGCCTGAGTCAGAACCCCTGAGAGTTAACCACTTCTCAAACAAGCCCCCCAAATACAGGAGCCCGTGGGTGACATTTCATATCCTAATCATAACAGATAGCAAATAAATTGATGCAAATATGCTCAAAGTCATGTCATCAATGGAATACAAATTAAACCACGTGTCTGCTAGGATGGAACAAAGTTCAAATGCTAACCACATTGCATCCTGGGAAGGCTATGGAGGTGCAAAGATGCTTGCTCCCTGCTTACAGGAGAGCAACATGGCATAGCCAGTTTGGAAGACAGTTTGGTAGTTTCTTACAAAATTAAATATATCCATATTCCATGAGGCAGAAACTGAATTCCTTGATATTTACCCAAATAAGCTAAAGCCTTCCTTATATCCACATGAAAACTTGCACATGAATGCCTGTATCTTTATTCACAACTGACAAACCCAAGAAGCGCCCAGGGTGCCACTCATCAGCCAAGGGTCACGTGATATAGTCACACAATGGAATATTGCTCACCACTAAAGAGACATGAGTTACAAACCACAAAGAGACAAAGAGGAGACTCAGATGTGTGTTACTAAATGACTAAAAGAGAAGTCAATGTTGTGTCTACGGTATAGATGACAACATGACATTCCAGAAAAGGGAAGTGGAAGGGATGAACAGGTAGACTGCAGGTAATAATTTTAAGGCAATACAACTGTTCTATATGTTCTTACAGTAACCAGTACATTTATCAAAGTGTACAGAACATGCAACAGCAAGAATAAGCCTTTATATAGACTATGCATTTTATATGACAACGATGTACTGGTGTATGTGCAATTGTAACGAATGACCACTGTCATGTGGTGTGGATACTGTACTAGTGAGGACTTACCCAGGAAAACACTCCTGGTTCAACAGGACAAGGTGGGACACTACTGGACCTAGAACTTCCTAGTTAGTACAGGATACCTTGAGGAGCATTCCCTAGGTTTGGTGTGGGTTTTAGGTCCTAATTCTCATAACACAGCATCTCCCCCAGCATTCTAGGATTCTTCTTATGGGGATTCAGAAAAGGCTATCCAGGGAGCCTTCTGATCAAGCTCAGCTTCCTCTGGGAGCCACGTCTGGAGGAGAGCTGTAGATAGGTGTTTCAGCTTTCGTTCCGAGTCTGTTGGATGTTGCTCTAGCAGGACTTGACCTCGGGGAGAATGAATCCAACTAATAGCCTTTCTCAAAACTCCAGCTTCTGCTGTTCCCACAGAGACCCCACAACTGCTCACATCTCTGTCTCCCCCATGCAGCAGAAGGCTCTAGAGGGCACCTTGCGAAGCATCAAAGAAGGGAGATTCTCTTCATAGCAAGGGTATGAACACTCTCCAGAGACCTCTACTGTCTGACCTCCAGTCTTGTCTCATGACAGGTCATACATAGCCTTCTGAGTTCCACAGGTACTGCTGGAAGAGACCTGAGAGGTCTCATGCTGGCTGACTCCACTCAGGAAGGAACACACTACAGGCTGGTCAGAGAGGGAACATCTGGAGCAGAGGCCCATGCAGGAGCATAAGCTTTGTCGCGGAGTAGTCCCTGGGAAGGAAGACATACTGTGGGCCAGATCTCAAGGCCTGCCTCTGTCTCCAAGACTGGTACAGAGGGCAAGAGCTCTGGTTTTACAGCTGAATACTACTCAGAATTGCCCAAAGCTGCCGTGTCTACTTGGCACAGGACTGTGGGTCATTATGTGACCCGCCTCAGGTTTAGTTTCCTCTACTCTGTGTTGGAAGTCACAGTACCTGGCGGCCATGAGTACTAGATGGGGCAATCTATAAACTTCTTAGCAGACTACTAAGTCTTGACCCAGATTCTGACCTTAGATTACCCACAGAGGATCCCACCCCTCAGGTGGCCTAGTCCAAGGTGGGGAGGGGCGGGGTCTGGTGGTATACAACAGAGATTAAATTTGCATTCCCAAACACATTGTGATAGGTCGAACAAAATCCTCCAGAGACTGGGGTGCTAACCTAGAACTCAGGGACTTTTTTTTTTACCTTATAGGCAAAAGGAGATTAGCGGCAGATATGATTAGGGATTCTGAGATGGGAAAATCATTTTAAACTAATTGGTGTGTGTGTTCACTCCATGTAAGCAAAGGCACTCTTGTAAGAGGGAGGTGGAGAAATTTGGGAACAAAAGAGGAAATGTTGATTGGAGTGATGTGGCCCCAAGTTGAAAGATGCTGGTAGCAACCAGAATCTGGGTGAGGCAAGAAGGAATCACCTGTGGCAACACCTTACCTACAACTTCTGGTCTCCAGAGCAGCAAGAAGATGGATATCTGTTGTTTTAAGTCATCTACTTAAGTGGCTTTGTTATGAAAACAATTAACAACGAACTCATCGCACTAGACTCCTGTACAACAACCAGGCATCCAGACATCAAAACCTAGGCTCGGACAAAGCATGCTGGCAAGACCCTCTCAGAGACACAGATAGATCAGGCAAGTTTGGGCCCAGACCTGAGAGAAACAGAATGAACCTGGGATGTGGAGGTCATGTCCCAAAGCTACAGGAATTATGAACCTGCAGGAAACCAGTGTTTCCATAAGCAGTATGCCTGAGGCGTGCCCAAGCATCCTGAACACCTAGTCCACAGCCATAAACATCACTAGATCTACTGCAGGTGGACACAGACCATGTATGAGCCAACTGTCTCCGTCAGGGTCGCTCTTGACCAGCATCTCCAATGATGCTCTGGTTTGGGAACTGGTACCTGACAGCAAGATTCAAACAGAGATTGAGACTGAACACTTAGAAACTTCCAGCAATTTGGTATTGCCGTGACATTTTTGGAATTATAATTTTACTGCTGTTCAGTCTTCCACTAAAACACTATGGCACTCCTTCTGCGTGGCTTATTTTAAAGAAGTCTGTGGCATTTTGTGAGCACTGGTCTGCGGGGAATTAGAAAGTTAAAATATGCATGATGCTGGCCCTTGACCACCAATAGGAATCTTGGCGATCTCAGAGAGGAGGAAATGGGAGTGACAGCCAGATGATCTGCCATCCCTTCTAGAAGTTTGGTCATTATTAAGGCTGAGGTGCCACAAGAGGAACAGAATGCCCAGGCTTCAAGCACACCCTGGCAAAGGCACAGCTCTCAAGTGTGTGCCTTTCCTTGCATTTCCCTGGTGTGTTCCCTCCCAGAGCTCAGGCACACGCTGAGCATCAGGACAAAACAGCCCCAGATGGGAGGCTCTGCAGCCTGTATTCAGAAAGAAGGAAGAGAACACAGAGGAGAGGAGGCACTGCCCACATGGCACTGCAGCACGGAACAAGTTAGCACCAGGCTCTGTGCGCCTCCCCTCATCTGTGTCCCGCAGAACTACGCATGCCACTTTCCAGTTACAGAAATCCCCAAACTGGCTCAGAGACGGAGGGAGGTGGCACGGGGCAGTGGGTTAATATCAGCCTTGGAGATAAGACCTATATTCAAACCCTGCCTTTGTCACCAGACAGGCAGGTAGCTGTGGGGTCACATGACCTCTCTGGGTCTGGGTTTGCATATTTATAATGATAATTAAATAAAGCAACAGCTGGGAAATGCTTGGTACACATTCCTGACCCAGTACAGACCTTCTAGCTCCCAGTGCTCGTGGCAGTCTTGGTTTTCTTTTTCCAGCAAGTGGATCCTGAGGACCTTACTGAGATCATTACCCAGCAAGCCATTCCCCAGAGGGACCCAGGCCATGTTTTTGAGATATCAACTTAAGCTAGTATTTGTCATAAAAACAGAAATGAAAATGACAAAGATTAATATGATACTGTATTGGCCGGGTTGACATTGACGTACAAAACTGTCTACTCAAAAATTTGAAAAATGCATCTTTCTTTAAAAAAAAAAATAAAAAACAATGTAAGAATCTTGCTGGTAGAATTCTTTAGATACTTGGCTCCATGATAGCCATATCGTAGAAATACAGTCATTTAAAGCTGTAATAAACAGTCCTGAGCCAGGCCATCATTAAGGACTAAGAGGTTTTGATAAATACAAAGGCCAAGCTCCAACCTACCATAAGCGAGCCACAGTGTGGAATGGAAATGCAGGACAATAGCCCAGGAGTACCACACCTACTGGATTTTTGATTTCGGAATCATTTGAGGCAAACTTGCGTCTTAACCAATTGTGCTTACAATGAGGAAGGATACTTCAAGTCACAGAGACACATGACAGTTCGAAAAAACCGGAGAGTGATAAACAAAGGAACACCAGCACCTGGGGAAATGGCTGTAGTGAGTTGAGTGGCCTCCACACCATCTCTTTTCAGACTCAGGACAGGGAGACAGTTCACCAGGCTGCCTTGACCTCATCAGGATAGGCGAGTGTCTGCAGTCTACTTACGAAACAGAGGGCCTGGAGGTTCCTTTCCAAAGCAACTGAAATAGTGATTCTTTAAAAGTCGGAGGCTCATGGAGTCAGCCTTGTCTTATGGGAAATACACTTGCTGGGAAGTCTGTAATGTCTAACCATGTTAGCTAAAGAGATGAGGGAGATATTTGAGGTGGGGGGTAGCAATGGGATCAGATTTAGCATCTCTGATTTCCCACTTCCTGGAAATTGATGAAAGGGAATAAGGAGGAAGAGCGTGTAAAACACTAGATGTAATAAAAACTAGATTAAAACAGAAAACACATCTTTCAAAAACATAGCTAATTAAAAGTAAGCTTCAGGCCCTGTACTTCCTATAAAATCAGATATATTTATCCCTCTCAGGTCTCTGAGGTGGTTGAAGAACAGATATCTAGAGTCTCATAATTAAATTTTGAGTTGTTAGGAGTCAAGAGAGTGTTATAGATCTAAGAAGATACTTTTAAAATTGTGTTGCAAGTTAGTATGAATGTTGAGTCAGATATAGAACTTTAAACTCATGGAGATGGTTAGATAGTAGAATGTTAAAGTCAGTAACCAAATACATATGGACTGGACATTGGGAATGTACGCTAAGCCATATAACCCTCATAACTGTGGCCTAATTACCTTTGTTGTTTTGTATTGTATTTATTATTATAAGAGAAAGAGCCATTTGTTGGACTGAAAGGGGAAACCGTAGGGGGAAATAAGATATACCTTAAACTTAAAAGAAAAAAAAAGGGAAGAAGATGGGGGATGAGGGTGGGAGGGTGGGACTGGAGGGGGAATAGGGAGGGGACTGTGATTGAGATGTAACTTGAAGAAATAAAAAATAAAAGAAAAAAAAAAAAGAAAGTCACATAACAATCAAGCTTTTGGTGTCTAACCGACCTGATCAGAGTAAGGCCACACTCTGATTTTAAGATCAAAGATCTCTGACTTTATATTAAAATCATATTTATAGACTTATTTTAGATTAAGAGTTGCTAATGCGTGCTTGCTTCGGCAGCATATACTAAAATTGGAATGATACAGAGAAGATTATCATGGCCCCTGAGCAAGGATGACACACAAATTCATGAAGTGTTCCATATTTTTTGACGAATGGATAAAAAAATTGTAGTACATTTACACAATGGAATACTACTCAGCTATCAGAAACAAGGAAATCATGCAATTCGCAGTCAAATGGATGGAACTAGAAAAGCTCATCCTGAGTGAGCTAACCCAGACTCAGAAAGATGCACATGGCATCTACTCACCTATAATTGGATTTTGGCCATATAGTACAGGATAACTATCCTACTACCAACACACCAAAGGGAACAGGAACATAGACTTTGTTACCTATTGATGGGACACTTTGCCCTAGGGCTGCTGCCATGTAGGCCCCCAGTGCAAGAGGAAGCTCTTAGCCCTCATATGACTGGGAAGCTCTTAGCCCTCATATGACTGTTGAATTGAGAGAGGCTGATATGTAGGGACACTCCACAAAGGAGGAGTGGGATGGGTGGGAGAGGGAGGAGAGAGTGGGAGGGTGGAACCAGGAGGGGTGGAAAGAGGGCACTGTGATGGAGATGTAACTTGAAGTAACAAATAAACATAAAAAAAAGAAAAAAAAGTAAGTCTAAATTTTGGATGTGAATCAAAGAGTATTAGTGTATACGGACACAGGGGGGAAAACAAATCTAGAAATATCCCCAGCAAATAAACATGTAAAAGTTTGCAATGTTGATGCCACCATTAGAAGGTGCTTCTTCTGAAGCTTGGGTTTGGTTTGTCTTCGAAAAACAATGTTGTATATGGAATCCACAGTGTACCAATGTTAAAGCGTGGCAGAACCTGTAAGAAGAGAGTTCTACTGGGTAGAGGTCAGCTCACTCATCTTTGGGAGGGATTACTGCTGATGTGGAGTGAGGTACTGATTAAGATAGTGAGCCTGGCCTCTTCCCAGTCTCTGGCTCTCTCTCTTCAAAGAAGATCCTGCCTGCCATGATGCTCTGATGCAGCCAAGGAGAATGTCACCCAAGGCCACAATGAATGGACCTCTTCTGACTTGGATGGGAAATGTTCCCTTTAGCCTCGTGTGCTCAAACACTTGGGTCACAGCTAGTGGCTCTTTTTCTTTGAAGTTCTTGGCTCTTTGGGAGGCACAGTCTAGCTGTCTAGCTAGAGGAAATGGGTCACTGGAGGATGGGCCTCAGCTTACAGCCTACAACCTGGCCCTCTATTAGCTCAACCCCTCCGCTTCCTGACTGCTTATGCAATACAGTCAGCTCCTACTACCACAGAACCACTGTGCCTTCCCTGCCAAGATGGATCGAAACCTGTTAACCCAAGACAGAATGAACCCTTCCTTCCTCAAATTGATTCTTTAGGATGTCATATCATAGCAATGAGAAAACAACTTACACAGGCGTCACTGGAACATGGACATTCAGCCACCAAAACTGAGCCGAATAAACAACCTTTCTTTAGAGAATACTCAGACACAGGCATTTTGTTACAGCAACAAAAGATGGATTGACTAATGAACCTTTTGAAGGACATTAATATGGCACTATAGAAATAATAAGCTTAAACACAGATCCAGAAAAGGGTTGCTTATGCAGAAGAAATCTTTGTAATCCAGATGATAAGTCTCCTGCAAATCCTTTTCTAAAGGCATCTGAGTACTAACACGTTGGCATATATCTCATTTTACAAGTTTAGCATTTTGAAAGAAATGATAACGTTCAACTATAATTTCAATTTCCCAAGCATCTTCTTCTGCATTCTATTATGCTGCCCTTGGAGAATAAAGGTCACAGCTGGATAGCCAGCCAGGAAGTCTGCAATGTTGGAAAAGGTGGTGAGAAGCACCCTGTACAAAACATATCCAAGGGAGATTCTTATGTAATACTTTACTATTCTATCCTTACATACTTACATCTTACTTACATCCAATATGTATATTGTGTATGTGTGTGTGTGTGTGTGTGTGTGTGTGTGTGTGTGTGTGTGTGTG
>CAJQZJ010033152.1:5638919-5680697 GCA_907164525.1 Lophiomys imhausi
TGTGTGTGTGTGTGTGTGTGTGTGTGTGTGTGTGTGTGTGTGTGTGCGTGCAAGGTATGGCATGTGTATGCTGGTCCCTACAGAAGCCAGAAGAGGGAGTCTGACCTCATCGTACTGTGAACAACTCAAGATGGGTGCTGGGGATTGAACTCAGGTCCTCTGGAAGAGCAAGAAGAACTCCTAACCACTAAGCCACCTCCCCAGCCCTGACATCCAATATTTACTTTCATGTAAAATGAGGGCTGAGCACTAACTGGGAGCTCCAAGGAGATCACTACAAGTGAGCAATGCCCCTTACAATGACATGTGCAGAGAAGACCTGATGCGTAACTGTTCTTGTTATGTGGGTAAACAGAGGGACGTGGGAATGAGGGGGGATGATCAGGGAAGCCCTGTACTCATCTGACAGATGTGCATCATGGAGTCCACTGTGTGCGTAAGGAAGGGGCAGACATGACAATGATAGCTTGTGACAAATGTCGTGAAGGCAAGGGCTCAAAAACTGGCACACAGGAGAGAGGGAAAGCCACTTTGGGTAAGCCATTTCTTGGGAAAGTTTGGTTGGGGGGGAGGCCTAAGGTCTAAGACCTGAAGAAAACGCAGCTGTGCTTGTTCCCCCACTTGGGGTGAGGCATCAGCAGCTCAGTGATGGGAAAGCAGGTCCTGAGACAGGAGGAAACTTGTTCTGTTTTCTAAAGAAAAGAGACTACTATATTATTACATTCTAGGTGCTGGGAGGAGGAAGGCACGGAGAGATGTCATACTCTAGAGACAACTTTTAGATAATTTCACAAAATCTACTGAGCTCTGCAAATAAACGACACAGATGACAAACACCGAACACTGAAGCGAATCAGGTGATTCATCTCATGGGAATTCCATTCATATATTTTTATACTTAACTTTTTAAAGAGTCATTTTATTTTTAAGTGTGCGTCCGTGTGCGCGTCTGTGTGTGCGTCCGTGTGTGTGTGTGTGTGTGTGTGTGTGTGTGTGTGTGTGTTCATGAGTGCTAGTGCCCAAGGAGGCCAGAAGGAGGTGTAGATCTCCCTGGAGCTGGAATTACAGGCAGTCAGGAGATGTGGACACAGGTGCTGGAAACCAAACTCAGATTCTGTTCAAGAACTGTACATACAGTTAACCCCTGGGCCATCTCTCCAACCCTCCACTCATATTTTGAGCTTTGTTCTTTCCATAATTAATTTAGAACAAAGGATAACTCATACATGCCACTTGTTGCCATTCAGTGTATAGCAGTATGTACATTAATATTCTATCCAACTCTGTCATTTTAAAGCATCTTTTAGTGTGTTCGTGGAACAGGTTAATCATTTCAAGTGAGCTCTCTGGTCTCTTGGAGTTATTTTGTCCTTGTTGGGATGTTTAAATGGAACTCAGCATTTTAAGAAATGTCGTAGAAGAGCTTTCCACTTGGACTATGAAGAACTGCAATCCCTCGCAAGAATTTCTCACAACCTGTCAAGCCTGACTTCAACTGTGGGCAGATCGTCACAAGTTCACAGAACCAGCAGGGAGAACAGGATAGCAACCAAAGTATTAAGAACCAACCCATAACTTCTTGGGTCCTTAGTCGTATTTTAGTTGAGTCACAAGATGTCTATCTTCCGCACACAGGCTCAGTGAGAGGGCTGCCCTCACACTGCAGGAGGCTGCCCTTGAAGCTGAGCCCAAGGCCCACAGTGCAGCCTCACCTACATCGGCTGATGCCTAGCTGGGATCTATATCCTCATGGGCACAATGGAATGTCTTTCTCTTAAAAGACATAAATAAATATGACCAAAGAAATCTGACATTAAGAAATGGGAAATGATAGGAAAATGGCCTTATTTTATACAAAAAGAAAAAGAAAAAAATAGAGACTATTAGTATGAGCAACACTTTAAAGATGACTGGCTTCTCACTGCTAACAGCAGTGCCTCACAGGGGACAGTTACATTGCTCTTTAGTTTCTCAGTATTTTCAAATTACTTAAACAGGCCAACAGAGCACAAAATTGCATCTGGTTGTCAAATCTCTCTCTCTCTCTTTCTCTCTCTCTCTCTCTCTCTCTCTATCTCTCTCTCTCTCTCTCCTCCCTCCTTCATTTATATGTACACACACAGTGTATGCCTGTCTGTGTGGCTTAGGTATAGTTTCCTCTGGGGCACTTGGGTCTACCTCTCCTGAAACTGATGTCTTAATCGAATACTCAAGCTGTAGATGTCTAACTATGACATCTAAAAAAGTTAATCTCCATTTTCCATCTATCCAGACTGTTTTTAGCTGTGTCTTTTCTAATTACTCCAGATAATCAATGAAGCCATTTGCTGAGATTGATAAAGCAAACTAATCCCTGCAATTTGCAATTAACTGCAAGGCACTATCCCCCAGAAGAATAGAGGTCCGCTCTGTGCTGCTCTGTGTCTGTGCACTTAGCTGGGGACAAGGCACAGTTTACTGTACCACTGCAGGAACTATGCCCGCCCTGTCACACTGCAGGGTCCCCAAGATCCTGAGATGTTCCAGATACTTGGCAAACATTTGTGGAATGTATGAATCCCAGTCTTCTGAAGCACTGGGAACACATGAGCTTGGAAGTGGACAGGTCTGTCATGACCAGTTGGGTGACCGAGAGCAGAATGGTTAACCTTCCTGAATTGCGATTTATTTACCTGTAAACCGACAATAAGAAACTTCCCACCTCATGGAGTTTTGGGGGTGCTCAGCCAAGGCAATGAATATGTACTTAAACATCAGCACTCGCTAAATGGCAATCTTCCTTCTTGTGGGTGGTGAGATTTTACTGTAATGTGGAACTACCTGGTAATGGTAATACTCCCTGTCCTTCACAGCGTGTGTATGAAAATCAAAGTTTATTTTCATAAACGATTTTGTTCCCCTAGAATACTTTTCGTCCTTCCCATCAAACCCAGACTCAACAGGTAGGCACTCACTCTGGCCTGCCGCTCACAGAGCATGCGTTACCCTGTCAGATTTCCTGTCATCTTTACCTGGAACATCTCCCCTCCTAGGCTGTCAGATTTCTAATGAACAAAAGTAATTTTTTAGTTTAGGAGGGCAGCCTTAAAAGCATTCATCCCCCTCCTTTCTAGGTAACATGTATTTAGTGAACTTTAAAAAGACTAAACTAATAAAGTTGATCATATTCTCCCGTAGGAAGAATGACATAATAAGCTATTATATGCTTATTTAAGAAATTGATTTGAACTAAATTGCAGATGGAATTAACAGGGCAGGAGCGAAGACTCAAAGCTATAAAATAACTATTGAAATGGTCAAATTAGGCTCCAGAGTCTGAAATATATGCAAGTGGGCTCAATGGGCAGAGTACACTGGTCACAAGCGTTTCAACACAGCACAGAGTCGTATCTCAAGTCTCCCAGATGGTGCTAACACGCGTCCTGTAACCAGCCACAGCAAATACAAAGCTTTCCTGAAAGTGGAACGGCTTTAGATGAACTAGCTGAATGGCCATCTTTCTACTGTTTTCTATGACCGACCAAAGCATATGAGTGAGCACGGCTATTCCAAACCATCTTATGCTTCACATATCAAGACATACAAGCATGCTTTACACCTTAAGCATGCACAATACAAGTACATTAAAGATATGAAATTCTACTACTGCCCTTCCCAACAGAGAAAGCTCAGGCAACCATTCCAATATGACTCTTCCTGGGGCCCCTCTTGAATTATGTCGCTCCCTCTCAGCCATGTGTTCCTTTATCTTTCAACTCTGTAATCCACTTCTAAGGGAGAAGAGAAGCTGGTGCGTACTGGACACTTACTACTACGAGCCAGGCACCAAGTTCTTCAAAAGCCATTTTCAACTCATAACACACAACTGGGGGTGGAGAACAGGTGCACAGGGAAGGTGGCCCAAACAAGACTACGGATGGCTTTTTCAGAAGACACAGCTCTGTCAACAGGTTTTTTAAAAGGTTTTGTCAGACCTGGACGTCAGTAGCGTGCAGAGGGCTCTGAGCTGTAAAGCAGCAGGGTACGCCCAAGGCCTGAAGTCCTTTCACAGCGGTCAGCCAGCTGTGGTTTGACACTCTCAGGACAACGAGTAACTGAGACAATTAGAAAAGCCAAAAGTCAACTGGGATCACCTGGGCATTTACTCTGGGAAGTACAATCATGCCACCTTATCCGCAGCTGTCACCTGGGTTAGCCACAAGCTGGGAGTTAGCAGGTGTCTTCACCTTCCAGAAGCTTTCTAGTGACACACCCTATCCTAGTTGTCTGGGTGTAGTTATACCACCTCCTACAGCCTCTTCCCTCACCCCACAGTCTGGGAACCCAGGACACCAGAGATCTAGACGAGGGTTCTGAGACTGTTACCTGTCTTACCTGGACCTCTTACCTGGAGTTCCTGTCAAAAAGACTAGCTCAGTCAATCTGAGGATGGGGCCAAGAGCCGACGTTTCTAACAGGCTCCCAAAGACCCTAGGCAGAGCTCTAAAAGGTGGAGCTTGTGGCAGAGCACCTACCTGACAGGATCCCAGGTGGGCTAGGGGGTCTGAGGACCACTTCTTAGTAGTGAGGTTCTACAACAGACTCTGCCAGCAGTACTGACTAGGATCTTCTTCCACGCTTCACCTGAATAACCTACACTAAGTTGTGGGTTTCTCACTCACAGAATGTGAAGTAGCTGTTATGGAAACGTCCTTATAGGACAATCTTATATC
Source organism: Lophiomys imhausi (assembly GCA_907164525.1). Lineage (NCBI taxonomy): Eukaryota > Metazoa > Chordata > Mammalia > Rodentia > Muridae > Lophiomys > Lophiomys imhausi. The sequence continues at coordinate 5,643,632 of CAJQZJ010033152.1, forward strand.
TGGGTCAACCTTTCGGACATGGTAGTTGTCACTGGACACCTTTGAGGGAGTGCAGGCAAAGATATTTCTGCTCCCCCTTTCCCTCCACCCATTCTTGATTTCATTCCTTCACCTGCTCCCAGATCATGGCCAGGTAAGTGCTTCCACACTTAGTAATATTTCGCAAATATCACTCTTTTCTACTTTCGAAATTATTCTCCTTCCTCATCATAATTAATCCCTGTAACCTCAGTCACTAACTTATTCACCCCCAGTAGAACTTAAAATACTTTCTCTGGATGGCCCTATCTCGGACTCCAAAAGCCTTTATCGTCTGGGGAGTTGAGTCCCACCAATGAGTGTGAACCATGTCCCCAGCTAGCCACATTGACCTTACAACATAAACTTATGATCTCCTATAGCCTGCCGTTTTCCTTGACTTTGATCTTGGTGGCATGCTACCCAGAATGACTTGGGACAAGGTATGACAAGGGCAGGGCCTGGCCATTTAAATGCAATTATAATACATCTTCTTGCAGCACAGACTTCCTTTATTAGGAGTCTCACCATGTTGTCCACGATCCTATCACTTCACAGATTCTGCTAATATAGGGTCATCCCTCAGGACTGACTTAATTCCCAGGCAACGGTAATCTACACTGGGAATAAGTGATAACTTTCAAGAGACTCTGAATTCTGCCTAACTCCCAGTCTGGGTGGTAAGGTAAATTTGGCTAGGGGCTGAAGAGGGCTCCAGAGAAAGCTTAGGTTAGGATCCCAGAAGTTGAGGTAAGACTCAGAAGGTATGCCTCTGATTGGCTCCTTCTAGCACATCTGGAGTGTAAGCCAATTCTAACAGAAGCTATAGAACTTATAATCCTGTGCACTTGTGTCCTGGGAACCTCATCCATCAGGAAGATAAATTGAGTGAAATTCAAAAGTTCTAGGATTCCTCATCCAACTATTATCATGATATCCACTCTGCAAAGAGGCAAGGGGCTCAGTGCTCGGGGTACCATGTGGAGGGGGGGAGTTAAGGTTACGGGCAACATGGTAGGGAATGGGACACTAAAAATAAAAAGGTCAGTGATGTTATGTAATGATAGTGACAGTTGCCAACCCTTTGCCAAAGCTCTCCCAGTCTTGATAACCAGCCACCTTTCCACTGAGTTGCTTCAGTAACCTGTAACAAGGAGATTCACTACGCTAATTCAATACACAAACATGCAATTGTCTGTAAGAAAATCTCTTCCAGGAATCTGTTCATCCATGCCTGTGTCAGGAAACATCTAATTCTAATCTCTGACTAAACAGTTTCCCAATCCCCAGACAACGGGTGTAATTAAGTCAATGTTCTCAAGGCTCATTATAATGTATGAGAGGATTACCAAGAGGTCACTTAGGAAGGCAGGCAGAAGGGAGGGTTCAGGTGTCTATATGGGGATTGGGTCAGCATGATGACGGATGAGACTTGTGAGAAATAAGAAGATTAGGACCCAAGTCTAGGAGTGCCGCAAGAGTGTTGGCACCCAACACTGCCCCTTCTGGTGCAGGGGGGTGGCCACAAACTCAGAAATGAGGCAGGTCTTTGATTCATTTTTTTAAATTTTTTTTACTCTATCATATGTTTAGGCCTTACATAGTGACTATTCTCACCTCTATTTCCTCAAAAATCTCTCTCATATGGTCATGCCTATTTGTGTTGTCGTGTGACCCACTGAGGTTACCAGAGCCATCTGTATGACCATGGGTTTAGGGCTATCTGTTGGAGCCTGCAGGGTTCGATAGTGTGTACAGAACTATTGACGGCCATTCCCCGTTCACAAAATCTATCATTAATCTATAGTTCAGAGGTAAAGGGTAGGTAGGCCTTGTGAGCCCCTACCTTTCTTGACTAGTAGGCTGATCTTGTGTGGGCCAGTGCAGTAAGTACAGCTGATGTGAGTTAGTAACCGCTGTACCTGTATCTGGGGAATGGTGTTTTGCAACCCTCCTCCCATCTCTGGCTCTTACATGCTTTCTGCCCTCACTTCCACGATGTTCCCTCAGCCGTAGAGGGGTGGTATACGAGCCTTGCTTCAGGCTGGGCCCACAACCATCAATGATTATAGGCATCCTGGCAGCCATGAGCCTGCACTCACTAGCTTTCAATGCAGGGGGAGGATTCTCTGAGAGACACTGGGGGCTGCTTTTGTCAAGGCTGTAGGCACAGGTATTTGAAGGCAGTTTGCTGCTGTTTTCTTGCTTGCTATTTTTAATAGTGTACCAAAACTCTAAGCGGGAAGCAGTGAGTGATTCACTCAAATGATCAGCAAATAAATCTGAATGAGGGGAAATGTACCAGGTGGGCTCAAAGGACACGGCGTGATCAAACATTTCCAACTTTCAGAGTCTCATGACAAGCACATAAATTGCAATGTCTGGAACAAAAACCGGGGAGTTGTTCTTTTTTTTTTTCTTTTCCAAAGCTCAACTCAGCACCACATAATAATCATCATTTGTCAAGTGAAATTCTCTAAGAATACAGACCCAAAGAATTAAAAAGGCCCATGCTTTATCCTGGTGACCATGTTCCTACAAACATGAGGAATTAATAAAACCAAGAAAGAGACACTGTCAGCCCTCACTGCTCAAGACAGTTACATTTGGTGATATGGTAAGGTCAGGAAAGAGTTCAGATGAGAGTGATGCCTTTAGTGAGCCAATATCTTTTCTACATGGTGACTGAGAAACCAGTTGGAGATTCAAGGAAGATATTTCTGAAACACGGAAGTGGTGAGTCGGTTCCTTGTAAGATCTCCTTGAAGAGATCTTACAGAACAGTGTATATATCTACATGTCGAATTGGCTGGGGGCTTATCTTTACATCAAAGTCACTTCAAAAACTGAATTAATAAATATTGAATCCTTGCTCCTTGAGACATCCAGGAGTGTGTTCTTGCAAGCCTCTGGTCATATTTTCTCCAGTGATCAATATGTTATCTTTGTTGGATGCTTGCTTTTGTTTAAAGAACTCATAAAATACTGCTGATTTATTCACACTGAACTCAAAGCCAACGGCACGAGAACTTGCTCTTGCTGAGTGATCTAGCAGTGGTATTTTCCTTCAAGGCCCATCATGGCCTTCTTGCATGTAGAAGGAAGATGGTATTTTAGCCTTGCATTTGAGCCCATTTTAGACATGATGTCAGCAACAAGGTACAGGGGGAAAATGATACTAAATAGACTGAGAAAAGGACAGTTATTTTCGGTACGAGAGCTGAAACATGAAGCCTTATCTGGGAACATTTCCCTGAGATGACTGAAATGTTTCGCTGCTCCACCTGTCCAGCTGCAAAGCACTCCAGTGTTGGTTCTGGGATTACAGATGGCCGATTACAAGCACTGGTGCTAAGAACTTATAGATAAAAGTTATCAAGGAAGGAAATTCTCACATCCAGAGAGTAGAAACAATGAAGGAAGGAACTATGCTGCCCTTCCACCCCAGAGACGATGCTGTGCCACAGCAGGATATCCGTGGATGCTAAGTCCTTCCAGGCCAACCCCATCACATATCAGCCTTTGCTTCCTGGGTGGTATCATCAAGTAGATTTGAGCTGAGTTCTGCTAACAGAGGCAGGACCACACTACTGCTCCCCACAAGAGGCTAAAGAGACCATTCAGCCCCTGTGCAATTTACCCAAGGAAAGTCTGAATCAGAAGAGGCCACAGTGAAGAACTGAAGCAATTCCTGCAGGAGCCCTAATATGGATATCAAAAGACTATTATCAAGCATTTTGCATTTTCTAAATAAAAGCTCAAATTAACAAACAAAAGAGGCTGCATAAGTCCTTAGCATGACAAAGCATGACCTAAATCATAGAGAGACAGAGGGCCCTCAGGAGGGCCATACCAAAACAAATCACAAGATTTTTCAAGAGACTTACAATTCTATATTTTAGGGAAGGGAGATTTGGAAAAATTATTTAAACTCCAACTTTCTAAATTAAGTTTCAAAAAAAAACTCTGACTATATATTGTTGAAGGGGCTAACAACATATTTAAAAACCCTAACATTGAGACAAACAAAACAAAACAAAACAAAAAACCACTATTGGAAAGAGCATAGAATTTTTTTTTAATCAAGATACTGATGGATCACTCTGGTTTAACAAAACAAATATAATATCTGAGCTTTCTGGCAGAAAATTAGAAAAATATGCATTTAGATACAGACTGCACCAGAAGATAAGAGCCAACATACTAGATTATCCAGCCTGGGCACTTATAATCCAGCACCACTGACTGATCCTGTGTCTTGGTTTCTAGGTCAGCTGCTATCAGGATGTGGAGAAGCCTAAACAATCCACAGAAGTCCAGGGAGTTATTGATAATGAAACAAGCCAGCTACCTCAGTAGTGGGATAGAAGATAGATATCCCCAAGAACATAACCAGCCAGTATCTACCGAAAAAAAAGAACATAACAAAACAAAAACAAAAAATTAAGAGAGAAACATTTGTAAAACCTGAAAAGTCCAGAAAAACCTAGAGAGAGATGTACTTCAATATCAAAAGATGTCACAAGAAAGGGGGGTAACACTATTCTACCCCAAGATGAGCATCGAAGAATCTCCAGTGGGAGATGATTGAATTAGTCGCACGCCTATCTCTTGGTAGGAAAAGCCCCTTGCTCCAACTGTAGACAGAATGCTCTCCAAAAAGGACAAAACCTGGAAGCAGGTAAGTCGACAGCCTAGCTCTGCCAAGACAGGGTAGGTAAGTCCTTCATAACCCCTACTCTACAATCAATGTCTGTCAGAGAAACGGGGCCAAACAACTGAAGATCGATGTGGTAATATATGGAGAGAAAATGGGAACTGTCCAGGCAGCCTCTGGTATGTCATTTCTTAGTTTGGGAAGCTGCAGGCCCTGTACTTCCTATAAAATCAGATATATTTATCCCTCTCAGGTCTCTGAGGTGGTTGAAGAACAGATAGCTAGAGTCTCATAATTAAATTTTGAGTTGTTTAGGAGTCAAGAGAGTGTTATAGATCTCAGAAGATACTTTTAAAATTGTGTTGCAAGTTAGTATGAATGTTGAGTCGGATATAGAACTTTAAACTCATGTAGATGGTTAGATAATAGAATGTTAAAGTCAATAACCAAATACATATGGACTGGACATTGGGAATGTACGCTAAGCCATATAACCCTCATAACTGTGGCCTAATTACCTCTGTTGTTTTGTATTGTATTTATTATTATAAGAGAAAGAGTCATTTGTTGGACTGAAAGGGGAAACTGTAGGGGAAAATAAGATATACCTTAAACTTAAAAGAAAAAAAAAGGGAAGGGGATGGGGGATGAGGGTGGGAGGGTGGGACTGGAGGGGGGAATAGGGAGGGGACTGCTATTGAGATGTAACTTGAAGACATAAAAAATAAAGGAAAAAAAAGAAAAGGGGGTAAAAAACCAACAGTGAGAGGGTGGTTCAAATTCTAACTGGATCACCTGTCATGCAACAGTCCCAGAAGCCAACTTTGGACACCAAGACTATGGTTTGCCTGAGTACAGTCTTATTTTGCCTATGTAGCATACCTTGCATACTACTGTACCTCTTTGCTAAGATTAACCATCTTTGGTCTCTGTAAGAATGATCTGAAAGAACTCAGCCACTTCCGAATTAAGTGTATGAGAAGACAGCAGATTAAAGGCAGGAGGCACCTTTGGCTCCTCAGTGGCTCCCAGAAGCAAACAAACCATATCATGACTTCTGAGCAAGATAGAGAGAACGCACTGAAGTTTAATCCTGGCCACTCTGAGGCTGGAAGAGACACACGGATGCAGGACAGAGAGCATCGGTGTTATACCAGATCTTGCTTGGTAGGCAAGACAGAGAGGAGCAACAGACAGGCAAAGGAGGAGAGACACAGTTGGAGAAATGGCCACAGAAACAGAAAAGCAGGCTGAACTTAGCCAAGCTAGGAGCCATGTAGCTAGCTACCTGGTGCTTGAAGGCAGCTCTGCCTTTCTCAGCATGAATGCTGTCTGCTACAAAGGTGAAACGAGAACAGTGCATCAAGCCTGATGCTTTGCAAATCTAAGGTCCCTACCTTTTTTTTAACCTTCAGAGAAAGTACTACCACATTGTCCCTGTCAGTATCTATCCTGTGACCTGTTGGAAAATGACCAAAGTAAGGTCACTGGATAGGTTATGCAGTGGGACTTGGACTGGAGACACCAGAGTGTAGCTTGTTTTTCCTTTAGGGTTGGTCGTTCTTGTTAGTCAGGAGACATGGGTGTGCCATGGTTGTGAGAAGTATGAGAATTGCTGAATTCCTTTTCTCCAGTGGTTTGTTGCCCTTCCCTCTGCGTGGGCTAGGATGGTTGAGATCAGACAAGCAGTGGCACTCCATGATGGCCCAGCCCTTGGGTTACACTGATCTAATCTATATGGAGAATACCCTAGTAGAGGGGACTTCAGTTTGGTGCAACCCTGTCTTAGAAAGCAGGCAAACTTAAAGCCACTTCAGCCACCTCTGGACCTCAACCATTGGCTAGCTGCCCCCCCCCCAAAAAAAAAGGAAGAGGTAAGTATTCCTCAGACTTCAGACTTTTCTGTCCCCAAGGACTACATAGCTCTAGAAGACCCAAAAGGAACGTGCAGAATGCTAGGCACAATGGATATTTGGTTTTGCCACCATGAATACCTGAGTAAACAGTAATTTTATTATTATCATTTATTATTTTACTATTTTTTGAGTTGTGTCACCCATGAGGAGGGAGGTCAGAAGGCTTATCTAAAAGATGAACCAGGCATGCCTGATGAGGGGTAAACATTCCTACCCACAGGATAAGTTCACACTTCTCACAAGCTTTAAATCTAGTCAGGGTTTTGATGAGAAGGTAACTCCTCTGGGTGATCAGAAGTGGTGAGGAGGGTCACTGTATCTCCCATCTTTATAGAGAATCTGTTAGAACTGACCTACCTCGGGGGCCTGATGCCAAGGAAAAGCCACAGTTGAAACAAAAGAAAGAATATTAGAAATGGAAGACAAAGTTGAGGCAGTACTACAATCAGACATCAACTAGGAAAAATAAATAAGTAAGCAAGCATGAGCACCACACCCAAGAACTCCGGGTCATGACCACGACACCAAACCTAGGAATCCACAGGGCAGAAGCACAGCCATCTAGTCACTGAAATTATGGAGGGAATTCCCCCAAATCTGGAGGAAGAGTTGGAAATGGCGCTGCAGAAGAATAAGAATAAGATGAGAGATCTGTATCTCTCGTCTGTGTGAAAATCAACCCAACATGGATCAAAGACCTAATGAAGTTGTGAGCCTTTCAGATGAGTGACAGAAACACCAGAAAATGCTGTAAGTGTATGTGCATAAGCAGCAACTTCTGAACGAGAACTCCAGAAGATCAGAAAACAATGGCAGGAATGAACAAGTAGGGTTACATTAAATTACAAAGCTTCTACACAACGAAGGATGTGATAGAGAAAAGGGACCGAATACAGAACGAAGTCACCAGTGTGGTACAAGTTAAGTCTCTTTAGTGAAGTTAGTATGCAGTTGAACCTGACATCTGGCAGCACATAAAAGAGAGCTTCGTATCCCTCAAACTTGGGCCCAGATGGACAGAGCGCAGTTGAGGCCATAGTTCTGCGAACTCTCCTGTTAAGGGGGCGTGGCTAAGAAACTTAACAAGCAGCACAGATAACAGTGGTTGCCGTGAGAAGCAAGGAGACTGCTGGACATCCTGAGAGATTTTGTAGACCCTGGAGACCACCAAGGATCTTGAGATAATGCGATATATAAGTCAGAAAGTTCCACTCTCCTGCTCTCACCGACTGAGAAGTCACACTGGAGAAGTACATAGCAAGGTATGCCGTTAACAGAATTTAGGCTTCAATACCCTAAGGCATGGGATAAAACGTGCTGAGAGAAAATTCTATAATAACTGGACATTAAAGGCACCTGTCTAGGGGCCCCAGAGTGCTGGAAAAGTGAGCAAAGCAAACAGAATTCAGAAGCCACTTAGAGAGACTTTCGGCAGCTAAGGCCGAAGGAGACAATGGAGGCAAGTTGCAGCTAATGGAAAAAGCTGGCCTCAGTTTGGTAAATTGGAAGAGACTAATTTTATAAACTGGTCACAATTTGGTGGTTGAAATAAATTGGCCTTGAGAACTGGCAAAGTTAGGCCCAAATGGACACTAAGTTTTGAAAGGGACTGCCTGTTGGAACTGCCCTAAAACCAAGTCATCCTGCACAGACCTACGCTAAAAATATTAGTATCTGTTTAAGAAAGGTAAAATAGCCAGAGTTAGGTGTTCGTAGATAGGTATTAGGGTGTTCTTATAGATTATAGGTTTTAAGTTATAGGATTCAGGTATTTTATAGGTGTTTGTCAAGTACTAATAAATATGTGTTTATAAATAAAAATATTCTGTTACACACTGGCTATTCATCTGACAGATTGATATTTCAAATATATAACAAAGTCGGAAAAAATAAGAAAGAAAACAATAAAAATTTTCAACCAACAAATAAAGAGATGAACTGAGAAAACACTTTCAAAAGAAGTATAAAAGGTTAATACGGGGCTTGAGAGATGGCTCAGAGATTAAGAGCACTGTCTGTTCTTCCAGAGGTCCTGAGTTCAATTCCAAGCAACCACATGGTGGCTCACAACCATCCATAATGAAATCTGGTGCCCTCTTCTGGCCTGCAAGGCATATGTGCAGGCAGAACACTGTATACATAATAAATAAATAAATAAACCTTTTAAAAAAAAAAAGGTCAATACATACATTTTTTAAAAACGGCCCACAAGAGGAGCAGAAAGATTGTAACAGACAGAGGATCAAGGAGTTTGACGTGAGTCTGTCTCTTGGCAATGCCAGAGCTACATCCATAAAGACTCAACAAACTGATAGACTGAACATGAGCTGAGCAAAGATGACAATACGCATGCCAAAGTGCACAGAGGAAATCCCGTGAGGCTCGACTGTACACAAAGAACGGTGGGCAACTAAGGAATGCTGAGAGTGGGAGAGATAGGCTTGCCCAGGGAAGAGCACACCAGCGGGCTATCCAGGACCAAATGGCCAGCCCTGAAAACATACCCACAAGTAACATTGTGCAGACTGAGCAGGTTCTACTTAGGAATGTATATTGTATATGCATATGACAACAATTAGTGGACAGAGAGAGATCATGAACTTGAACTGGAGTAAGGAGAGGTATATGGGAAGGTTTGGAGGGAGAAAGGGAAATGATGTAATTATATTATAATGTCAAAAATAAAGGAAATAATTTTAAAACAAAGCTAAAGAAAAAAAAACTAGTCAATATCGCTAGCCATCAGAGGGAAGCAAATTAAAACTCTACAGAGATCCATCTCTATTCAGAATGACTATAATCAAGAAAACAAAAAGGAACAAATAAGATAAGGGTGCTTTATAAGTCATTGGAAGGAATGGAATTAGTCCAACTACTTATGGAAATCAATATGAAGTTTCCTCAAAACACTAAAATTAAATATATATGATTGAGATATACCACTCTTGGGTACACACATAGAAACAAATACAATGCATACCTGCATATCCATGCTTAGCACAGCACTACTAATAATAACCACCTTGGTGCCCAACGACAGACAAATGGATAAAGTAAATACAGAATGTATGCTTAATGGAATAGTATCCAGTCATAAGGAAGAATGAAATCATATTGCATGTAGCAAAACTGATGCATCTGAAGACCATGTGTTAACTGTCATAAGCCAGGATCAGAAAAGCAAGAGTCACATGTTTTCCTCTTATATATGGAATTGTGGGTGGGACACAGAACATGAAAGTAGAGGGGGTCTATGAGGAAAGAGGAAACAGATCAGCATGAGGAGAGAGGGAGTAAAAGTCAGGTAAAAGGGTTAACTACATGATATACATGCTGTGGATGTATGGAATATCTCAGTGATCTTTCTCCCCTGCCATTGCTGAGAGACTTGCAGGCTCCAGTACATTCAAGATCTGGCTTTCCCGTAACCCTCTGAGCCTGTGTGTCAAGTTGGTGGAGGTCCTTTGCACCAGATAAGCCTAATTAAAGCTGATGACACCAGGAAACTAGGGGAATGGGCAGGCCTCTGGGAAACAACTGAGGGAGAGATCTCCTGAAGTACTTGGTTGCAGTTGTGCAGTGAAGGACTATGACCAAGAGACCCAGGGCAAGGATGTCACCAACGAGTACTTCAAGTGCAAGAAATGAGTAATTTAAAAACTTGGCTCATTTTAAAAAGTGTCCCATTATTTTATTTGCTTATGCTTCTAATTTTAAAAACTTTAAAAACAAATAAATATACATACAACTAGCATTTAGAACCAGTAGTAACTACTTACTAGCTATTGTGACAAACATGGACATAGTCTCCTCCTTTAATGGATCTAGCTCCTACTTCTTAGCACTTAGCTCGGCTCTTCCCAAACCTCCTTCTGCTTCCTCCTCTTTCTGCTACTCCGAGGAGGCTCTACTCCCTAGCACTTCAAAGTAAGCTGGTTATAGGATATACACACTTGACTCATGCCTCACATAGTCAGTAAGAATTCACTCACACTTAGAGTTGTCATCACCCCACCCCCCCCCCGCCTCCGTATTAAAATAGACAGTGAAAAAAAAAAAAACTAGTGTTAGCCAAGATATGGTATAGCTTCTTACAAAGTAGTCTAACTCCTCAAAAGGTTAAGTACTGGTATGTACCCAGGATAAATGGAAACAGAAGCTTATACATGAGTGGTTATGGAAGCGTTATTCAGAAGAGTCAAAGTGTGGAACCATCCCACATGTCCACCAAGTGACAAGAAGACAAATGAAACGTGGTATATGCATAGAAAGGGAGTGGCACTATTCAACAAGGGGATGCGGTACTGACAAGCTACAACAGGAAGGAGTCTTGAAAACATTAAATAAGGAAAGAAGCCAAACAATAAAGGCTACATACTACATGAGTCTATATGACATGTTCAGAAGAGGCAAGTCACAGAGACAGAAAGTAGGCTTGTGGCTGTCTTGGAGTGGAGGGTGGTGAGAAGAGAACTAGGCATGGATTGCTAATGTAACTCATGGTCTATGTGGAGAAGAGAGGATGGTTGAAGAGCCCTGGGAATATACTAATGACCATTATATTTTGCACCTTAAATGGGTGCATTGTATAGATAGATGAACTATATCTCAATAAAGTTTCCTCAGAAAGTAATGAATAAATTAGTCATTTTCATCAGAAATTTCACTGTCTGGTCATTTAATAGAACTCCAAATGTCTGCTCCTTGTAGTAACCAGAACTCTTTGCAATGATGTGATGAGGCCACTTCAATGTCAATAAATCAAACCACATGAGCTAATAACCGCATCTTCTGATGGGCGGGGAGGGAAGCAGGGCAATGAGCTCCTGTAATGTAATCTTTCAGTAGAGAAAGATTGTTTGTTTTCTCTGAATTACTAGAATCTGTAACAGCACGTGAGAAAAGGTACAAAGGCTTTTATTAACTTAGCGATGTTCCAAGAAGCCACAGTAAGATATCAGATAGAGTATTTAACCCCCTGCAAGCTCATAACTCCTTAAAGACAAGACCTTTCCTATTCTCTGACAAAGTAGCACTCCGCCTTCAGTAGTGTCTGTATCTTCAGCCCCTTTTCTTCATCTGCTGTTGGTTGCTTGGACACTTTCCCAGATGGCTCCTACAGGACCCACTAGTCACTTTGTCCTTTCTACCTTGTTAATGTGTTCTTATCTCAGCAAAATCTTGCAATACCACACACACACAAACACACACACACACACACATACACACACACATGCAAATGCACATTCACACATGGCACACACCCTTGCATGCACACATATACACACAAACACAGCACATGTCAACTTGGTCAGTTTCAATGAGGTGGTCATCAGCCTCCAGAACAGCCTCTTGGGATGACTGAAAACAATCATGACCAGAACAAAGAAGTCTTCACATGATGCTCTTCTAGCATATGTTAAATGCAATGCGAACTAACGAATCCTTGACCTGGTGAAATCAGTGTGGTGCTTCGAAGTGCAAGGTTCAGATTCCCACTAGTGTGCAAAGCAGGGCTTTGGGTCATGTGGTTACAGAACAGACGTTGGGAGAGAAAGAGTTTATCTCCCCTGAGTCCAGCTCTCCTGGACTCCTTGGTAGGAGCACTCATGGTGAGACCCAAGGGACATCTAGTACAATGAAATCAATGCACAAGCAATTCCAAATATGCAATTAGAAAGATAATCCAGGTACCAGATTAAGTAGGATCCAACTTACATTGCTCACAAATATTGAATAAGACACATGATGTACACACTTGGCAGAGATGTGTAAATATATAACATGTAGATAATATATGAGATATGTATCATCAGTCCTGTTCCTTCTACTCTCACATGATCACGCATTTATAGAGGCATTCTATTCTAACATAGGTTCACTCTTCAGTATTTCAGTCATTGTACAAATCAAGATGGCCACTTGCTTTCCCCTACCAATTCCCTTTTTTCAACAATATTGATTGTGTTTAATATCCACAAAGGGAGACTGTAGACAATATACTCAGGGGCATTCTAATACTAAATAACATGCTAAGAATATACAGCACCTTCTCTGTGAGACCCTTGTGATGTCTTCTAGTTTCAATTTTCAGCTTTTTTTTTATTCCCCTTTTCCTCCTAGATGCTCATTTGCAAGATTTACATCTTAACAGACCACCAGACAGACATGAAATAGATCATTACCAGGTATACTTCAGAAGTGAATACAATCATGCTTCTTCCTGCATCTTTAAGTCTTGGCATTCTCATTTTTTAAAGATATTTTTCATTTGAAATAAAAAAGTACCGCAACTATTTTTCCCATCATCAAAGCTGAAGAGAAAAGAAACAGAAAACAAGAAGCTGCCAACAGCCAGCAGGGGCACACTCTCCAACGTCCTCAGGGACAAAAACTGTGTATAAACAGGCATGTCTTAGAGACTCGGCCCTGCTGCTGAAGGCACAGCCTTCACCGTGTGTTTTAGGTTAGGAGAAGGCGCAGCCACACTTCTGGATACAGAAGGACACAGGGCAGTCTTTCTCCCAACCAGATACCTCAACAAGGGATATTCCTGAAACCCTCTTAGGTATCTGGTGGCACTTCACAAGTCCAAGTGTGGCACCATTGGAGCAAATGGCCTGAGAAAGAGGGTTATTGGGCAGTGAACGGGGAGGCCACAGGTTCCACTCACAGCGGTGGGGACACAAAGTCTGGCTGACAGCTATCGATGACACTTGTTTGGTGAGATGTTAGTGACTAATTGGAAACAAAATGTAACATCACAGAAGAATGTAGACAAGTAAGTATAAGACCCAGGATCCTCCTAACCTCCAGATATGACTGGCCAATGATTAGTTTTGTTTTGGTTGTCATGACTTCTAAGTCTGCATTTTAATTCTTCATGACAAGAGGTCTGGGCTTCACATGGGTTCTCAGAGGATGGAGCCTCCCCTCCAGATGTCTTTCCTTCTCCGTGGAAGGGACATCCTGCACCATGCAGTCATCCACTGAGCCCCCAGGAAGGGCTGCAGGCTGCTTCCGGTACCTTCATGAGGGAATTCTAATAAGATGGATTCTGATTTTTTTTTTAAGTCACTGACCTTTATCTGAACATTGTCATATTTATTTCTGGAAACTTAAAAACAACTGAACACAGATTATTTTCAAACAGCTTTTACAAAATGATCTCTCCACAACCTACAGAAAGGTAGTCCTGATCAATATTCCTTCCTAATTTGTTTCTCCACCTTCAGACATCATGAGAACAATCATACTTTCATGTTTTAATCATTTTTCTAATAAAGAAACAGAACACTGAGAAAATGGCCCAATTATTGACTAAGTGAGCCTCAGTGAAAGTTGTCAATGAAAAGCCTAATGATATATTTACTCTTTATGGGGAAATTAGTTAACATTCAGTTTCTACAAAATTAACGTTTATAGGTGTTGCTAATATTACCTACTTTGCCAAATCTTTGTATTTCGTGTATAAACATTGCAGAAGTATGCCCATACATGTTAGCTAGTTTTAAATGTAACTTTAAAAAAATGCTCATATAGCAAAGATGCCTCTTTCCTTTCCAAGTCAGATGATAATTGATGAGTTGATTTCTGAGAAACATTTTTCATTAAGCAAGATCTTAAAAGTTCTCATCATAGCACATATTTTTAAAGAATCTTAAACAAAATGATTTGGTCCCATATGTTTTATTAGTAGAATGAAGTGTGGTTGATAGCTGGATTTCTTTTTTTTTTAATTTTTTTCCTTTATTTTTTATGTCTTCAAGTTACATCTCAATCGCAGTCCCCTCCCTCCCACCCTCATCCCCCATCCTCTTCCCTTTTTTTTTTTCTTTTAAGTTTAAGGTATATCTTATCTCCCCCTACAGTTTCCCCTTTCAGTCCAAAAAAATGGCTCTTTCTCTTATAATAATAAATACAATACAAAACAACAGAGGTAATTAGGCCACAGTTATGAGGGTTATATGGCTTAGTGTACATTCCCAATGTCCAGTCCATATGTATTTGGTACCTGACTTTAACATTCTACTATCTAACCATCTACATGAGTTTAAAGTTCTATATCTGACTCAACATTCATACTCACTTGCAACACAGTTTTAAAAGTATCTTCTGAGATCTATAACACTCTCTTGACTCCTAAACAACTCAAAATTTAATTATGAGACTCTAGTTATCTGTTCTTCAACCACCTCAGAGACCTGAGAGGGATAAATATATCTGATTTTATACGAAGTACAGGGCCTGCAGATTCCCAAACTAAGAAATGACATACCAGTGGCTGCCTGGACAGTTCCCATTTTCTCTCCATATATTACCGCATCGATCTTCAGTCGTTTGGCCCCGTTTCTCTGACAGACATTGATTGCAGAGCAGGGGTTATGAAGGACTTACCTACCCTGTTTTGGCAGAGCTAGGCTGTCAACTTACCTGCTTCCAGGTTTTGTCCTTTTTGGACAGCATTCTGTCTACAGTTGGAGCAAGGGGCTTTTCCTACCAAGAGATAGGCTTGCGACTAATTCAATCATCTCCCACTGGAGATTCTTCGATGCTCATCTTCTACTTGGAGGAAAATAGGGGGTGCTGTCAGGAGTTGATATGTCTTCATATAAAAAAATCTAAAGTTACGAAAACATCTTTGAATGCCATATTCTGCAGATCTCTTGAGGTTTTTGAAGAGGCCCTATCTATCTCTTATATTAGGGTAAGCAGATGTTGCTTGTCTCTTAGCAACTTTATTTCTGATTAGCTTAGAAAATAACTATAATAGGCTGTTATAGTACCTAACAGAATGACCGGCTTGCATAACCATTAGTTTGCATTTCTTAATATCCTAAACAGTTTATGACAATTAATAGTAAAAGGCCGAAACATCACATTTCTTTTTTTTCTTTACCTCCTAACCCTTCCATCCCATTTCTCTGGGGTGGGGTGTCCTTATATAACAGTCCCTCATCTCAGTTGAGAGGTCGTATGAGGGCCAAGAGCCTCCTCATTCATTGGGGGTCTACGAAGCAGTACCATCAGTGAAAAGTGTCTCATTGCCTGGGAGGGAGAACTACTAAACAAGCAAACCAATAAGCAGACAATAGATAAAAAAGACTAAAAAATAGAAAAAATATAAAATATATATAAAAAATAAAAATTAAAAATAAAAAGTCTATGTCCAAGTTCCCTTTGGTATGTTAGTTGTAGTATCGATACCTTCTACTATATAGCTAAAATCCTACTATAAGTGAATAGATGCCATATGTGTCTTTCTGAGTCTGGGTTAGCTCACTCAGGATGAGCTTTTCTAGTTCCATCCATTTGGCTGCAAATTGCATAATTTCATTGTTCCTGATAGCTGAATAGTATTCCATTGTGTAGATGTACCACAGTTTTTTAATCCATTCTTCAGTTGAGGGACATCTGGGTTGTTTCCAGTTTCTAGCTATTACAAATAAGGCTGCTATAAACATAGATGAGGAAACTTCCTTATGATTCCGTGAGGAGTCATTTGGATGTATACCCAGAAGTGGTATGGCTGGGTCCTGAGGCAAAGCTAGTCCAAGTTTTCTAAGATATTGCCAGACTGACCTCCATAGTGGTTGCAAAAGCCTGCATTCCCACCAGCAATGGAGTAGGGTACCCCTTTCTCCACACCCTCGCCAGCATGTGCTGTCATTTGAGCTTTTGATCTTAGCCATTCTGACAGGTGTGAGATGGAATCTCAGAGTCGTCTTGAGTTGCATTTCTCTGATGATTAAGGATGTTGAGCATTTCTTCAAGTGTCACTCAGCCATTAGGGATTCCTCTTTTGTGAATTCTCTATTTAGCTCTGTCCCCCATTTTTTGATTGGATTATTTGGTTTCTTGGCATTTAATTTCTTGAGTTCTTTGTAGATTTTGGATATTAGCCCTCTGTCAGATGTGGGGTTGGTGAAGATTTTCTCCCAGTCTGTAGGCTGCCGTTTTGTTCGAATGACAGTGTCTTTTGCCTTACAGAAGCTTTTCAGTTTCATGAGGTCCCATTTATTTATTGTTGATCTCAGGTCCTGAGCTGTTGGTGTTCTGTTCAGGAAGTTGTCGCCTGTGCCAATTAGTTCCAGGATTTCTCCCACTTTTCCTTCTAGTAGATTTAGTGTGACAGGTCTTATGTTAAGGTCTTTGATCCACTTGGACTTAAGTTTTGTACAAGGTGATAAGTATGGGTCTAATTCATTCTTTTACAAGTGGACATCCAGTTAGACCAGCACCATTTGTTGAAGATGCTGTCCTTCTTCCAATGTGCCGTTTTGGCTTCTTTGTGAAAAATTAGGCGGCCATAAGTGTGTGGGTCTATTTCTGAATCTTCAATTTGATTCCATTGATCTACTGGTCTGTTTCTATACCAATACCATGTTTTTACAACTATTGCTCTGTAGTACAGCTTGAAATCTGGGATGGTAATACCTCCAGATGTTTTTTTTATTTTACAGGATTGATTTAGCTATTCTGGGCTTTTGTTGTTCCATATGAAACTCAGAATAGCTCTTTCCAAGTCTATAAAAATTGTGTTGGTATTTTGATAGGAATTGCATTGAATCTATATATTGCTTTTGGTAGGATGGCCATTCTCATTATGTTGATCCTACCTATCCATGAGCATGGGAGATCTTTCCATCTTCTAAAGGCCTCTTCCATTTCTTTCTTCAAGGGCTTGAAGTTCTTGATGTACAGGTCCTTTACTTGCTTGGTTAGAGTTACCCCTAGGTATTTTATGTTGTTTGTGGCTATTGTGAAGGGGGTTGTTTCCCTTATTTCTTTCTCAGCCCATTTGTTTGTTGTATAAAGAAGTGCTTCTGATGTTCTTGAATTAATTTTGTATCCAGCCACTTTGCTGAAGGTGTTTATCAGCTGTAAGAGTTCTCTGGTGGAATTTTTGGGGTCGCTTATGTATACTATCATATCATCTGCAAATAGGGATAATTTGTCTTCTTCATTTCCGATGTTTATCCCCTTGATCTCCTTTAGTTGTCTTATTGCTCTAGCAAGAATTTCAAGTACTATATTGAAGAGATATGGTGAAAGTGGACATCCTTGTCTTGTCCCTGAGTTTAGAGGAAATGCTTCAAGCTTCTCTCCATTTAATTTGATGTTGGCCACTGGCCTGCTGTATATTACCTTTATTATTTTTAGTACGGTCCTTGTATGCCCGTTCTCTCCAAAACTTTTAGCAAGAAGGGGTGTTGGATTTTGTCAAATGCTTTTGCTGCATCTAGCGAGATTATCATGTGGTTTTTTTTCTTTCATCTTGTTTATATGGTGAATGACGTTGATAGACTTTCATATGTTGAACCATCCCTGCATTCCTGGGGTGAAGCCTACTTGATCATGGTGTATGATACTTTTGATGTGTTCTTGAATTCGGTTTGCTAGTATTTTATTAAGTATTTTTGCATCTATGTTCATGAGGGAGATTGGTCTGAAGTTCTCTTTCTTTGTTGGGTCTTTGTGTGGTTTAGGAATGAGGGTGACTGTGGCCTCGTAGAATGAGTTTGGCAATGTTCTTTCAGATTCTATTTTGTGAAAGAGTTTGAAAAGTATTGGTGTTAGCTCCTCTGATCTTGATTTAGCTTCGGTAGGTGGAATCTATCAAGAAAATTGTCCATTTCACTTAAGTTTTCAAATTTGGTGGAATATAGATTTTTAAAGTAGGATCCAAATATTCTCTGGATTTTCTCAATGTCTGTTTTTTTGTTTTTTTTTTTTTTTGGTTTTTCGAGACAGGGTTTCTCTGAATATCTCTGGCTGTCCTGGGCTCACTTTGTAGACCAGGCTGGCCTCGAACTCACAAAGATCCACCTGCCTCTGCCTCCCAAGTGCTGGGATTAAAGGCATGCGCCACCACCGCCCGGCTTCAATGTCTGTTGTTATTCCTCCCTTTTCATTTCTGATTTTGTTGATTTGTGTTTTCTCCCTCTGTCCTTTAGTTAATTTGGCTAAGGATCTGTCTATTTTGTTGATTTTCTCGAAGAACCAACTCTTGGTCTCATTGATTCTTTGTATACTTCTTTTTGTTTCTAAGTTGTTGATTTCAGCCCTAAGTTTGATGATCTCCTGCCTTCTGCTCCTCTTGGGAGTGTTTGCTTCTTTTTTTTCCAATTCACCCAGTTTAGCTGTTAATTCGCTAATATGAGCTGTCACAATTTTCTTTTTGAAGGCACTTAGTGCTATGAACTTTCCTCGTAGCACAGCTTTCATTGTGTCCCATAGGTTTGGGTATGTTGTGTCTTCATTTTCATTGGATTTTAAGAAGTCTTTGATTTCCTTCTTTATTTCTTCCCTGACCCAGTGGTCCTCTAGTAAAGAGTTGTTCAATTTCCATGTGAGTGTAGACTTTCTGTTGATTCTTTTGCTATTGAAGTCCAGCTTTATTCCATGGTGGTCTGATAAGATACAAGGGCTTATTTCAATTTTCTTGTATTTGTTGAGGCTATCTTTGTGTCCAACTATATGGTCGATTTTGGAGAAGGTTCCATGAGGTGCTGAGAAGAAGGTGTATTCTTTTGTGTTTGGGTGAAATGTTCTGTAGATATCTGTTAGGTCCATTTGGTTCATGATATCTGTTAGACTCATTATTTCTCTGTTTGGTTTCTGTCTTGATGATCTGCCCATATTTGTGAGTGGGGTGTTGAAGTCTCCCACTATTAAAGTGTTTGGATCGATGTGTGATTTAAGTTTTAGAAGTGTTTCTTTTATAAATGTAGGTGCCTTTGTATTTGGGGCATAGATGTTCAATATTGAGATGTCCTCTTGATGAATATTTCCTTTAATGAGTATGTAATGCCCTTCTCTGTCTTTTTTTATTAACTTCAATTAGAAGTCTATTTTGTTTGATATTAGGGTGGCTACTCCAGTTTGTTTCCTGGGTCCATTTGCTTGGAAAACGTTTTCCCAGCCCTTTATTCTGAGATAGTGTCTATCTTCAATAGTAAGATGTGTTTCTTGTAAGCAGCAAAAAGGTGGGTCTTGTTTACGGATCCAGTCTGTAAGTCTGTGTCTTTTTATTGGCGAGTTGAGTCCATTGATATTGATGGATATTAGTGACCAGGGGTTGTTTTTTCCCATTATTTTGGTATAGCTGGTCGTCTTGTGTTTCTTTTTGTTTAGTTGCTGTGGAGGTTTCTATTTCCTCTGTTTTCTTGGGTGTAGTTATCTTCTCTGGGTTGGGATTTTCCTTCTAGGATCTTCTGTAAGGCTGGGTTTGTGGGTAGATATTGTTTAAATTTGATTTTGTCATGGTATATCTTGTTTTCTCCATCTATGTTGATAGAGAGTTTTGCTGGGTATAGTAGTCTGGCTGGGCACCTCTGTTCTCTCAGGGGTTGTAGGACATCTGTCCAGGCCCTTCTAGCTTTTAAAGTTTCTGAGGAGAAGTCAGGTGTAATTCTGATGGGTCTGCCATTGTATGTGACTTGGCCTTTTTCTCTTACAGCTTTTAATATCCTTTCTTTGTTCTCTACATTTGGAGTTTCTATTATTATGTGGCGAGAGGAGTTTCTTTTCTGATCTAATCTGTTTGGTGTTCTGTAAGCCTCTTGGGTTTTTACTGGCATCTCTTTCTTTAGGTTTGGGAAGTTTTCTTCTATGATTTTGTTGAAGATATTTCCTGGACCATGGAGTCGGGAGTCTTCTCTTTCCTCTATGCCTATAATTCTTAGGTTCCGTCTTTTCATTGAGTCCTTGATTTCTTGGATGCTGTGGGTGAGAGACTTTTTAGCTTTCTCATTTTCTTTGGATGTTGTACTGATTTCTTCCATTGAATCTTCCATGCCTGAGATCCTGTCTTCCATGTCTTGCATCCTATTTTTTTACTCACATCCGTAGTTCCTGTTCTCTTCCCTTGATTCTCCATTTCCTCTTTTAACTCTGACTGTGTTTTCTTTATTGTTTCCATTTCTATTTTCATGTCTTGAATGGTATTGTTCGTTTTGTACATTTCCTTCTCCAGTTTGCTTGTTTTTGCCTGGAAATCTTTCATTGTTTTGTCCTTTTCCTGTTCAAGCTGAGACACCTTGGCTTGCAGCTCTTTAATGGTGTTATTCGTTGTTTTGACTTGTAAAATTGTGGCTTCTTTGAATTCCTTCATAGTTTTAAGTTCTTCTTTAAGGGACTCTATCACTTTCCATATTGTAGAATTGTCATCGTTTTCATGTGTTTCAGTTGTGGTGAGGTGGTTCGGGCTGGATGGAATAGTGTTGCTTTCTTTTGTTGGAGACATTTCGCTCTGTTTTTTTTGTTGTTGTTGTTGTTGTTGTTGTTGTTGTTGTTGTTGTTGTTTTTGTCTGGGGCCTCTGGCCATGTGGAATTTTTTTTGCTTTCTTCTGGACTTGGGTCCAAAGGGGGCGCTTTGGTATAGGATTCGAGTTGCCTTACTCCACTCCTATCAGGTGAGTCATTCAGCCCCACCTCCCAGGTGGAAACCTAATTAATCCAGGTGGTGGAGCTGTGTACAAGTAAGCTCTGATTCCCGCCGGAAGGGCCAGTACTGGTACAAAAGTCTGATATATGACAGTTTCAGATATCTCGCAGTTTGCCTAGGGTTGATTCCTGTAGCAGGTAAATCTACAGTTCAGCTCCAATAGCCTTGCCGCTCCCGTGGCTTGTAAACTGGCCAGTTTCGTGACAGACTGCGATTTGCAGTCTGAAGGCACTTTGCAGCTCAGCTGAGCTCACTTCCAAGGGTCGCAACCTTTTGCCAGATATTTCGATAGTCTGTGTAAGACCTGGGGGTGCCCAGCAGGGTGGGGATTATCTCTGCGTGGGTTCTGAATCTGCCCGCTGGGCTTTAGATTGGAACTTACCGGGAGTCTCTCCTGGTGGGGGGATGGGTGATCCCGATTCCTGGGTCCAGCGGCTTCCTTGCGTGTCTGAGATTGGGAAGGAGCGTCCTGCCCAGGGATCCTCCGTGGTCCCTGGGTATCTGGGTGAGATTTAGAAGGGGTCGTGCCCTTTATACAGCGTCCTGCAACACTTGCTGCCTTGTGATTGTTAACCCCAAAATCAAAATACGTCCGCGCAGGCCGCCGCCATCTTGGATCCCCAATAGCTGGATTTCAATGCACAAACTTTCCCCACCCAAAGAGAAGACTGGATGGCTGAAGCCTAAACAAGGACAATGAATGACAGAGAGTTGCCTATGAAACACTTGCAGGATGAGGAGAGTGTATGTGCTGTTCAGATTCCTCTCCCACCTCTAGGCTGTGTAAGAGATGGCTGGGGAGCCACTGGTTAAGCACTGCTGTTGAGAATAGCTAGCTCAGTAGAGGCCACTGTGGCCCTTTCTCCTCTTTAGAATAGAAAAAGTCCCTAAGAACTTCTTCCTCTGAGTGAGGACCACAGAACTGAGAGAGTAGATACCATTGCTAGTAAGGAGGCTGGCAACGAAGTCACAGACCTCTAAAAGCTGCCACCATAGGAGGTGTAGAATAGTCTCTACATGAGTTAAGGTCTCCAATGACAGCGAATAGAGATGCTTGGAGCTGCTCCAGAGGGAGGGGGCAAGAGGACAGTGTGAATGGTCCATAATTCCAGCGGGTTTAGAGGGCCACATACAATAAAGGCAGAGTGCAAGATAGGAGCTACTTTGAAGGACCCTATCAGGAGGGCTTCTTGCCACAGGGACAAGGAGACGCCAGCAGAGAGAGGTATACTCCCAAAGCAGAAGCCTGAACACCAGGGCAAGAGAAGAAGTCAGCTAGAGAATACATTTGTTAATTGTGTAATGGAAGTGTTCATGTGTGAGTGAGTTTGGGGGGCTTACACATGTTTACATATGCACATGTAATAAAAAAGATAATTCAAAGACCTAAAGGGAATTAATTTTCCCCTTTTGCCTTTATTACCCTACCTAGATCCCAAGGGACCCAAACTTGTGTCCCAGAAGGCAGAACAACAGAAAAGAAGCTCTTCCCTTCTGATTCCCAAGACAGAGACAGTCCTGAGCTGAAGGAAACACAGATACCTTAAATTGAAAAAAAAAAAAACAGATAAGAGGGGGAGGGGGGAAGAGGGTAGGAGGGTGGGACCAGGAGGGGGAGGAGAAAGGGAAGAAACTATGATTGAGATGTAACTTGAAGAAATAAATAAAAATAAATAAATAAATAAATAAATAGAAATCTGCCAGGGTAGCATGAAAGCAGATGTAGGTAACACATATGCAAATGACATGGTAATATAATAAAACTGCATCTATAGAAATGGGGGGGGGGGCGATTGGAGAGATGGCTCAGTGTTTAAGAGCACTGGCCACCCTTCCAAAGGACCTGGGGTTCAATTCCCAGCACCCACATGGCAGCGCACAACTGCGTGTAACTCCAGCATCTGACACCTCACACAGATATGTATGCAGGCAAAAAACCAATGCACATAAAATAAAAATAAATAAGTTATTTTTAAAAAGAATTTGCTAAAATAAAAAGAAAGAAAGAAAGAAAAAGAAACAGGTAGTGGGATGGATCTGGCAAAGGTTCTGAAACCTGTGGAGTTCTGGTCTAAAAGATCAAGTTTAAAATCCATCAATAAATCTAAAGGAGAAAAAGAAATAGATGGAGTCTGCATAATTGAAGAATAAAAGAAAACTTTCCCAAGTTAGAATTAAGCCTTCAGGCTTAGGTAAATTCTGTTGAAGTATATAATTTACTAGAATGAAAAATAACATTTATAAACTTACACCAAAAAAGAAAAGGTGACGGGGTGGAGGAAGGAGGGAGAGAATTTGTCTCGAATGTGTGACATTTCCAAGGGCAGCTTTGAGAGGGAGTGAGAACAGGATGCTGGGTTTACAGTGCACATATTTAGGAGGCAGTGGTAGCAGTTTTTCTTTCATAGAAGAAAACCTTCAGGAAAACAAATTAAAGAAAGAGTGGAATTTTCCAGTTTCCCAAGACAATAATAGCAGCTTAATTCCGAATTTCTCAAAACAAGCAAAAAAAAAAAAAAAAAAAGATGCCCGTCCACACCTTAAAAAAGGCAAGTAACAAAATACCCACAGGTCACCCA
The DNA here is from genome assembly GCA_907164525.1 of Lophiomys imhausi. Lineage (NCBI taxonomy): Eukaryota > Metazoa > Chordata > Mammalia > Rodentia > Muridae > Lophiomys > Lophiomys imhausi. The sequence continues at coordinate 5,667,251 of CAJQZJ010033152.1, forward strand.
TAACTTCACTGCTGGAGAGCCCACATACTAGACAGAGTCCCAAATGGAAACGACCAGCCCCAGCTGAGAGTAGAGAAGTCACGCTTCCAACCCCAAACCACAGCACACCAATGACCTCTAGTGAACTCTGACTGCTGTGCCAGTGTTGGAGGAAGGTCTAATACTTTGGTTCTAAATGGCTGATTTCAATGCTGAGATCTGGTTACCACCCCTTCTGAGGCATTCTCTTGATTGGTTAATAAAGTCGCTGATAGCCAATTAGCTGGGCAGAAAGAGTATAGGAAGGCGGGACTTCCTGAGACAAAAACAGGAACCTTGGGTTTTATACAGACAAATCTCTCTTTCCACCAGGAGACACGGAAGCAGACAGATGTGTTTGAGAGCTCTGGAAGGTAACAACAGGCCACATGGCTGATTGAGAGCAAGTAGTCTGGGTTAACTCAGATTAGCTAGTTAAGAATTTGTCCAGCTAAGGGCTAAGCGTTGAAACATTAAAAGGTCTTGGTGTATTTAATTATTGGGGAAAGGACCATTGCAGCCCATAGACCACCAGTCAAAGCAATCCAGGCCCATTTGCCTCCCGCTGTTCGGTGACTGTTCCTCCAGGCTGCTGGCAATTCTGCGGTCTAATATAATAGTTTATAGTTATTAATAAGTATCTGGCAGCTACCTCACGAGCTTCACTGCCAGACCACACCACCAGACTGTCCATCCAGGCATACAGGCTTCTAAGGCAAGTCAGGCTTGCCAATCTCATGCCAGGCTGCTTGCTGCTCTGCTGGCCTAATATAATAACTTATTATTAATGAAGATATTAGTTACCAGAGTTTAGGTTGCAGGTGGTGAAGGTCATCCTCAGTCCAGGGCTTTTTCCCCAGGACAAGTCAGGCCACCAGTTAATGTGGGTCAGGTCTGCCAGTCTCCCACCAGCCCGCTGGCTGCTATGCTGGCCTAATCTTACAGTTTACTACTTATTAATAAATACAATTTAAAATTAAGTTCCAGATTCATGCCAGAATAGGCTCAACTCATGTCAGCAGCAGACAAGAGACTCCCGAGCCACCCACTGAATGCGCTTGGGCACTGCCACGCTGGGACCCTAACCCTTCCCACACATGCTTCCAGGGCCCTGACAAGTGTGGAGGACTCGGGGCACAGAGTGCCCTCTATGTATAATCAAGTCTGTCTCTACCCAGCCAAGGACTGCAGGGGTGGCAGGGAGGGGCCTGGTTAAGTGGCCGAGAAATTGTCCAGGGGAAGTAAGGAGGGAGAGCCGCAAGGGGTAGCAAGTCAGGGATCATGTAGCAGCCAAAGCTTCTAGGTCATGACACATGCTCCATTGTCAGACTTCACTTACAAAACAGAATTTCTAAGATGAAATTGTGATGAACCCCTGGACAACGACTGCAGAACATGAGACCTTTCTGAAGAATGGGTCCTGTGCATGCCTCTGAGGGCAATCCCACCCATGTACCAGCCAGGAGATGATGTACGCTTTAAACCACAAGTAATGCAAAGAGACAAAATAAAAACCAGAAGCCAGTGGAAACTTCCTAGAGAAAAGAGTCGGATATAGAAGCCAGGAGGGGAGCTGATGAACATGGCTCCTAGAAAGAGCCTCCTCCTGGGTGTACACACAGGGAGATGGTCTGATCCTAGGCCACGGAAGAGGTGGAAAGCACTGGGAGTTTGCAGGATCCAGGAGGGTAGTCATAGGAAGACACAACATCTAGGAGGGCAGGGATTTGGAGACTCGTATGTCCTGGAAGCTTGATAGTGAAGAGGAAGAAGAAAAAGGAGAAGAGGAGGAGAAGGAGGAATAAGAAGAGGCAGAAACAGCAGCAGCAAGCAAGCAATAGATCCTCTCAAAACAAATTATTCACAAATAAGAAGTTATGAGTGATTTGTGAATATTTCATCTGCTTGCCCACGATCTCCTCCTGCCACTGAGGTACCATTCAGCAAGAACACTGGACTTCCCTATACCTACAGAGGCATACAGGGATGGAGACACTGACAAGCCCTTATCTTCCCACAGAACATCTGTTGGTCATCTGCCAGTCTATCCAGGACAGAGGCTCTTGCTAGAAAAATAGAAAAGACAAGACACAGAAGAATTTGCTTAATGAGAGAACAGAGAACTCGATTGTTTTCAAGATACAATGTTCTGACAAAAACTTAACTTTATCTTAGAAGTAGAGACTTGATAGTGGAAAAATAAAAACAAAAAAATGAAACAAAGAGTTAGAAGGTCAATCTCTGTGTAAGAGAGGGAGAAGGGGAACCAAAGAGTGCATCTGTAGGCACCTGACTGGGGAGCCACTACAATACAGTGCCTAAAGAACAGAGGAAGCTGGTAACCCATTAGACCTGGGAATCTTAGAGGGTATCAACTGCTTATTTTTCAGTGCAGTTATTTTAATTTTTAATGACTGCATCTTTGAAGTTAGAAAGCATTTATTCAGATAGTCCTTTTTGTATCAGCTTTTGAGGATGATAGAAAAGTTCTTCTCTGAGCACATTTCATATCTACATTTAAAAGCAAGAGATCTGTGACATACGAGAAATCTTGCAGTTTCTAAGGAATGTATATTTGAAGTTCTTTTCAGGATTCCCAGCATATATGATCTGGTTGCTAAGCAACTAGATGCTTTTTGTATCTGAGACCCACAGTGCATAAGGGAGGGATCTCAAAGGAACATACAAAATAGTTCAAGAAAAAACACCATGCTAGAGCTCATCCTGCTTATTGGTTGTGCATGAGAGTCCAGCTTCCTCTTAGCAAAAGTTCAGGTCATGACAACAAAAACAATATGGACGTATACTTCCTGTCAATGATAACTAAGAAAGAAAGCACAAGAAAATCCAAACTTCATTCAATCCAGCCTATGACCGTATCAGGTCCAGGCATGTAGGACCTAAGTATGCGCCAATTTAAATAAGAAATGTTTTCTTTTTCTGCAATTTATTTGTGATCATTTAAGAGTTCCCTCTTTGTAGGGTTCAATTTCACACCAAAAGTATAAGTAAAAACCTCAGGTAGCCCAGGGTTTTACTCTTGAACTTTGGCTTCAGGATTCTAAGCCACCTTCAGATGGTGATGTCAAAAAAAGAATGGCCAAGAAGGGCTAGGGAAATGGTTCAGTTGATAAAGCACGTAAGTATGTGCTAGGGCTGAGGTGGATCCATGGACCATATAAAAGCCTGGTATGCCTGTAATCCAAATGACGGGGTGTGGGGGAATAAGACAAGAGAATCTGTATGGCTACTGATCAACTAGTTCGGTGAGATATTCTGTCTCAAAAAAAAAAAAGGTGGAAATTGGGAAACCACAGACCAGCCACTGCAAGCTATCTTCATATCTAAGAAATTTAAATGAATAAAATAAACTTACATAAGTAAAATCTTCAATTTTTCCCTCTGTTACTTACAGAGGGTCTCTGTGTTGGTTGGAATGAGAATGGCCCCCACAAGCTAATATCTTTGAATACTTGGTCTCTAGTTAGTAGAACTGTTTGGGAAGAATTAGGTGGTGTGGCCTTGTTGGAGGAGATTTGTCAATGGGAGTAGACTTTGAGGTTTCAAAATCCCATGCCAGGCCCTAGTGGATCAGATGCCAGCTACTGCTCCATGCCTCCAGCACCATGCCTGCCTGTTGACACACTCCCTGCATGATGATTGTGGACTAAACCTCTGAAACAGTAAGCGAGGCCCCAGTTTAAATGTTCTCCTCTTTAAGTTGCCCTGGGGATGGTGTCTCTTCACAGCAGTAGAACAGTGACTAAGACAACCTCGCAATCCACAGAATGAAAATAACAATATTTTGAGTTGCTGTTGCCAATAATTTTGAAACTTGATACTCTGGAGGCAGAAATTTAGAATCTGAAGGTGTGAAAGAAGAAAACTATGAAGGAAAAAATATCAAGAGAGGTGAAGACCACCTTTTGTGCTGAGTTTTCCTCCAGAGGCTCATCTGTCTGCAGGTGAGGGGCATACTTAACACGTGCTCCCTGGTTGAGGCCATCTCTCATCTAAAGTTCATGTTCAAGGCCAGATAGCAGCACACTTCGGGTACTATTGTCTCCAGCTGCTCAGGTATGAAGAGACATGCTGCCTTCAGAAGACCATATGACATTGCCCTAGAAACACACGTTCACTCCGTGGCCCAGGAGACTGGCCTTTCTACTCCTACTCCTCCTTGTGCATGTCTTTAATTTTCTTGCTGGTTTTCCTTGTTTGTGTCTATTTAGAGGAAAAAGTCAATTCTATAACATAAACGGCATTTTGCTTTTGGCAACCTGGTACTTTGTTCTACAATAGGATGTGAGTCCAAAGGAGATGGACTACATTTAGAAAGAAGAGACCTGCATGGCAAGGCTGGAATGGACAATACCTTCTCAGACTCTTTCTGAGATGGGAACAGAAAACTTGATGGTAAACATTGGGCAGAAGGATCCTTCTTTCCTTCCATAGGAGCTGTGTTTGGCTATTCCCAATCTCACTGTTCATGGTCAACCTCCACACAGAGGAGGGATGAACACTTCTATCTAGACTTGTCCAAGAAATAAATGCACACCGTCTCCTCTCTACTCTTTCTCAAAACAGGGGCTAGTAGGGCTAGCTCAGTTGGATGTATGCTTGCCTGGCACACATGAAGCCATGGATTTAATTCTCAGCACCATTTTATTTATTTATTTTTTAAATGGGAGGAGTGGTACATGCCTGTAATTCCAGCACTTGGCAGATGAAATCAGAAGGCAGGAGGATCAGAAGTTGAAAGTCATCCTTGGTTACAAAAAGTTTAAAGCCAGCATAGGGTAGATATAATTGAGCCTTGTTTCGACCCCCACCACCAAAAACAAAGAACAACAATAAAAATCTCCAACCCAAACACAGAAAAATGCAAACACACAAAAAAAAGGGGGAAGGGAAAATGGCAGAAAATTATGACACAATAGCATATTTCTGAAAGAAAGGAAAACAAAAAGATTAACAAAGTGCCCATTATTGTCATAATGGAAGACTACAGTAATCTGATATACAAGAAAATTCAGTTGATTTGCCCAAGATGAATGATCTAGATGGGATTTTTTAAAATTCATCTATTCTTTGAGAATTCAAACATGTATATAGAATGCAATGTGTTCTGATCATACTCACCCCTCACTCCCTCTTCCTACTTCTCCAGCCCTCCAATCCCTCAAATTAACATCCTCTATTTTTTTTCTAACTCTCTAAGTCCATTTATTCCTCCAAGTATCTGAATGGCTGTAGGGCCACCCACTACAGCAGGCAGGAACCTAACAGGGGCAACACCCCTGAAAAAGATCTGACTGTCCCTTTCACAGAGACAATCAATTTTAAGGCAACCTGCTCAAAGTTCTGAAGGTAAAAATACAAGGGAGAAATTACAAGGCCAAATTCTGGATACTCAGAGCTGGGTGTGCACACCAAGCAGCCAGAAGTATTTGCTAATTGTGAAGCAGAAGCTGTGAAGGTGAACTTACTCAACAGCATCACAGGGAACGGGCACTGAAGTATCCAGGGATGCCGGAGGTGGAGAATTCAGTGAATCACAGGGGTTCATCTCCACTATAACTCAGAGAAAGAAGGGGCCTAAGAGAAGCACGCTTCCCAGAAACCTGTCATGCAGGGAACTGAATTCAGGCCTTGACTACAACCAGGCTAGGCATCTTGGCAAGAAGCAAGAGGGAGTCTCTTTGAAGGGCAACCAGGCATGAATGCAGATGACATCAGTAGGTAGGAACCACAGGGACTGCTCTCCAACACTGCACAGCCACAGGCTGCCACACAACTGTGCTTCCCGCATTCAAAGCCTGAAACTTCAGAGGGAAATTGGAACCTCTTTAAAAGTGTTTGACAGACCTGAAAACATCCAAGTAGAAATTCTAGATCCAAAAAGAAAAGCAATATTTAAAATTAACAAAGCAGTGGAAATATTTAACAGCTGGTAAATACAAACAAACAGAGAACTACTATGCGGGGGCATGCTTGGAGAACAACCAGACACCATGGAGCACACCTGTTTATAATCGTACTTGAGAGACTGAGGCAAAAGAAGCAAGAGTTTGAGGCCAGCGTGGGCTACACAGAAAAACGCTGTTGTTTGTTTGTTTGGTTTGGTTTGGTTGGTTGTTTGTTTCAAGTCAGAACCATGTGTCAGAGGTAATTAAGAGGTGAAAGAATTTTGGTGGACTCAACAAGAAAGGCTGACATTTATGTACCTGGGATTGAGGAAGGAGTGCCATAGTGCCATGAGGCAGAAGTAACTTGCGAAGAGGCTGAGAATAATTCAGAAACCATAAAAGACATCAATTCCGTGGTCAGGAGGACCAACTAGTCCTAAGCAGCATGAATAGAAGAAATCCATATTTACACACATTGCCATGAAATGGCAGACAATCAAAGACAAAAACAGCTTAAAAGCAGTCACGGCATTGGAGGTCAGCTGATCCGTCATCAGACGGGCCCATTTCCCAGAGGCAGTGGTGTCTAGCAACCCGTCAGGAAGGCTCTACCATCATCCTTGCTTATCCATGAAGATTCCAAGGCACAGAAAAGTTAAGAGTAGCCCAGTGTCACACAGCTGTCAAGAGCCTGAGAGAGGAAACATAGTCACCTGATTCCACAGTCCATGCCCTCAGTGCTGGTGTTAAATGCCCCCCCCCCCCAGTCACCAGCAGTGGCTGTGAGAACCCACAATGTGCTGGATTATGCTGTCGCAAACAGCCATTTACTAAGAGCACCTGCATTACATGCTTCTGAAGTTTGACCCAGGAAGAAAATCTTTCAGCCTGGCTGCACCTCCACAACCACGCTAAGTCTCCCTGGCCTCCTGCTCCTCCACCTCGGTAAAGGTTGCATTCTTTGCACTTCTCAGGAAACCTGGGTTCACCAGTGACCCACGCTGTAAAGTCCACACAGGCCAGTCACAAATCACCCCCATTGTGAGTCAGACTGAAGCCTCCCCACATCCCATCTTGTCTGAGGATCCCAGAGAGACAGCCAGTGCTGGGCAGGAAAGAAGCAACAGGGGGTCCTCCATGGGAAAGAGGGGTCTCTTCTGCTACCACACAGGGGGATGAGTTAATCAAGCAGGGAAAACATCCCAGACTCTGAACAGGAGTTGTTTACAGAAGCAAAGATAAGTCTTTTTACCTCATGGCACTTAGGGAAAAAAATGTCCCTGTCTCAGGCCCTTTGTGCTTATACAGATGAGAGCCAGGAGTTTCCCTTCCACCATTCATCACAGAAGGAAAAAAAAAAAAAGGAAGGGAGTGACTGTATACCATGGACAGCAAGAACAGGGACTTCAGAATTACATGACCATGTTATGATCTTAAACCTCAAAACAGAAAGGCCCTTTGCAATTGGCTACTTTATTCTTTACTATGTAATTCCTACCTCATTGATAAAACAAAGAGCCCCACAGAGTGGGCACCTGAATCCAGCTGGATGAGAAAGTAGCAGTCCATGGCCGCATGCGCTTTCTGGAAGGAGCTGGCATTTGCTGTTTCCCTTCTGAAACGGGAGGTAGCCAAGACAAGCACCAATGCTGCCCTTAGCCCAGCCGTGCTGCTGTAACAGAATCCCTGAGGCGGGCTAATTTACAAAGAACAAGATGTGTTCTTACAATTCTGGGGGCTGCCAAGCCCAAGCTCAAAAGTACAGTAGATTGCAGAGGGTGGAAAGGTAAGACACACAGACAAAGCTGGAAAGCCCTGTTTATATGGACACCAGTCTCATGAGGCAGTATTTACGGCAGTAGTTCTCAACCTGTGGATCATGACCCCTTACAGGGTCGATCGACTCTCTCACAGGGGTCTCATATCAGATATTTACATTACAGTTCATAACACTAGTAAAATTGCAGTTATGAAGTAGCAACAAAAATAATTTTATGGTTGGGGATAACCACAGCATGAGGAACTGTATTAAAGAGTCTCACGGTTTTAGGTAGGTTGGGAACCACTGCTTCAGGGCCTGGCCACCTCTTAACCGCTTCCTTCTCAATGGCACTTGACTTGCAACATGAGTTTGGAGGGGACTGACAGTCACCCCAAAGTGCACAGCCATTGTGTAATGAGAGTGTGTTCAGAGAGCCTACCCAAAGGAGATACTCGGGCGCACAACCTGGAGCCGGCTGAGCATCAACTCCTGATTGTTTTTGTTTTCAGAAACCTTCCTGATTTCTGAAGACTCAAACTTACGTGTGCAGACCCTTCAGCCAAATGGCTTCTTTTGTGCTGGAATGCCTGCCCAAGAAAACTTCACTCCTCCCAGTTTCTCGTCAGTGGAAAATGAAGTACTTCTAAAGTGGCATGCTTCAGGAGAACAAGAGCCAATGGCCTTGACAGCTGATAAGTCTGGGTCCCCCAAACGCTTCTCTCAGTCCTCCTTCTGCTGAGTAATTGCAGCAAATGTGGCATCTACATCCCACACGATCCTGAGACATCCATTACTTCAGAGAACACTGCCAAGGTAAATTAAGGACAAAGACAAAACCTTCCTTCCAAATTTCCCAAATCCTCCTTGGGTGACAGGGTTTTACTTGGAGCTCTTTTTATTTGTTTGTTTACCTACTTACTTACTTGCTGCCATTGGTAGATATGACCACTACAGGTCAGACAATCTGAGCTATGCCCCTGCATCCACACAACCCATTCCAAGAGGTAAGCACCTGGGCTGGAGTTCGGTTTATTAGCTCCCAGAGGACTCATTCAGCCCCACTGGGCCAGAATCTCCTCCCCATTGCCAACACCCCTATGAAGATTAACACTCTCCCGGCCTGTCTTCCAACCCAGACAATAGCTCCATACAACCTTCCCTGCTGTGGGGACTGTGCATTGTAACATTTGCTACTTTTTTCTGAGGCCCTAGATCTTTGTCCCTCCTTCCTGACCTGGATTCACCTTTTTTTTTTAATAGATTTTTTTTCATACAATATATTCTGATTATAGTTTCCTCACCCTCAACTCCCCACCTCCCCAGCCACCCAAATCTATACCCTTTCTTTCCTTCCTTCCTTCCTTCCTTCTCTCTCTCCCTCCCTCCCTCCCTCTCTCTCTTTTTCTTTCTCTCTTTAGAATACAAACAGGCATCTAAAAAATAATAAGATAAAATAAAATAAAAACAAACCAGAATAGGTCAAAACAAACAGAACAAAAGAGAGCGGAAGAAAAAGCACAAAAGCGTGGGAACTTGTGTCCACTTCTCCTTTCAGCTCCAAGGCCCCACCTGGGCGGGGCCTGTGCAGGCTGCCTCAGTCTGTCAATCATGCTACTTTAGAGGGGCCTTGTTTTCTTGGTGTCCCCCGTCCCCCTGACTCTCATGCCCTTTCCACTTCCTCTTCCACGGGGTTCTCTTAACCCCAAGTGGAAGGATTTGACGGGGACATTCCTTTTAGAGCCGAGTGACCCAACGTTTCTCACTCTGCACAATGACATGAACTCACCTTTGTGTTTCTATTCAAAGGTAGGTGTCCAAGTCGGGAGTGGTGGCACACACCTTTGATCCCAGCACTTGGGAGGCAGAGGCAGCAGGGGGTGGTGTGGTGGGGGGGCTTGTTTCTGTGAGTTTGAGGCCATCCTGGTCTACAGAGTGAGTTCTAGGACAGCCAGGGCTACACAGAGAAACCCAGTCTCAAAAATAAGCAAAACAAAACAAAAAAAAAAAACTAAAACCAAACAAACAACATGAAGGTGTCCAGAGATGAAGTCCTGTCCTGCTGCCTAGGACCTTGTTGCTCTGGCTTTCTGTTTTCAGTACCCTGTTTGGAACCGAGTCCACAGCTGGGGTCACCTACAGCCAGTTTACTTCACTTTAACTGTTGTGGTCTAGGTCACTACACCACTGAGGCCTGGATATCCTCCAGTTCGCTGCCCTGTGCTCCAATCTCATTGCCCAGCACCTCTCCTGGCACAAGGGTAGAGGGGGATGTAGGAGAGGGTTTTCCCAGTCCTTGTCTAGGCTCTACTCCCTGCTTGCAAACTTAAACCAAAGACTTAATCAAGAAGAAAATGAGCCGGGTGCGGTAGTGCATGCCTTTAATCCCAGCACTCGGGAGGTAGAGGCAGGCAGATCTCTGTGAGTTCAAGGTCAGCCTGGTCTTCAGAGTGAGTTCCAGGACAGCCAGGGCTACACAGAGAAACCTTGTCTCAGAAAAAAACAAAAAAGAAGACGGGGAGGAGGAAGATGAGGAAGAAGAAGAAATAAGGGTGCTTGTGAGAACGTGGCACCTCACAGCCACTTGGGAAACAACTTGGCAATATCTTAAAAGGCTCATACAAACCCGATTCTACTCAAGAGAAAGAATAAAATCGGAAATCCCACAGAACACATATGCAAATTTTCATGTTAGCATTGTTTATAAAAGCAACAGATTAGGGCTAACACAAATGCCCATAAATGGCTGAACAGATAAATAGAAAAATGCTATATATACATACAGGAGGACACTATTTGGCAATAAGAGAGGAACAGACCAATCTAGCATGCTACACCACAGATGGACATTGGAATCATTGCGTTAAGAGAAAGAATCCAGATGAGACTACCTGTGTGCTTCCATTTATAGACAACTTCCAGTTCAAGTCACGTGGTTCCAGGGGTTGGGGAGCGTACCTGTAGTCAGGTACTAGGGTGCTTTTGGGACTAACGGAAATGTTCCAAAATTGGGTTATGGTGATGTCGGCGTAACCGAACAGGCTCACTAAGCTTTAGGTATACACTTAAAAGGGATGGATTACATAGTGCGCAAATTGCATCTCAGTGAAGCTGTTCTTTAAAAAAAATAAATAAATAACCCAATGTTACAGCTGATGTGCAAAATTGATATAAAAATACAAAAGAGTTCAGGGTATACATCCAAATGATTCCTCACGAATCACAAGGAAGTTTCCTCATCCGTGTTCATAGCAACCTTATTTGTAATAGCTAGAAACTGGAAACAACCCAGATCTCCCTCAAAGGAAGAATGGATAAAAAACTGTGGTACAACTACACAATGGAATGCTACTCAGCTATCAGAAACAAGGAAATCATGCAATTTGCAGCCAAATGGATAGAACTAGAGAAGCTCATCCTAAGTGAGCTAATCCAGACTCAGAAGGATGCACATGGCATCTATTCACTTATAATCAGATTTTAGCCATACAGTACAGGATAACTACACTACAACCAACACACCAAAGGGAACAGGAACATAGACTTTTTTATCCTGTCAGTGAGACACTTTGCCCTAATGGTGCTACCTTGCAGGCCCCCAGTATATGAGGACGCTCTTGGCCCTCATATGACTGTGGAATTGGGGCGGGGGACTGATATGCAGGGACACTCCACTCCAGAGGAGTGGGATGGAAGGGATAGGGGGTAGAGGGTGGGAAGGCAGGACTGGGGGTGGGGCGGAAAGAGGGCACTGCAATGGAGATATAACCTGAAGTAATAAATAAATAAATTTTTTTAAAAATTAAAAAAAAGTACAAAAGAGGCTGGGCGATGACTTATCTGGCACCCATGGAAAAAGCTGGCTGTGGTGGCATGCATCTCTAATCCAGCACTAGGGAGGCAGACATGGGAGGATATGTGGGCTCACTGGCCAGCCAGTTCAGTTGAATTGTCATGATCCAAATTAAGGGACAGATCTTATACCAAAAGATAAGGCAGAGAACAAGTGATGAAGAGACTTGCTATCAACCTCTGGCCTCCACATGCAGCGGTCACGTGTCTACACACACACACACACACACACACACACACACACACACACACCACAAGAAGTACAATTGATTTTTTTTTTTTGGTTTAGAGTTTCTTAGAATTCTAAACAATAAAAAGGAAAGTTACCAATATTTTAACAGACAATCCCTAACAGAAGGGAGTTGCCTTATCTCTAGTCTACAGTGAGCCCTGAGCATCATCAACACAAATCACACTTAATACTTCATCATCTATCACTGACATGCAGTTTAATTTGAGATACTCATAGACCCCTGATGTTTTGTTTATGTCTAATATTCTCTACCAGCAGTGTTCTTTGAAACACTTTAAAACATGCTACTCTTGAAGAAATAGGGAAAGAATTTGGTGGGTAACCGTTAACATCTCCTTAAGCACTTTTGTTACTGATGGTAGCCCAGCTTTCCTATCTCTAATCACTTATATGTGTGGTAAGCGCCACTGATATTCGGTCTCCAGGTATCTTTGCTTTCCAAATATATATTGCTGAATACTTTTAGTGTGGAAAGTAATATCTGATCCCTCTGAAGTCAAAATTCATCCTTTCACTGAAAATGGCCCCGATCTCCTTTCAACCACTCCACACTGTAAAAGCTTTCCTAACTTCTGTGGGAAGATCCAGGACAAGGATCTTTAGAGCTCTTGGCTCTTGTCATAACCCCAGGGTGGGTCTCTCTAGAATGCTATTTACCCAGGAGGTTTGTAAAATATGTTTGTTTATTGCTGCTACTGGCTTGTTATCCATGGAACACAATGTTTTTTAGGGATCCTTGAGTTCAGCCCTGGAACACGGGCCTCCAAACCTAAGTGCTCTGCTTCCTACACCAGCCCCTTTCTGTGATCCCTCCTCCTCCTCTTCAGCAAGCTCTTCAGTGACAGCCTAGGACAGAAATTAAAACGAAGCCTTTCTATTTTTTTTGTCTTAGTCATTCAAGTGAGAGTTTTTCAGAGGGGCAATTTAAATTTTAATTAAAACCCAGGGCTCACAAGGGTCTCAAAGATAGGACTGTACTCAAGCAGAGAGGAAACCAGTGTAACCTGCAGCATGGCCCAGTGTACCTCTCCCTTGTCACTCACTGGTCAGATAACTCCAGGCTAACATATTGCCCATCACTGGGAGGCTAAGTATTAATTCCACTAAAATATTCAATATAAAGTGTTATTCACGCACTAATTATTCAAAAAGCATTCAAATTTAAATGAACTGAACCCACAATTATTCAGCACCCATTTAGGCAATGGATGTTGTGAAAGGAAATAAAGAAAGACACATAACTCTCACCTCCAAAAACCTTGCTGATTTGCATTTGCACAAAATCAAATTCTTTTTCCTTTCAAACACAGGTTTCCAAATATAAAGGGCTAAAAGGTTTTTAGGAGCTTTTCAAATAATGAGCAGCTGTAACGAAACAGCAGTTTACCAAGTAAGAGTTGTTTACAAAACTTCCTAGGAGGGACGAGGTTGTTATTGGTAGCGGTAAACACACTGAAGGGTTTATTTAATGCCAGCATGAGGGACGAAGAAGAGGGAGACGCTTGCAATTAGAAGAGGAGACAGAGAACACTTGGAGGATTTTTCTAGCTATTCTCTAAAACAGGTACTGAGGGGCAGCCTGGGTGACATGCTTTATGGACTTCTGCACACACACACACACACACACACACACACACACACACACACACACACACA
>CAJQZJ010033152.1:5680707-5691676 GCA_907164525.1 Lophiomys imhausi
ACACACACACACACACACACACACACACACACACACACACACACACAGTGTTGTTTACCTTTGCTTTGTACTTAAAATGACTCTACCACACTCAGATAGCTACTCAAACACGTTCAGGACAGAAATAGTGTAGTGCAATGTGCACTGACTGCTCTCGAGTCTTGAGAATGAGGCTAGCTCTCTCTATTTGATGTACGATATGAGCCAAAATATCAAGAGGACAGTGACTCTAGGTCACATACTTCAGCAGGTTAAAATGAATAGAACTGATGCAGAGAAAAAATAAGGCCAAGTTCTTCCCCTTATGACACAAAGACCATCACGTTAGGGGCATTCATTAACACTGACCTAGTAGCACGGCCTTGGGGACTCAGCTATCCTGCCCCGAGCCAAGTGGTGATTGTCTGGTTTCACTCAGGAAGGGACAGAGGTTAGAGAGGCTCTGTAGCTTGACCAAGGTCACACAGTTACTAAGTGACAAGGCCAAGACAGATGGGTCCAAGTCTGTGTGAGTGCCAAGGCCGGCCCTCAGCCCCCCTTCCTGTCCCCCTCATGAGTGGTTAGAGCAAAGTTCACCTTAGCCTGAGGAGGAAACAGCAACAATGTTACCCAGATGAACTGGAGGCCACAAGTGTCCGACCAACTCGAATTGGAAAATAAAATTTTGAATACACAAGTTTTCACTTCGCAAAAGAGCAGCGGGTGCTGAGATGCTTCTAGAAGAGATGCCAACAAGAACCCACTACCATGCTCAGCACCGCTGCAAACAGCAACACACCTCTGTGTGCCTCAACTCATTCCTGAGCTTGCCCGACCTCAGACTCCCAGATGTTATACACGGTGAGGGTGCCTCCTGACACAGTCCTGTTGAAGGGGCGTAAGCATTCTTGGCACCATCCCTGTAGCAACCCTGACCCTGACAGCAGAAGGAGAAGCACAAGAGCAGCCATGCCAGAACCGCAGGAACACACACAACACATACATCAGCAGGTAGACTGGGAATTCATCTAGATTACAAAGTTCCATCAGCGTGGTGCTGGCTCTCCCATCTTCCCTTCCCCATACACAGCTATTTTTCAGTGTGTGTTTGGCATAGCCTAGAAAAAAAACAAAAAACAAAAAACAGTGTTCTCGGTAAGGATTCTGACCAGTTTTTAATTTTGGCATCAGGAATAGGAAAGGAGTCTCTTTGGGGCAGGGGGGTCCCCACCTGTTCTGTGGTCCATTGCCTTCTACCCTAGTTCTTCCTCTGCCCTGTGGCAGGAGCAGCAGTAGGTTTCCCATGGGAAACTACAATGCCAGAGAATGAGAACCTCTCTCATCTACAAGAAGGTGAATCCCTGATGCTTCCTTTTTCTTTCTGAGGCCTTGTATTTCTTGGCCCCAAATGTGGCCATAGTCACACATACAGCACAACCAGGAACAGGAAGTCCCATATTTCTTGCCACCACGGAACCCAAAATGGTAGTCCCAGGGAACTAGGAAACACAAGAGATTAAGAAGAAGGGAGGGCCTGGGAAAGCAAAGGCATGGGTTGTTTATGTGCTTCTGGGCTCCCCTCCAAGTTACACTCATGAGTCTCCTGCTGGGCAGCAAACAAAGGACTCTCAGAATTAAACTGTGGTATAGATCTCTTCTCAGGTCACAGCCAGGCCACTGGGCAGCATATCCACCAGACAACTGCAAAGAGTACCCTAGACTTGGAAAATGAAAGCAATGATGAAACTGCTAAATCCAGGAGGATAAGTGGGGTTTGTAACCTGCAACATGCAAAAATATCAACATGCAAAAATATCAACATGTAAAAATATCAAGATTCAGCATGAGATTTAATTAAGATGCAAACGCTGGTAATATAATGAAGTCTGAAATTGCTGGACACACGAACCAAGAAAATCACATATTTCTTGGGAAGGCCAACAATACTGTGATGGTAAATTCTGTGTGCCGTGGGCAAGAGATTTTACTACATAGCTTGTAAAATGATTTTTGTTTGTTTGAGGGGTTTTTTTTTTGTACTTCTGTAAGAAATTTTTACATGGATGGATAGACTAAAGAAGATCTACCCTCACCAGTGTGGATGTACATTTGTCCCTCAACAGAGGGTCTAAATAGAAATGGCAGAGGATGAATTTACTGTCTCCTCCTGATCCAGCCTGTCTATTTTCTACCCCCCTTGGACATCAGTACTCTTGGCTCTTGGGCCTCCACACTCAGACTAGGATTTACATCACTGACTTCTCTGGCTCTGAGGCCTTGAATGTTTGGCCTAAAATGGAGCCTTCAGCCTGGAGAAAGTGGCTAATGAATTCTTAGTCTCCATGTTTGCACAACACACTCCTTCCTAAGAAGTAAATAATAATAAATAGGATATATAAAGAAGAACCAAGCAAACTGTCTTAATTTGGGTTCTATTGTTGTGAAGAGACAACCATGACCATGGCAACTCCTGTAAAGGAAAACATTTAATTGGGGCTGCCTTACAGTTCAGAACTTTAGTCTATGATTGTCATAGAGGGGAGCATGGCAGCATGTAGGCAGACATGATGCTGGAGGGGGAGCTGAGAGTTTTACATCTGGACCCACAGGCAGCAGGAACAGAACTCCCGCAGTGGGTGTGGCTTGAGCATCAGAGACCATAAAACCCATCCCCAAGTGACACACCTCCTTAAACAAAGGGACACCTACTCCAACAAAGACACATCTCCTAATAGTGCCACTCCCTGTGGGCCCATTGGGGCCATTTTCTTTCAAACCACCACATGGACATTTTAAGTCCACAGCCTAGAATAACTGGAAAGATTCAATGGTAAATGGAGATGAAAGTGTCAGTGAGCTTGAAGATGAACCTATCCAATCTGAGCAACAGAGAGAAAAGGCTAAATAAGAGTGAGCAGAGCCTTGGGGACTTGTGGAATATAACAAGAGGTTCGATATTTTGCCATGGGAATTCCAGAGAGAAGAGACTCTTGTGCATTTGTAGAAACAATGCCGAAAGCTTTCCAGCTATGTTGAAAGTCACAACCATGCATATTGAAGAAGCCCAGAAAACTCCAGACTGAACAAGTTCAACGAAGTCTACGTTGAGAAGCATTACAGCCAAATCCTTAAAAACCAAAGACATGGAAAATTTCCTGAAAACAGCCAGGAAAATAACACATTACTATAGGAGGGAAAAATGTGAAAGACTGAGGGATTCTCGTCAGGAACCACAGATCACAGGAGGAAATGAAGTGATATAATCAAAGTGCTGGGGGCCAACAAGCTTCTCAACTCAGGGTCCTCTATTTACTAAAGAATATCTGTAAGAAATAAAAGTGAAATAAAGGCAAAAGAATCGGTTGTCAACAGACCTGCCTAAAAGAATTCTGAAGGAAGTCCTTCAGAGTGATGGAGTGACGTGAGAGAGTTATCTGGAAGATGAGGAATGTAGAGAGAAGACTAGAAATGACAAAAGCCTAGGCAGGCATAGTGAATGGTTCTTCTGAATTCTTTAGGCCATTCTTCACTGCTGGAAGAAAGCTTTAGAACATTGTTTGGTGGGGTTTTCAATGAAAATAACTCTAGTATATAAGGAAACTACTACAAAAAGAGGCTGGAAAAGGACCTATGGGATTCTTCATACCATTTGAAGCAGCAGAACATTGTTTCTAAGAAGAATGAGAAAAATTAGTGTCTGTTTGTATTTATGTACATATATCCCTAGAATAATCACTAAAAATGAACCCTAAGTGACATGGTAGAAAACGCAAAAGATAAAGTAAAGCTGAATAGTGAAAAGTGCTCAAATAACTCCGAAAAATCAGGACAGAGAAACCCCCCCCCAAAAAAAAAAAACAAACAAAAAATGAAAACTAGGAGAGAACAGAAAAACGTTCTAAAAAGGTTAGATCTAAATTAAAACACGCTGACAGTTACATTAAATATACATGATCTAAACAAGTCAATCAAAAGGCAGACTTGTTAGAATGGGATAGAAGCACAGGACCCAACTAAACACTGTCTGTGAGAAACTCATTCCAGAAATAATTATAGTTGTGTTAACTGTAAAGGAATAGCAAGAGCTATACCATGTAAACGTTGATTAAAAGGAAAGGAGTCTCTCTATGTTAATACCTGACCAAATCAACCTCAGACCAAAGAAAACCAACAAGAATAAACAGGACAACACGCAATCCTAAAGGAATACATTCACCGAGTGTGCATGACAATATTAAGTATGCAATCACCAAATGAAAGAGCTTCAAAATACATGGAGCAAAACCAGACTTATAGTAAGAAATGGACAAATCTGCAATTCTAATTAGGGACATCAACACCTCCCTCTCAGTAACCATTAGAGCTCCTAAGTAGAATATCAGTACAGATACGGAAAGACCACTGTCAGCCGTGCAGGTACCCTTCCCTGCAGACACCAGCCCCAAATCATAACCTAGCTTTACTGTCCCTCATTTTCTCTTCACACCACTCAGGCAAGTGAATGGATGCTGTTCAAGTTCACCAGTCCCTTGACTTTTAAAGCCCATGGGTCCTCATCTTGTTGGGCCTATCTGCAGCATCTGACATGATGACAACTCCCTCCTCTTTGAAAGCCTGTTTTTTCACCAGGCTCCAGGGTCACCACACTGTTTATCTCCTTCCCAGTAGCTACACATGATCAAGAACCAGGTTCTCTTCTTCGGGCCTGTGGAACTTGCTGTTGTAACAAACCCAGTGCCACATTCTACATGCTACGAAGTATAGTCCAGCACTTATATCCTTTCTGTTCTGTCCATACTCACTCCCTTGGAATCCAATCCACACTCAGCTATGCCACTGGCGGCTCACAAGTGTATGTCCACAGTTAGAGCCTCCCCCCTCACCTCCATAATCTAACTTCCCACCTATCCCACTTCCTCAATATGGGCTTCCTTCAAAATGCTGTGCACAGTCCAGGCTCGGAGCCATGCATTTTTATTTTATTTTATTTTTTTTGTGTGTGGACATACATCATTTATATGTCTACTTGGCTTCTTCGTTCACCCCCTTCAAGTTCTTATCTCAAAAGTCATCTCCCAGAGCTCTGATAGCACAGCTCAGCAGTTAAAAGCCCAGCTGGCCTGCCTACATGCCAGTCCTGACCATACCAACGCCTGCTGTATGACCTCAAGTAAACAACCTACTCCTCCCCAATTCTTCCCCTTGAGAAGGAAGGTAGTCATGGTACTGCGTCCATCCATTTTTTGATTACAACACTGGGTAATTTAGAATTAACAGAGATTTATTTGCTCATGGTTCTGAAGGGCGACAAGCCCAAGATCAAGGGGGCTGTAGCTGGGAGTTTTCAAGCTGCATCTTACCTCAGCAGAATCCATCAGATGGTGAGAGAATGCAAGGCAGCTGGAGACAGACATGGAACTTGCTGTCATAACAAGACACTCCTGCAAGGACTAACCCAGTGCCACATAATAGCATTAATCCACTCATGTAGACAGAAGCTTCATGGCTGAATCATCCCTCATATGGAGAGGATCGAGTTTCCAACACATGAACTTTGGGGAGCCAATTCAAACTACAGCAAGTGCCAACCTAATAAGGCTGTTGGAAGGACTTAAAACACTAACTGCTAAGAGCAGTGGCTGCCACATGATGAGTAATGACATATTACTACATCTAAGATGCTGTGCTATTAGGAGACACGCCCTTATTTAAGAAATACTGCCAATTAAAGTAGCAAATGTCACCACTTGTGAAGTCCAGCCTAATTTTAGACGTGTGAAGATTATTTTTGAGAAAGTGCATCTTTAAAAATCAATGAACCATAATACACTGGGTATTTCAGAAGGTCATTTCCGTATGTCTTCCCTGACCAGTTTCTTCATTACGTTCTCTGCCCACTTATTGTATTTTACATATATGCTCTTCCTTGGTAGCCTCCTCTAGCTGCAATGTAAACCAAGAAGACACCAGCTTGTTTTTCAACTCAGTGGGGGATGAACATCTGCTTTCAGTTCAGTTCTCCTACCCTACCTTCATCTGAAAGCTTAACCCGGTCACCCACTGATGAAAACATAAACCACACCCATCAATATCTAAGGTAGTAGAAGGTCTCTTCCTCAACACGCAAAGAGGTTTTCTCTTTCTTTAGGACCCCTAAAATCACAGCAAGGAGGTCAGGGGTGGATGGTAAAAGAGGGAAGACAGCAGACAGAACAAGCCCAGGGCAGAATCTCCATGTGGCAGGCCTTCATGGATGACAGGCTTGACAATGTCACCCACAGGAAGGGCAGTGGGATGGATAATGGTCATGTAAAGCCAACCAACCAACTCACCAAGGAACCAAATCCTAGCGCCCTGCCAAGCCTCCCTCACTGCTACAAGTCAGGGCTAGGAACATTAATAAAACCCAATAACAATGAGCCCCATGGATTTCTCCCTCAAAGAACACAGAAAGCAAGTTGACGAGCCACAGAGAGGTAACCCTCACCAATGTGAACTTCACAGTATCCTTGCCAGCAGCATGGTGAAATCTTCCAGTTCCAAAACTTGCTATTTACAGCAGTTCCCCTTGAAGCTGCTGGGGTTGGTGCACATTTGTGTTTGCATGTGTGTGTGTGTGTGTGTGTGTGTGTGTGTGTGTGTGTGGTATGTGTGTGTGTTATTTTGTACCCGTTAACCCTGGATTATAAATTTTATCATTAAACCATAAATTAGTCAGACAAGGCAATGATGCACTTGGTTTCCACGACAACGCTGCATAAAAAAGTTCAACCTGCTGCATCACCATAGAGTACTTTGAAAATCATTTCCTAGCAACCCCATAGGCATCCAGAGACACAGACCTCTGTCTTGGCCCTTCACACAGACCCAGGAGAATATGCATGTGATGCAGTCGAACCAGGACCCTTGCCTAGTAGCACAGACATTTCAAGTTGGTGCACTTCATTTCTGCATGTAGCAAAACAATTTCCAGCTGTGTCAGCCAGGAGTCTGGTACAGCTCTGTGGATGCCCTCTACCACAACTCCATCTCTTCTACAAGCTACAAAAGATGCAAAACTCAATTTGACTTTGGCTAACAAGAAGATAAATGGCTACCTGTGGACAGTTCATAAATACCTATACATTCATCTAGAGCAGAGTTGAGAAAGCTCACATACCTACACAACCTCCCTGCTCCTTTGTGGCCCTTTCTTTCTCTCTCTCCTCACCCCCCATTAGTTATTTGACACTGGGTCTCCCATAGCTCAGTCTGGCCTTCAACTCCCTAGCATAGCCTTGAGCTTCCATTCCTTCTCTTTCAACCTCCCAAGTGTGGGACTTGCAGGCCTGAAGCCACCTTACCTGGCTTTCTCTGCCTCTCTGGAGAGAAGATGTATTAGGAAAATAAGGAAAACATGAATTTAAGAGACTCCATGAGAGCTCACAGTCTAAAAGATAAGGGTCCACACAAACAGGAAATGCAGTGAAGTTTCTTAAACATAAAAAGCAGATGTTTTACTGCCTTGCCATAGTTTTCAAAACAACAGTACTCTAAAATTAACAATAACAAAAAAATGTATGATCCCTGAAAAAGAGCTGAATAATGTGCAAGTTGGTCTCCAACTGTACACCACCAGGTCGGTGTGCATCCACTGTTCCTATCTAGGGTGGAGGCTGACAGTGTCCGCCTGCACCAGCCTTCTCTGAGGCTGGAGACTCACATTGACAAGGGCATTAGGAGGCACCAGCCAGACACAGAAGACAGGGTCTGGTTGCTTCTTCCCGCTGTCTGCTAAAGTACCCTGTACTAGCTTGTGCCTTTAAGAACTCAGCACCTACCAGAGACTCTGAGACTAGCAGCCTGAGGGCTGTTGAAGGGTTCATACACTCAGGGAATCTCCCTAATCTCTGTTCTCAGCACATGTACACAGCATATATACTGAAGTTGCTTCATCCGAGTCAGTCGCAGTAAACTGTTTCCCCCCTGGACAGGGGCTGATGTAACTGACAACCTCCATCAGTTCTGAATTAACATGTAGCAAAACCTTTTGTCACAAAAGCTCCCTTCTGACATTGTGACCACTACTATCATTTCCACTTTTGGTGATGATCATGCAAAGGGGAAGATGA
The DNA here is from genome assembly GCA_907164525.1 of Lophiomys imhausi. Lineage (NCBI taxonomy): Eukaryota > Metazoa > Chordata > Mammalia > Rodentia > Muridae > Lophiomys > Lophiomys imhausi. The sequence goes on from CAJQZJ010033152.1 coordinate 5,688,798, forward strand.
TTTGAAATTCCCTCCCTGGGGCTGGGGAGAAGGCTCAATGGGTAAGAATGATTGCTCCCCTTATATGATGACTTGAGTTTGAACAACCCAGCATGGGTCTGTGAGTCTGGGGGCAGATGCAGGTGGATCCCAGGAGCTCCGATGCCAGCTAGCCTAATTGAGATGGTAAGTTTCCAGTTCAGTGTGAGACCCTGTCTCAAAGAATCAAGGGGGGTCCAGCTTCGGGGTGCGCATCTCTAATCCCAGCACTAGGGAGGCAGAGGCAGGAGGAGAATCTCTGTAAATTCAAGACCAGTCTGGTCTACATAGCAAGTGCCAGGACAGCCAGGACTACATAGAGAGACCCTGTTTCAAAAGGATGATAAGGAGGTGAAGGAAGAGGAAAGAAGAAAGGAGGAGGAAACATTAGGAAAAAGAAGGAAGAAGAAAGAAGAGGAGGAGAAGAAAGGTGGATGGTGGTAGATGATGCTCTGGACTCTGTATGCATATCCACTCACATAGTCATCTGCACACCTACATTCATGCAGCAAAAGCACACCATACACACACACACACACTATTAAATAAATTGAATCCTCTCCTTGAACCCCAAAACCTGTTTTTTCCATGGTAACCAGGAGAGGCCAGCCTACAGAGAAATGGAATATTCTCTTAGATACTTACGTCGATCATAAAAGAATACTATTCAATCCAAGAAAGAAGCAGGAAACTTTGAACCCTGGAAATGGGATGCTCTAAAGACTTCCCTTGGTTCCTTTTAAACTGAGGCCTGGCTTCTTTGTTTTTTTGGCTTTGTAGCCAAGTTCCATACTGACAGCTGTATCTGCCTTCACATAAGCATGCAGAAAATTACTTCAAAATAATGACAGATGAACTTTGTACTAGTTACCATTAGAGAAGTATCTTTACTACCAATTTCTCTATACTCTTCAAATCAATATCATGAGCTAGCACACATTACAGGACTACAAGTAACCCAAACTAGTGAATATGGCTGTAATGAGTCCAATGGCTGCTAACATTAAGCTTTTTCTTAATTGCTATGATAAAGCACCAGGACCAAAAGTGATTTTGGGAGGAAAAGGTTTATTCGGCTTACACTTCCACGTGACTGTTCATCATTAAAGGAAGTCAGGACAGGAACTCAAAGAGGGCAGGAACCTGGAGGCAGGAGCTGATGCAGAGGCCAGGAAGTGGTGCCATTAACTGGCTTGGTCCTCATGGCTTGCACAGCCTGCTTTCTTACAGAACCCAGGATCACCAGTCCAAGGGCGGCTCCTCCCACAAAAAGGCTGAGCCTTTTCCCATCACTCACTAATGCCCAACAGGCTTGCCTACACCAGGAGTTTATTGAGGTATTTTCTCAGCTGAGGCTCCCTCCTCTCACATGACCCCAGTCTGTGTCAAGTTGATATAAAGCTAGCCAGCACAGTTTGCAAACCAAATCTAAACTTTAACATTTTCTTTTGAGACAAGGCTTCACTGTGTAGCTCCGGCTGGCCTAGAACTTGCTATGTAGACCAGGCTGGCCTCAAACTCACAGGGATGCACCCACCTCTAGCTGTGGCTTTTGGAAAAACAATGTGTGACTTCACTCTCTGGGCGCCACTGAACGGCACCTGCTCCGCGGCGCCACCTGTGGTAGTGAGAAAGGTGCTTCTTCAGCAATCTTGCCTTCTCAAAGTCCCTCCAGTTACTTTTTCCACACTGGAGTAGTGCAGGGAGTCTCAGTTAATAAAGATGCCCCCTCTTTGAATAGGCAGCTTCCTGAAAATGCACCGGGCAGCTCCTGGAGGCATGGCTTAGCAGTCCATTGTTTGCCTTGCAGGCACAAGGATTTGAATTTGAATCCCAGAACTCAAGTTTAAAAAAGGAAGAAGAAAAAGAAACTAAGACAGGCTTCTACCCTGCTTGTAATCCAAGTGCTGAGAGACAGAAACAGGTGGATCTCTGGGGTTTACTGGTCCACTGGCATAGCCTATTTCCAAGCCATGCCTATAAAATGTCTATCTATGTATTTATACATGAGATAGCCAACATTTTATTATAAAATAGGCTTTGTGGAGCCTGTACTCCCAGCTACTCAGGAGTTTGAGGCAGGAGGACTGCAAGGTTAAAGGCATGTCTGGGCTACAGAATGAGTTAAAGACTAGCCTAGGCAACTAGGTGAGAGCCTGTCTCAAAATAAAGATTTATAAGAGCTAGCTATGTGCTCAGTGGTAGAGCAATTGCTGAGCCTGCAGAAGACCTTAGGTTTGATCCCCAATACTGAAAAAATAAATAAATGCTTTGTCTTAGATGTTAGACGTTGTTGCCCATCTGCTGGCTAATGTGAGTTCCTAGTCATGTTCAGTGTAGTCTACAAAAGCCATGATGTTCAATAGGTTAGGTGTTTCCCATGGATTTTTGGCTTAACAATATTTTCAATTTACAATAATAGGTTTGTTGGGGTATAGCTCCATCATAAGTGAAGGGGACCCTTCAGTTACCAAAAAGCAGAACTGTGCATGTGCACTTTAAAATGGAGAATTCAGGGCTGTGGGATGGTTCAGCAGGAAAAGAGGCTTACTGCCAACTCTGATGTGGTGGTTTGAGTGGGAAATGTCCCCACAGGCTCAAGTATCTGAACACTTGGTCCCTGGTCGGTGGCACTATTTGGAGGAGGTTATGGAATCTTTAGGAGGCAGAGCCTTGCTGGAGGACGCACACCCCTGGAGATGGGCTTTCAGAGTTTGTACCCTTCTCCCACTTCCAGCTCACTCCCTCTGCTTCCTGCCTGTGCAAGGAGAGGTGCTCTCTCATCTTCCTGCTCTGGCTGTCTGTTACCATGCCTCCCCTCCCATTACAGCTCTCTCTCTCTCTCTCTCTCTCTCTCTCTC
>CAJQZJ010033152.1:5691776-5721130 GCA_907164525.1 Lophiomys imhausi
CCCCCCCCCCCCCCCCCGGAACCATAAGCAAAAATAAACTCTTCCATAAGTTGCCTTGGTCGTGGTATTTTGTCACAGCTACAGAAAGTGACTAAGACACTTGATTACCTGACTTTGATCCCCAGAACCTACATGATGAAGGGAATGAACTGATTTCCACAAGTCATCCTCTGACCTCCACATGCGTGCTATATTATATACACCCCAACAAACATACGCAAGATAAGTTAATGTGATAAAAATTAAAATGAGAACTTTGTGTTTTCAGGAAGAAGTCGGTTGTGTGAAATCTCATTCTTCGTAAGCAGCACCCTGTGCAGTCATTTGCATGCAAGGCCAGACTGTGATTTCCCAAACGCTAGACAGCACACTGAGACAGGCTTCCCACCTTTGGTCTGTGTTTACTAGAATCCTGACACTAAGTTTCCTTTATCAAACTGCTTGCAAGAAAAATGAATTCAATATTTGACTCTGTCTCCCATCAGCAGAGCATATGGCTTAACGAGGAAGATTTGCATAGCTAAATTGATTAAATTGAGAACATAAATGCTGTAAAGAATATTTTGAGTTAAGAGATCCTGTAGTCACTGAATGTATAAATGTACACAAACATGTTCAGACCTCTCCTTTCCAGGTTTTTCTTTCCTTCTGTCTACTTGTTTGCCCTGATTCCCAACAAGGCTGTTCTTTGAAAATTAAGCCAAAAACAAAACAAAACAAAAAATCCATGAATATCACTGTGGACTATTCTGTCTCCTACTCTGGCTTTTCCGACTATCAAATAACTCTATAATTTAAAACTAAAAACATGCTGTCTCCTCTCCATTGCTATTTTAACATAGAACTTCTTCCTCAGGCATCTGAGTCAATATAAAAGTTGCAGGGCCCCCTTGTTTAAAACGCTGCCTGTGTCTCTGACAAAGTCTCTTTTAAAAAGTCTGTGAGTAGTATGCTAAGCCATATAACCCTCATAATTGTGGCCTCTTTATTTCTGTTGTTTTGTATTGTATTTATAGTTATAAGAGAAAGAACCATTTGTTGGACTGAAAGGGAGAGCTGTTGGGGGGAAAAAGATATACCTTAAATTTAAAAAAAAAAAGAAGGGGATGGAGTTGAAGGGGAAGAGGGTGGAAGGGTGGAACTGGAGGGGGGAGTAGGGAGGGGATTGTGATTGAGATGTAACTTGAAGAAATAAAAAATAAATTATTATTAAAAAAAAAAGTCTGTGAGCCTCAGCTTTAATTTCTTCCATTTTTGACTCTTCCTTCCTATCTTCTACCACATACCATTACCCAGAGCTACTTGCAGGATGGTCCTCTGACAAGCCACCAGATTTCTTGGTGTTTCTCATGTTCTTCTTTCATGGAACTTTCCCTTTCCCCATAAAACCATCAGCACACAAATTAATCCTTATTCACCCTTCAAGGTTACACCCAGACACTAGACACCATGACCACGGCAACTCTTATAAAAGAACACATTTAATTGAGGCTGGCTTACACTTTTCAGATTTAGTCCATTATCATCATGGCGGGAAGCATGGCAGCATGCAGCCAGACATGGTGCTGAGGAAGGAGCTGAGAGTTCTACATCTGAACTACATCTGAGCTGAGTTTGTTCCACGGGGAGCAAAAGAGAACTGTGTACCATTGGGCATATCTTGAGGATCAGAGACCTCAAAATTCACCCCCACAGTGACACACCTCCTCCGACAAGGCCACACCTCCTACTAGTGCCACTCCCTATGGCCAAGCATACCCATCTGTGCCCCATGTCCCAACTGTAAATTGATTTTGATGCATACACTCAACATATGAGTCCATGGGGGGTGGGGGGCATACTTATTCAAACCACCACAGTGAGCTTGGAAGATCTTCACCATTTGAGCCTTCACAGGAGACTCCGTTGTAGATACAACCTTGAGTGTGGGGTGCTAACAACACCCTGAAACAGAGGATGAGCCATGCCTGGTAACAGAAACCAGGAGCATCCACACCTGCAGGGGTGCGTCCCACAGCGATAGAAAAGTGATTGTGTGTGCCATCCCCAAGGCCCCCCCAGCATAGAAGCTTCCCTAGGGAGGCGACTGTCTTACTCATCTTTGTAGCCAGAGTCTAACACTCAGTTGGGCCCTCAATAAACATCTGTAGGACATAACTATCCTGGTTTAAATTCCCTGCAGTTCTTAATCCCAGCGCTGCTTCCCATTCCTAAAGAGAGGCAGCTTGAAGCAGCCTCAGTCCTCTCTGACTCACACTTACGTCCCTCTTCCTCAAAGATTAGTTCTTTTGCTCATGCGTATTCACTCTTTTGAGTTTTTTATTTAGCGGCAGGGCCAAGCACGTGCAATATGCATGTGGAGGGCAGACAACAACGTGGGGGAGTTTGTTCTCTTCTTCCACCTCCTGCAGACTGGACTCAAGTCATCCAGCAAGGCTGGCCAGCGACTTTACCCACTGAACCACCTCGCTGGCCCCATAGGCAGTCTTTATAGCACACCTTTTCCCATCTTTCGTTCCCAGCTGTGCCCTACCCCGCAACCCTGATCCTCCCTCTCATTCTAACTCATATTTTCTGTCTCATTTCTCCGGCTTCTCCTGTCTTTCTGCCTCTGCACCATCCCAGCTTATCACGGTGTCCCGCTCACCAACAACTTCTATGAGCCAAGAAGCCACTTTGAGCTCTGCTAGCGGATGAAGTTGATACATATATGTGTCAGGAAAACAAACAAGACCAACTTACAGATACTATTGAACATAAAACACCCCTTTAAGATAAGCACCATAAATTAGACCTGTGATTCTATCACAAAGAGAGTTTTTGAGCACACAAAGGAACATTTTATATATATATATATATATATATATATATATATAATGCATATGTATACACATACATATATAATATATATACACACATATATCCATATACTACATTTTTAAGTTTTTGTTTATTATTATTATTGTGTCTGTGTGTATGAACATACATGTGGATGTATGATGTGTATGTGGGCATGCATGCCACAGAGTTCATGTAGAAGTCAAAGGACAGATCTGTGGAGCTGGCTCTTTCCTTGCACCTTTAAGTGGGTTCTAGGGATTGAAGTCAAGTTGTCCAGTGTGCACAGTGAGCGTCTTTATCAGTGCAGCCATCTCACCAGTCTTCCATTTTTAACACAGAAGAAAAAGAAAAAAAAACTTGATTTAGGTCTTGGTGATCACTATCAAGATGAGTACCAGCCATGCTCCAAGTCTTTGTGAAGCAAGTTCTTTAAAACAGCAGGTAGTGGGATGGAGAGATGCCTCAGCCATCAAGAGCACTTGCTGCTCTTGCAGAAGATCAGGTTCGACCCCCAGAGGCCGTATGGTGGCTAACGACTGTCTGTAACTTTAGTTCCAGGGGACTGCAGAAAGATGAATGTACACAGCGCATATAAGCCCATGTAGGCACACACATATACACATTAACTAATTAGTTAATTTAAAAGAGCGCACATTGCTCTTGCAAAGGACCTGACTTTGGGTCCCAGCACCAGCTCCAAGGCATCCAAGACCTTCTTCCAACCTCCTTAGACACCTGTACTCCTGGGTACATACACATACAACTACACTCATGCTCCACAGGTGTACATACAGTTTGGAATAAAATAAATCTAAGATGACAACAGCAGGTAGTGATGAGACCCTGAGGCACACTGTGGCCCGACAGAGTCCGTCCTAGTGTAAAGACAAGGGACTCCAAGGTAAGCAGAGAGACAGAGAAAGGGTGAGAAGTCAGATCCTTATTCTGCCAAGTCACTTTGCTGCTATTACAGGGAGGACAATTTCTCTACACAACATTTTTGCCATCAACAGGACAACATGTGGGGCTGGAGAGATGGCTCAGCAGCTAAGAACATTTGTTCTTCTTGTTAAAGACCTGGGTTTGATACCCAGCATTCACATGGCAGCTCACAACTGTTCATAACGCCACTTCCAAAGGATCTGATACCCTCTTCTGATCTCTGTGGGTACTAGGAACACACGGGATACACAGACATACATGGAAGCATATACTCATATAAATAAAATAAAATAAATATTTTTTAAAGTGGAGGAACACAACCTTCCCTAGGGAGAAAATAAAACCCAGGGAGTCCTCAATGACATGAAAACCAGGTTTATAGCTGAGTGAAAATAGGAAGAAGTCTGAATCCCAGAGAATCCCAGTCCCCTCTTAGAGACTTTAAGCAAAGCTTGAACTAAAGCTGTGTTAACAGTTTGTGACTCCTAGGGAAATGAAGAGTCCAGTCAGAGTCTCTGTGGTGCAATAGAAGACATTGCTCTGGGTAGGTCAGCAGGTCTTTCTGGGAAATTTCTTTCCTTCTTAACCTATATGTATGTGTATATAAAAGTCCCAAAAGTAAAGGAAAAAAAAACTAAAGACCAGTGAAACTTATTGAATAAATTAGTTATGATATACTATGATATATATATGATATACTTTGCAGCTATAAAAAAGGACATAGACTATCTGTGTAAAGATAAGGTTATTGTGTAATTTAAATACTGATTTCTGTATCCTCCATATCTGGTTGCAACCTTGTAGTTAGAATCTCTTGTCTGAATGTTGTGTAAACACTGCTCCCCAATTGTCCCCTGATATGCCAACAAACCAGCTTATAGCCAATTACTGACCAGGGTAGAGAATAGTGCTGGACTTCCTGCCCTCTGAGGGAGGAGGGGTTAAAGAGAGGCAGTAGGGGGATTCAGTCTAAGGCACAGGAGAGGAGAAATCAGGAGAGATTCGGTTGAAGCAGGAAACCCATAAAGTGCAAATATCTTTGAGATTATGTTGAAGGGAAACCAGATTAGTTTAGGGGGTTATTAAATTTTTGTGCTGTAGAGCCTGTCTAACAAATAATATAACAGAGTCTCAATTATTTGGTCGATAGTTGGGTTAAGAGGTAAAATGAGAAACAAACACAATTATATAAAGTTACACTAAGATATTTGCATGAATTTCATTGAACTGATCTCCATAATAAAATGCTGAGTGAAAACAGAAAAGCATGTTACTACTGTAGCATGATATACCATATGGAAGTCATAAGCATGCTTATATTTAAAAGAATGGTATAAAACTCATAAAATCAACAATATAGCTACCTGGAAAGTATACAATCTAAGAAATGAACACAAAAATCTAAACTTCTTTGAATATATTTTCTTTGTTTTCCTTTGGGATATGTAACTCATTTATACTTTTATAACATAAAATCAAGTCTTAAAAAAAGCAATCAGGAGTAAAATGAAACAACCCTAAAGAAACACAAAGGAACTTACTAAAATTACTCAAAAACACACTGTTTTACCTGGATCTCCATGGGGAGATATGACAGCAAAGGAACTTACTAAAATTACTCAAAAACACAATCTTTTACCTGGATCTCTACAGGGAGATATGACCCTGACATTAAAAAGTACTCAAAAACAGTTTCCCATGGTCGTGTTGATCACTGCCCTTCTGAGACACATTTACTTCTGTCTTACAGGATAGAACAAACGATGAGGTCAATGAAAGCTGGTCAGAATGAGTCGTCTCATGGTGAAATAAAGGAGACGTGTCAACTTAGGGGAGTTGAAAAATATCTTAGTTCTTAAACTTGAATTGAAAGTTAAATCCCATTATACAGTTTTACCTTTAAAAAGTGTCCATTCTCTGGCTATGTCCACCTAAAAAGTCCAAATCTAAGACCAAGTCTCTGCTGTCCAGATCATGCCTCTAAACCCTGCTCTATGGTAAAAAGATTCAGGTTCCTGGGAGATGTGACTAAGTCTAGATTAGGAACAGGGAATGAACACCCTGAGCTGGGAACACCTTGTCAGACCAAAGAGCAAGAATGCGCTGAATGTCACCCAGATAAAAAGGACAAGGCATCCAGGTAGACAAAGAGGACAACTGGGCATTAGCGAGGCCAGGAACTGTAACTGACACAGACCCATCTCATGCCTATAAACTATCAACTTCATACAAGATGGAGCATGTCACTGCTTAGCTTGGAAGTGGAGAAGAATGAAACAAGAAGTTCCCTCGCCTTTCCCACATGATCTATACCTGAAAGAAACCAAAGGGTTAGTGAAGGGAAGTTTTTCTTTATGGATGCATTCCAGAAGTATTGGAGACAGAGAGAGACACTTTGCAACCCCTGAGGATTTAACGGTTGGAAGCAATAACTAGCAAACACTGTCTACATCTCAGAGATCCAGCCAGACAGGATGTGCCTCCTCATGAGGGCACACACACCTGTAACACGGGCTCTCAAAAAGAAGGAAGGGAACTGGGATCTAATGAATCTTCTGAAGGTGGCCATGGCTACAGGGAACCCAGGGCTGGCAGAACGTGGCAAATGACACACAGGAATGGTCACAGGAAAGAAAAAAAGACTGTGGGAAACTCTGTTGGATGTGGGAAACTCAGCTGGAGAGATGACCCAGTTCCTTCAAACAAACAAACTGAGGGAGGAAGGGAAAAGTAGGGGAGGGTAAAGTTGAAAAGATACTCAAGAAACAGGCCAGTTAATTCCAATGGGTGGGCCTCACTCTAAAGAGCCATTGAAACAAAAATGTTTACAATGAAAACATTGATGAAGTGTTTAAGAATATCAGAACACTGTCTCGGTATTTGATGACATTACGATATTCCTTCTATTTTGCTAATAGAAGGATAGGTATATTGTTCAGAGTTACATGTTGAAAAGCTGAAGGAATACTATGCTTTAGCTTTAAAATAATCACAGAGCAGGACGGGGTGGGGGGAGGTGGGTGGTATCAATAAAAGTAGGCTTAATTTTGAAGCTGTTGAAGCCAGCTGGTGTGAAGATAGAGTGTCATTGGACTCTTTTCTCTCCTCTGTATATCTGGATTTTTCCGTGATTAAAATATATATATATATATATTGAGTGATATGCTTTTAAATTTGACTCTCATATTGTTATCTATAACCGATAACACAGAGAGCTCTACCGTAAGCTAAGAGCAGTATACACATTCGTTCTACTGCATGCACAGCGACTGTGTGAACTTAATGATCCTACCCTCCTTCCCCAGAAGAAGGAGGTGAAAACAAGAAAGGTTAAGTCAGAGGACTAAGTAGGTGGTACACTGGAGACTGTAGTCTGGTTTCCTCTGACCTCAAGCCCCCAAGTGTTCGGTGAGAAAACCAAGAAAGCATTTATCACTCATTAAGAAAGGGGAAAACCTAGAGAGCTGTTAGCAAAGGCGTTGGGAGGTAGAGACTGTGAAGCAAAACTTCCAGTCAGTGGGGCTGGAGGAACTAGAAAGATGAAGAGGCAGCGGACACAAGCAAAAAGCTGCTCACACCTTGGGAACCCACAAGCCCACACTAGTGATGATCACCAGGAGGGGTGGCACTTTCACTCTACATGGGCCACCACTGTCACAAAGCAGGTACCTCTGCTGTCATCTCTTCCCTCCTCCCACATTCTAATTTCTTGGAACATCTCTTTGCAGAATTTAAGAGAAGCCTGCCCAGCAAAGGTATCAAGGAGACAGAGTCTGAGGACTTCCAGCCTGAATACTACAAAAGGAGACTAGGAAAAATAACACCAAAGACGAATGCCAAACAACAACAACAAAAAAAACTTTTGTTCTCTGCTTCTTGTCAAATTACAATGTCAAACAGTAACTGATAAAGAAGTTTTGTTTTGTTTTGTTTGGACCCCTTTTCCCTGATGGCAGCCACTTGTGTGGCCATTAGCTACTATAAAGGAAGCTAGTCCAGATTGAGATGTATTATAATTGCAAAATAGATTCTGGATTTCAAAGACTTGGTTACAATTTTCTAAAAAAGAATGGCAACTATTTGAATTTATTTTTTCTTTCTTTTTTTATTTTTCCAGAGCTGGGGACCGAACCCAGGGCCTTGTGCCACTGAGCTAAATCCCCAGTCCCAACTATCTCAATTTCTACATTATATTGAAATGATAATATTTCTAACACATCAGTCATATAAATATTAACTTTTACATTTAAAAATTGAGTTACAGAAAATTCAAAGCCTTCCAGTGTGGGTTTCATTTGTGTCTGGCATTACACTTCCATGAGACAGTAGTGCTCTAAAGTGTCAGTAAAAGGCAAATCCTACCTGGCAGCCTGCAAACCACATAACCTAAGCTCACTCTTAATAGGTTCTCTTGGGCTATATGCATCTGGAAGCCTGTGCTCTTGGCTAAGAACACGAACTTTAATTCTGCTTCCTGCCCTTGGTGTTACAGAGCCTGTGGTCATACACTGGCCTGCTTCTTGGTGACTTCAGCCCTCAGCTCACAGTTGATAAGAAGCCCAGTAGAAGGGGCTTCATCTTACAGCCAATACACTACTCTCTCTCTCTCTCTCTCTCTCTCTCTCTCTCTCTCTCTCTGTGTGTGTGTGTGTGTGTGTGTGTCTCTGTCTCTCTCTCTCTCTCACACATACACACACACACACACACACATACATATGTACGCATGTACACACACATGCCCCATGGGGCACAAATAATGAAAGCTTCCAAAATTCAGAACTATGTTTGGCTCACTTCTGTATCCCACCCCCACCTTCACCATACACCCACTCTTGAGGGCCTAAACTATCTATAAGGACTACACCTCTGTCATACTTATACCAGTACATTACTCACACTTTACAAGGAAGACTTTTGCAGATTCTTTGGATTCATTAAATTTGTGTAGGACAATACCATGGTTTGAATGAGAATGTCCCTTGTAGGCTCATATAGTTGAATATTTCGTCTCCCAGTTGGTGGTGATGTTAGAAATTTTAGGAGGTGTGGCCTTTCTGGAGGAATTACATCACTGAAGGGTCAGTTTTGAGAGTTTAAAAACTCGCACCATTTCCAGCTCACACACTCTGCTTCATATGTGCCATAGGAAATGTGAGCTCTCAGAACCCTGTTCTTGAGGCCAGGCCTGCTGTTTCCTGCCAAAGTTCACACCAAGATGGACTATTATCCCTCTAGAACAATAAGAAAAAACAAACAAGCAAAAAAACCCCTTCCTTCTGTAAGTTTATTTGTTCATGATGTTTATCACAATAACAATGTAACTAATACAGGCAGGGATGTATCTCAAGGCCAAGAAAGTGCAAACCATTCTGTCCCCCTAGGATGCCCTTTGGTTACACAAAATAAGTTGCAGAAAAGGTGCTGTAATAGGAGTCTGGTTGCATAAGTCTGAGACAGAAGTCTCACCATGAGTCCAAGGCTATCCTGGGCTGCATATTGAATTCAAGGCTATGCTGGAGACTTTGTCTCAGAGCAAAACAAAAGAGAAGGAAAATAAGAGTCTATAATGTTTGGAGCCTCGAAACGGCAGGAGATGGTCAGGGTAGTCACCAAGATATTGCGTGTACCTCTGGTATGACCAGTGACTCTTCATTTATGGATAAAGTATTAGGATTAAGGAAGAAAATGTAATCAACTTAGCTGGAACTGTTGCCTCAAACAAAAGCTCCTCACCAACTTGCATAAACCTGCTCTAAACAAAAATGAGCAACTTGGCACCAGTAAGTCTAATCACAGTAGTGCTCTAACACACAATATGTTGTGTGAAGCCCATAAGGAGTCAACATTACACTAACCAACCAAACAAATAAGCAGTCAGAAGCTCCTCATCACCTCAGAGGAATGCTGCAGGGCCATACAACTCATTATTTTGAAAACCGGAGATGTCAGGAAAACGACAGGCTTTTAATGTCTTTTCTATAGAAACTATATCCCAGAAGAACGGGCTAGTTTGTGAAAGGAGGTTGCTCTTTATAGAGTTACTGCCGCTGATAATGAAGAAGAAATGATAGAATGGGAACATTATTATCTTAACAGCTAATGCATCAAATCCATGGTCACTCGTGAGGGTTGGCACCCAAGAAGAGGCCATTGTTGCGTGCTTCCTGATGAGAGGATATAATGCCATGGAAAATGGGTGTTTAACACATCTACAAAACAATTCCTAAACATAAGGCTTGAGGAACATTGTGGAAAATGGGGATGGAAAGAGCCAGGGGATCAGGGAGTTTGACGGGAGATTGTGTCAGCTAATAATGTCAGAAGCTACAACTCTGAAGTCTCACCAACACAACGCCTAAACATGAGCTGAACAAGACAACAGCAATACACAAACCAAAGTGAATGGAGGAAATACTGCAAAGCCTCAACCCTACACAAAGAATATAGGCAACTAAGGAATGCTTAGAGTAGGAGAGATAGTCTTCTCGATAGAATATCACACCAATTGACTCTCCAGTATCAACTGGTCATCCCTGAAAACATACATACAAGTAACATTATACACACTGAGTGAATTCTATTTAGAAATATATATGAGTATATACATATATAATTGTTATATATGCATATAACAATTAATGAAAAAAGAGGCTATGAATTTGAAAGAAAGCAAAGAGGGATATATGGGAGGTATTGGAGGGAGAAACGATATAATTATATTAAAATCTAAAAAATTAAATAAAAATTATTTTTAAAAAATAAAATGTATGTTTATCTCACCTCCACTCTCAAAACTGAGGGTAATCAGACTGAACTTCTAAATCCAGCCATCACCTCCTAGCAAATATAGAAAGCAGAGAAACACATTAACTGTTCCTCAGGCATGCAACAAGCAAAACTCAGGTTGGGAGAAAATCTATAGGACAAAGAACCTCAGTTTCTTAACTAATAGATTGCGAATGGGGAAAAGAGAGAAAGGAAAGGAAGGGAAAGGAAAAGAAAAGAAAGGAAAGGAAAGGAGTGAAAAGAGAGACGGGACAAGAGACCAGCCATTTGCAAGTAGTATATTTTATGTGGATAGTAACACACATAAAGAACATGTTGATCAGACAAAAGTGACTGAACTTAAAGACTTGTAAAAATCACTGGTGCACAATGATTTTGAGGTTGGTTATGATTCAAGAAAATACATACTCAGCTAGTGGGAGCAGATGCAGAGATCCACACCCAAACACTGGGCAGAGCTCTGGGAACCCCAAGGAGGAGGGGAAGGAAGGACTATAGGAGCCAGAGGGGTAGAAGTCACCAGCAGAACACAGCCCAGAAATCGACTAAGCTCATAGGGGCTCACAGGGACTGAAGCAGCAACCACAAAGCCTGCATGTCTGTGCTAGGTCCTCTCTATACCTGCTGTGGTTGTTTAGCTTGGAATTTTTATGGGAGTCCTAACAGTGGGAGTTGGGGTGTCTCTGACTCTTTTGCCTGCTCTTGGGGCCCTTTTCCTCCTACTCTGTTGCTTCTCCCAGCCTTGATATATGGGTTTGCACCTGGTTTTGTTGCATCTTGTTATGTACCATGTTCAGTTGATATCACTGGGAGGCCTCTCTTCTATGACAGGAAATGGAGGAGCACTGGGTCTGAGAGAGAGAAAGAGAAGTGAGGGGGTGTGGAACTGAGAGAAGTGGGGGAAAGGAGGCTACAGTCTGGAGGTATTGTATGAAGGAATAAATAAAAAGAAAAAATGAGGGGCTGGAGAGATGGCTCAGCAGTTAAGAGCACTGCCTGCTCTTCTAGAGCTCCTGAGTTCAATTCCCAGCAACCACATGGTGGCTCACAACCATCTACAATGTGATCTGATGCCCTCTTCTGGCTGCAGGTGTACATATAGATAGAACACTCATATATAAAATAAATAAATAAATAAATCTTTAAAAAAAGAAAAGAAAAAATGACAAAAACAAACAAAATACATATTGAAATATTTGTAAGTGCAAGAGAAAATAAGGAAATAAGACACACCTTTATTTAACTGCAGGTAAAACAGCACAATGAATAGAGGATTATCTGGCAGATGCCACTCTGACTTCCTGGCTGTGCTGATCCTGAGCTTGATCATTTGGCCCATCATCCTTCCTAGCTCTGGGAGTTCATAACACCACCTGAGCCTCTGCCTGCCCTGAACACTCAAGGATCAATTCCCATAATTCCTCCCTGTAAGTGCTCCCTGAAGGAACTCCTGAAGGCTCTCTCACCTGTGTCACCCTCTAATTAAACCCACTTTTCCCAAAAGGCAGACATAGAAAAAGAAACAAGCCCTAATTCTATTTTATGTTTCTCTCACAGCAGTATCATCTCAACACTACAGATGTATCCCAAGCTACATTACAGGTTAGATACTCTCCTTGTGCTGACCCAGAAACCCAAATGCCACATATTTAATTGCTTCTATATGAAAATCCACTCTCCGTGTCAGTCATGTGCCTTGGAAGTGGTTTGAGATTTGCTTGTCATATAAACTGCCATGTAGCCAGGCACTGGTGGCACATGCCTTTAATCCCAGAACTCAAGAGGCAGAGGCAGGTGGATCTTTGAGTTTGGCTGGCCTGGTCTACAGAGTAAGTTCCAGGACAGCCAATGCTACACAGAGAAACCCTGTCTTGAAAAACCATAAACAAACAAACAAACTGCCATGTTACAGAGCTCAAAGGAGAACAGAGGGTGGCCTCTTGATTTTATCCAACAGCATCAAGGAATCCTACTAATAACTACAAAGGTGAGCTTGGAAGACCTTTACCATAACAAGGGGTGCCTTTTACACTAATCTGATTGTTTTTCAGAATACCAAGTTCTCACTTTGATACAAAGATGTGCTGGCCTTTGGAAGCATTTCTTCTTCCCTGCATGAAAAATCTAGACATGCAGGAGGGAGCGTACTGTGGCATTCTTTCTCACTGCCCTTCAGAAGGTAAGACTAAACAGACCAGAGAGCCCTTCCTCACTAGCTCATCTAGGGACACGAAGGCTTGTGGTTAGATACAACAGATCTCAAGGTTTTGAGATTCCACTTTAGAGAAAGCCACTGGATTTTGGAGAACTTATCCTGGGTTCCATGTGGCTCTGAGCCACGATCCCATGGACAGGAGGACCTCTGTGAAGCCAGTGGGTGAGGGAGCCTGGAAATGGCTTTACAGACCCCACTATATAGATTTGGAAGGAGAAAGCAGGAAACTGCATGGAAATGTGTCCACTTAAGCTTTCTCTCCTTACCAAATGTCCCATAGTGGATGGAGAGAGAGAGAGGCTCCAAATGTGCTCATGGAATCTTGGTTCTCTCTGTATTTACCGTCATTATTCTGAGTATCACACTCTGCTGATTGTATAAAAAGACTTCTAGTTTTAACTGAGGCTCAGCTCGAAATGCAATTAGTGGCTTTTGCTTTCCTCAGTCATTCAGTGTCTTACGCAAGACTGTCTCTCACATGACCCAAAGACCACCAGTCAGGGCTGCTGGGTCACTGGCTTTTATAAACCTGCTTCTCTTCTTTGCTGGGTGTGGTAGTACAGGTCTGTAATCCCAGCATTTTGGAAGGCTGAAGGAGAAAGACGAAGAACCTGCGGCCAGCTTGCACTACATAGCAAGATCCAGTCCAGCCTTGGCTACATACAAAACCATGTCTCAAAATTTTATATATATATATATATATATATATATATATATATATATATATATATGTAAACCAGCTTTTCTGTTCACTTGGCATTGTTCTGGGTTGAAGCTCTCACAGAAGGAACCTTGAAATAGACAAAAAATTATTTCACCTGGACTCAATTCCTGAGCATCGTGTTTTGTGTGGTTCTCGTACAAAAAAAGAAAATCGTTACTATTATCTACTCATGTAGTAGGTTGCTTGTAAGTATCTTAATGTCTTCCTGTAACTTCTTCCAGAATTCAGGGTCTCCTTTCATCTCTGTGACTCATACAGGCAGCTGCACCCCCATGGCCAGTTATTTTTCTCTTCCTGTCTGAAAGGAAAGGTTTTGAACCTACAGTGTACAGTATATCATCTTCCCAGGTGAGCATACGTCATCCCAGACCACCTACAAAACAGCCCTACAAAAGCCAGCAGCACTCCTTCAAGATGGCTCTAGAACGAGGCTTTGGGTTATAAGTTGACACCAGAGAATCCCATGCCGAACTGTCTCAGGTTAATACCATGGTACCTGCTGTCTTGTTTAGATCCAAGAACCCCAGCCCAGCATGTGCTTTCACCTAGAAGGATTCCTTTTGGAACTCCAGCTAAAGCAGACCAAATCCGTCAGTGGAGGTCGTCTCCAGCTCCTGGGCAGCACATCTCCGCAAGTTCAGTTAGTCTACACCAGCCAAGTCAGTCTACTAGTGGTTTTCATGTTCCAATAGAAAACAATACCATGCTTTAAAAATATCTACATAACCCAAACCTCGTTTTAACTGTCAAGGTGGTAATCGATGGCAACTACAAGAATATCGGCATTGAATAGTGGTAGGCACTGCACTGTGATCAGTGAAAACATTTCATGTGTTGATCTGCATGAATTCTAAATGCCTTCTACATGCATCCTCCACTAGCCTCGAAACAGCACTCTGGGCCAAGCAGATAGCAGGGGTGACTGTAGATGTGGGTGGCAAAACTCCACTCTTAAGGCCTCTTGCTTCCCCACCTACCTTCTATGGCCCTTCTGTTCTGCTACAAGTAACGGTACCACAGCACCAACCACCATAGGCCTTGTCTTCGGGTCCCATGTCACATCCTCAGGGGTAGACTGAGAA
Source organism: Lophiomys imhausi (assembly GCA_907164525.1). NCBI lineage: Eukaryota > Metazoa > Chordata > Mammalia > Rodentia > Muridae > Lophiomys > Lophiomys imhausi. The sequence continues at coordinate 5,706,367 of CAJQZJ010033152.1, forward strand.
GCAGTAAAGATCAGAGCTTTGGAAATGTGTGGTTGGATTCAATCTTTCCTCCAAAGTCCAGCTCTTACCCTGGGCAGTTTATATGGCTTCATTTTTCACATTTTAAAACGATTAATTTTTTTTATGTGTATAAGTGTTTTGCCTGCCTGCATATGCACCACTAGAGTTCCTGGTGCCTGTGGAACCCAGAAGGCATTGTGAGCATGGGTGCTGGGAACCAAACCCAGGTTCTCCAAAAAGCACTAAGCACCTATCACCATTGAGCACCCTCGCTAGGCCCTATTTTCCTCGTTTTTGAGAGTGAAGACAAGAATTTGTAATTTTGAGTAGATTAAGGGGAAACAGGGTAGATGAAAGGATCAGAGAACACCAAGGACTTAACAGCCAAAGTCTTTATATCCACCTTGTAAAAAACCTACATACACTATTGCCTTGGAAACAGGCTACCAGCACAAAACAGCCCTGCTTTCATTGATGGATTAGCTGAGAACGAAATCATTCCCTGGTTCTTTTGACAACAATCACCAGTTTCTTAACGTGGACTGTGAGCAGAATAGCGCCCCTCAGCAGCAGGAGCTAGCTTTGTGTGGGTTGTCCCTAAGGAAGCAGGAAAAGGGAGATGAGTGGAAATGAGGGAAGCCAGAAAATCCTAAGTCAATGCCAATGGGAGGGGAGGAAATGGGAGAAACCATCCATTGCCAATGCTTAAGTAAAGCTCATGCTGAGGTATTGCCCACCAAGGCTCCCACTATACAAGTGACTTCCCCCTCCCCCCAGAAAGCTGGAGATAGGGTCCAAGGTAGAACACTTGATTAGCATGTGAGAGGCCTTGGGCTCCATCTCCAGCACCAGAAAATAAATAAACAATAAAGACCCCCAACACATATCTTAACATTTTAAAACACAGTCAAAATGTGCATGTTCTTTACTGAAAATACCAGCTTCTAAACACATATTAAAAATCATTTTGCAGCCGGGCGGTGGTGGCGCACGCCTTTAATCCCAGCACTTGGGAGGCAGAGGCAGGCGGATCTTTGTGAGTTCGAGGCCAGCCTGGTCTACAAAGCGAGTCCAGGACAGCCAGAGATATTCAGAGAAACCCTGTCTCGAAAAACCAAAAAAAAAAAAAAAACCAAAAAAAAAAAATCATTTTGCTCCTCAGTTTTGGGGACTGAGGAGAGAAGGCTACAGAGTATAGAAACGAACTGGACCGTGGGAAGGACAAAGTGGCCAGGCTGGGTCCCCAGTGTCTGGCGAGGCACAGCATTGTCTCTGCCCACGCTGAGCCCTGAGGGCGGAGGAACCAGCATTAGCAGACACATCGAAGATGAAACTGAAGAGGAGGGTGGGTGTACAGCCCTCAGAGGTCTCGAATCAGGGTCACTGGACAGATTTTAGTAAAAGTCATTAAGCAGGAAATACAAGGGATGAATCTGGCACACATAGAAACCACTCCTCTTTGAGACAAGCTTCTGCACTGTCCACCTCACTTTGAGTTTCTGTCTGTGGCTCAGTTGAGCAGCTGTTCACACTTTTTTGGTGCCTTTGGGATATGTTCAGGATCTGCTTCTCCAGTCCCACTCTCCTTCCTGCCCAGTACTCTCCACCCAATATATTCATATTCTTTCCAGTTCACAGATGTGTTTGGTGAAAGGCAGTTAGATCCCTGCAAGAGGTCAATTTCATGAAGCTATTTGTCCACCTCTATCTATCTATCTGTCTGTCTGTCTGTCTATCTATCTATCTATCTATCTATCTATCTATCTATCTATCTATCTGTCTATTTTTGCATCTCTCACATCCCTCTTTCAGGCCACAGGTTCTGGGAGCATCCCTGCCCTATACATTTGGTTCCTTGGGTTTACGGTATACCCATCTCCCCACGATCCTTCTACAGTTCTCTCTTCTAGTCTGAGGGTCCTACAGCCTCATTTGTTGGCTTCCTTTCCTCTTGCCAACACCTTATATGTAGCTCCTTCATGAGATTATTATCTTCTGTGTGTTCTGCTTGCTGCCTGGGCAATGTTGAATCAGGGGGTGAGGAAGATGTGGCTGGCTTGTCTTACCACATCCAAGTGCAGTGGTTGCCTACAGCCTCTGGGTGGCTGCAGCAATTTCTATGGCCATGAGGTCTTCATGCCCAGCGGAGAACCCCCCACAAAAGCTGAAAATAAATACTTGTATTCCTCCATCAGAAACTTCAAACTGGCTCTGTGGCTGTGACCTCTGCAAAGTCCCTGAATTCTAGATTGTATTTACCCATGTGACTCAAAGTTCCCACCTGTTCCTCCCCTGCTGGTTGTCTGGTCTTGAGACTCTATACTCCCACCTGGGCCTATGAGACTCACTCTCTCCTTGCCATTTGGATTCCTGGTCCATTCCCAACCTGGTGTCACAGAATCTGCCCTGCCCTCACCTCTAAGGCCTGTCCCACTAGAGCTCCATCAGGTGGTCTCAAAGGGGAGACGTCAGTAGAAACAGCTCATCTCTAAACACATAATGTCAGTTTCTGATTTGAAGTATTTTTGTGGTTGGTTTGGTTTGTATTTTGCTTTTTGACACATGTTTTCTCTTGTTGGCTTGGCTGTTCTGGAACTTACTCTGTAGACTAGGCTGACCTCGAACTCAGAGATTCCCCTGCCTCTGCCTCCCAAGTGCTGGGATTAAAGGTGAGTACCACCATTTTACGGCTCTGATTTTAAGTCTTATTCAAGAAAGCGTTGAAAAGAAGAATTATCTAATTGTCCTTAAAAATTAGTGTAACTCACTGGGTGTGGGTGGCACACACCTTTAATCCCAGCACTTGAGAGGCAGAGCCAGGTGGATCGCTGTGAGTTCAAGGCCAGCCTAGTCTACAAAGAGAGTCCCTGTCTTGAAAAAAAAAATTATTGTAACTTAAAAAATAGTGTAACTACAGTACAAAGCAAGGAAAAACATTTTTAAATGGGATCACTTTGGCTGGAAACAGGTCAGTAGCAGAGCTTGCCTCACATGTAAGAGATTGTAAGTTCAACTCCCAACACTGGAGAAAAATAAGAAAGTAAACACTGGTCCTAATTTGTATCTTGAGAGAGGGAAGAATTGTGATAAAATACATAATGGCAGAAAGTAAACCTGGGCCCAACTAACACAAATTGTAGGACTTGCCAGAACTTACTAAACTCTATGCTCTATTTTGAAATAAAAAATAACAATAAAAGGAGTAGCAGGAAGTCCAAGAATGAAGAACAGACTATGTAGCAGTACTGCCTGACATCCAACTCTATTCCAGCATCTTCCCTTACCTTACAAATGACCATCCTTCAGGGCATGATCCATCCATGGCAGAGGCAGCTGATGGGAAACCATCAGGTTCCATGCAAACCCAAGATGAGCCTGTGGGGGAACTGAGCCTCAAGAATCCTGAGCGGGCCACATGGTCCAGCATTCTCCCCACTCAGGCTCTCCAGACTACCAAGCCTTAAGACTTTGACACCATAAATGGAGACGGCCGTGTCCACAGCTGTGTGACAGTACACTCTGCTATAGGTGGCCGTAATTTGTCTGGGCCACAGAACATCTTAATTCATTTAAAGCCTGGGCTCTCCAAGCGTGGCCCCCAGATCAGACACAAGACATCTCCTAAAAGCTAACTGAAACTTCAGGTTCTCAGGTTTTTCCCAAGAACCATGAAATCAGGCACTCCAGGGGTGGGTCCAGACCCACTGTATACTTTAACAAGCTCCCTGGGTGATTCTTGTTTGAGAATCGTTACTTAGAAAAACAAGAAATTCAAGAACTTCTATAAAAAGTAGCTCTAATTCCCCCCCCCCCAGAATAAAATCTCACTATTTACTGTGAGGTGACATAGTATTTATTCTCCTTTTATGTAGAGTCAATTTAGCATTATCCTCCCTGACCTTAGAATGTTGAGGAACAATGCTGGAGAAGTCATCAAAAACTGGTTTGAGCACAGCCCTTTGGAGGAAGTTTACCTCCTATGTAGGTTTTGCTCACTAAATATTATGGATGTGGCCCAAATCCCCAGCATCTGCAGTAGAGGGTGGCATAGATACCAGCTGAAGAAATAAATGAGCGTGACAGAGAGGGTAGAAGAGGGGAGGTGTGTCCGTCAGCACAGAATCATCTGAGAGCTAATGACACCATCTGCACCTGCATCCACATATGGCTCACCTATGCTGAGGATGGAGAAAATTGAGTGTAATACCATCAGTGTACCAGCCTGTGCTAGGATTTACAGATGCTGCTTGGTCTCGGATGCTCTAAGCAGCAATAGCTGGTACACGGAGAGACTGATAAGAGTTCCTAGTCCCTGCCCAAAAGAAGTTCAATCGTCTCCTCTGAGGATTTCTGAACAAGAATTACAGAACTGGCATGCCTCAGGAGTGAGTATCCTGTAGGAGTCTCCTGTTAAGAGAGTATTATTTTTAAAAGCCAAGCAAGAGAGAGATGAATTGCTAGGAAGTTGCCTTTTTACAGCAATTGGGAGACAAACTCCTTACCAGAAATGGAAACTCATGTGATATCGTTACACTGCATATGAATTATTAATGTTTATAATCCTTTTTTGCCAATTAGGTATTCAAGAAGGTTCCTGTTGACATCATGTTTGACATCACAATGCTTCATCATTCTAAAAGCTTAATGAAGTAAATTATTGCTAGAAAAAGAGAGAGATCAAACACACTTTCTTTTTTTTTTTTTGCACTCGGGGGGATACCACAAACCAACTAGATAATGAAGACATTGTTTATCACTGATGTACAAAGAGGAAGGAAAAAATAACTATTGAAACCCACCAATGCTGTAAATAGGACTAAATGGCAAAGGCTTTCTCTTTCTACCCAAGCAGTCAGAAAGGGAAGAGGCGTCACATGGCTACCAACTATAACATACTCAGGGCAAAAGAATTCTTATTCTAAAAAGTGAAAGGAATTTTTATTTACAAAATCATCTCATCCATGTAAGGGCAGAGTACATGTGAAGTTTCCAATTGAAAAAGACCACAGAACATCGAGTAGGAGGCTAACGAGATACTATTAAGCATTTGGGTGTAATTCTATGATAAGTTCTATAGTATTTGTATAAATATACCTGATCTAATTTCAAATGTATAATTTCTGAAGTTTATGCAAATTCATGTCAAATCACTGAAGTACCACCTTCCTCTCCAACATTCCTAGTGATGACTTGGAATAAATTGAGCGCCTGTTTGGAAATCTTGTTGATAAAGTGAGTTAAATTCCTTCCCAGGTCAAGCCTTTTAACACCTAGTAGCATGAGATTTATTCAAGTTTATAGTAACTGCTAATAACCGGGACTCATTTTCTCCACCAGTTTTTACTGCATTTGGTTTCTAAGTAGCCTCTTGAGGGAAGCATTAAGATGCAGAAAAATGGTCTCATTCATTATTTTTTCTTTCACTAAACAAACACCAAGTAGCTGGAGTTGCCAGGTACTAAAAATGAGTTCCTTGCTACTATGAAAAGCAAAAATACATAAGTTTCTCTTGAGCAACCAAAACGAAATACCACAGAGTTCATGAGCAGTCACTGTTCTCAACTACAGCTTCAGGCCTTCAAACTCCCTTTCAAAACCCCAAGGTAAGGATGTTGCTAAATATAGCCCCTTTAACACCTTGAAATTTCTTCTAATACAAACTTTATGTTGCTGCTGGCAGGAGACCCAGAAAGCAGAAAACAAAAGCAAATTTGGTGACCACCACTTGCCTCTGTAACAAATATCTAATTGAATCCAGGTCTCTACTGTTTAGATTGACTGTTGATATTCATAGGCAAGAAAAGAAACTTATTCCTGACCCATGGTAGGAACACATTAAATGGTATTTTTATGTTAATGATGTTTACCATTATTACCAGAGAAACATCACAGCTACTAGTAAACACTGGTTAAGTTTCATGTGGCAAAATGAGATTCCACTTTACAAAAATTAAGTTCATCAAAAGGCAGCCCCCATCCCTCCCTTTCCTCCAGTGTAAGTGCTCTTCATCCAGGGAAAATCCGGAGCCTCCTCACACTGGGCCAACTGTTGAGCATATTTTTAACTAGACATACAATCGTGTCTTTGTCAAGGAATCATGTAAGGGTCCTTGCTCCCTGGTAACCTACTGACTACATAAGTGCTGTGCCTATCTAACATTAAGAGTTTAGAGACATATTTTTTCCTCGGCACAATAAGATGGGTCATTGTTCTTCCATTTTCTAGAAAGCAACTAATCTGATACAGTGAAACTCTCTTGGATGTAGTAGTACTTCAAAAACATACAGGCGGGCACTGTGGGAATAAATTTTCATCAAGAACTACCTAGAGACTGCTTTAACCATCATTCTCACATCTTCACAATCCCATTCCCCTGCAAGACATGTCGTTCCAAACTCTGGCTGGGTTCTCTCAATTATATCTAGGATACAGTCATGCCAGAGAACCACTATGGTGACAACAGGTTCCACTTGGCTCCCCCCCCCCCCCCCCAGTCCCTTTCTACAGCCCTTCAAACACAAACAGCCTGATTTCATTCACAAATCCCTCCACGGGAACACTGTGCTGAGAACTCCATCCAGCCTCGCTGACTCGCAGGTGAAAACCTGAACCTGAGGTGCTCTAACATCCTGGTGCTCAGGATGCACTACAAGCAGCGCCGGGCTCGGCTCGGAGCTCAGATTTCATTCAGAGGAACTCGCTTGCTCCTGGTGATGCAGACCCATCCCTCCAGCTACATCCACTGGGCCACAGGCCCCCAACTACTTCCTTCCCCTTGCTTTGTACTCCCCACCTGTCCTCAACTCAGGACCAACTAGGCTTGTTCCCCTGCATCCTCCAGGATCTTTTTCTTCCCCAATTCCCTGGGCCATTACTACCGGCACAAAAAAAAAAAAAAAAAAGAAAAGAAAAGTAAACTCCTCCTTAGCAATACTCTCCCCCAATCGATCGCCCAACTTCCGCACGAGCCCCCTACCCGGTGCAGACTGGACTGGCAGCCCCCCCAAGAGCCCGCATTTACCTTGACGCTAGTGTAGCTGGTCTGGGTCTCGGCCTCGGCGCTGCTGCAGCAGTGACGCCTCCGGCCCCGGCAGGTGGTCGCGGCGGGGCCGGATGACCCGGCGCTGCTGCCGCTGCCCAGCTCGGCCCGGGACCTGCGGACTCGGACAGCGCCCGGGGGTCCCGCCACGCGGCTCGGGGGCATGGCGTCGTCGGCGGCGTCGGTCTGCAAGAAGAGGCCGTGCAGGGGCGCCGCGGGGCCCTGCGACACGCTGCTGGTCTGGCGGGGCGAGCTGGACTCATCCGAGTCCCGGCAGTAGATCACGCCGCTCTGCGAGACGTGGATGCTGGGGGCGCAGCCCATCCCTCAGCCCGGTTCCCCAACGCGCGCGCGCCCGCCCGCGCCGCCTGGGGCCACCGGGACTCGGAGCTCCCACGGCCACCTGCAGTGAGGGGGCGGGCTCGATGACGGTGGTGCCCACACTGCGCGCCCCCCAGCTTGGGTGGCCACAGGTCCGTCGGGCTCGCCTCCGTGCCCCCTGGAGAACGTCCGGGGTGGGGGGGGTGGCAGCGCGCGTCACCCCAACTTTCCCTCCCGGGCCATCTTCCTCCAGGAGCAGCAGAGCGCGCGCGCGCACACACACACCCATACACGGCCCGCGCGCCCCAGCGGCCGCCACCCTCCCCGCTGCAGCGCCCCAAACGCGCGCCCCGCGCCTCCTCCCTCCGCTCCGCCCGCGCCTCGGCCCGCGCCGCCCAGCTCCCCACACCCGGTCCAGGGCGCCCGCCTGCCCGCTGGCTCCGTCTTCCCCACTTTCAGTCTTTGCACATCCCCTCCCCCTCTGTCTCGGTCCTCCTCGGGGGTCCCCAAGGGCTGCCCTACTGCACTCCGCTCCCTGCCTGGCACCACGCCTTGGTGCCTTCCCAAGCTCTTGGCTGTCCAGAAGCCTGGTCCCTTGGGGAGCTCCATGTCCACACGGCCCCCTAGTTCTCTAGCTCCTCTCCCCCTAGTCTGTACAAGCCCCTCTCCAGGCCCAGAATGTCTGGGTAGACCTTCGGGGCTAAGTCTCTTCTCAAAAACACATTTTCAACGCATCTCTTGAATTGTCACCAGAATCCCCTTCCCAGACAGCAGGCAGCCTCTAGCTCAGGCCCATCAAGCCTGTTGACTGGCTTGTCAACACACTTGAGTTAAAAGACCCAATTCTTGCATAGCTCAAGTCTTCTTTCTCTTCAATTCCTTCGGCACCCACCTTTCTCCACATACTAATCTTAAAATTCAGCTGAGTGGTGGCCCAGCCTTTAGAAAGAGCCCATTCCCGTCTGCAAAGTTAATGTCAAGAGATAGGCTGTCCCACAGGGGAATACACCCTCATTTCTGTGGAAGATCCAAGGAAAGAACAGAAAGCCATCTGCATGTGTTTTTGTGTTTGCTTGTTTGTTGTTGTTTTGTCTCTCCCCAAGTTTTCAACTCTGACTTCCACTTCTTTTCTTCAGCCCTGGAGTGGGCAATCCAAAGTGACCTCCCTCGGTCCCCTTGGTGTGTCCCACACCGGTTGAGCCACACTGTGGAGGAGAATGCCTCCAGAACCAACTATCTGGTGGAAATCCATGTTACAGCCCCCAGCCACTGCTTGTCCACTTATTCAAGATCCTCCTTCAGTACTTTTTGCCACAACCACAGTGGCACAAGGGAGCTAGTGAGACAGTCTGAGCAAGGGCTTCATTTAGAATCCTATAAAGACAAATTTCAATACAAAAACAAAGAAATAAATATCCAGTTCAAAACAATGTCATTATTCTCCTCCTTTCCCTATACCATGAACTGTTAGAGTTGTTGGAGGAAGATATCCCATGATGTCTTCTGACTGCAAAAGTGAAACAAGATATGCATCCCTCCACATATGACATTCAAGCTGGGTATGATAGTTAGTTTACACCTATAATTCTAAAAATTGGGAGGCTGAGGCAGGAAGGAGGATTACACACAAGGTCAAGGCCAGTCTGATCTCCATAATGAGTTCTAGACCAGTTTGGCCTACAGGGTGAGACTCCTGTCTCCAAACAAACATCCCAAGTTCAGATAGAGAGGAAGGAAGTGAACCAAGCTTGTTCTACTTTTGTTTTGTATCTCAGTATAGCTGTAACTTTTTTCTTCATTTTAATGACATAAAAAAGTTCATCTCCAATTAATATGGGGAAAATCCAGGTTGTATTTTCTAATGAGTAGGCAAATAGCTCAAAGGATTTCTGAGTGGGCTGAGCCCCAACAAACTTTGAGGTGGTGTTTAGCAAGTCAGTTTATTAGGTGTCTTGAAAGCAACATTTTGGGAAGGACAGAAAGGGAAGAGAGGGCAAGAGAAGGAGCTGAGGGAGAACCTAGCTGTGGGCATCCTGCAGGGAGAATTCTGACTCGGGACAAAGCTTCTGAGAGGTCCTGAGGAAGGGCTGAGAAGAAGGACCATTATATGCCCATGTAGATTGGTCATTCATACCAACTGTGCCGGTGACCTTGGTCAAGGTGGGCCTTTTCAGCTAAAGCTCTCCCCAGTTATGAAAGGACATGCCCAACGGTCAGAGGAGTAAGTCAGAACCCTTCTTCCCTCACATCCAGCTTCCCCACAGTTCCCTAGAATGTTGATTGGGCATCACACAGATTAAGAATGCCACATTATATTTTTGGTTGTGAGCCTAGCTTTTAATGGCTGAGCCATCTGGGTTATAGATGTTTGTCGTCAATTAGAGGGATTAGTTACAAGTTGTTAAATGGTCTTGTTAAACAAGGCTTAGGAGGTTAGACTCAGGGATTTCTCTCTTTTTTTTTTCCTTTCTTTATCATTCTTTCTTTCTTATGTAGGGAGAGATTTGAAAAGAAAAAAAGGGGATATAGACATGACATAGGAATGATAAAGAAAAGGGGGTAGATTATTGAATCTACTCTTATATCTTTGTATATTGATACAAAATTAAGGTTATATTTGGCTACATTGATATAGATCTTTGTATGTTGATTGAAAATTAAGGTTAACTCTTTTTAAGGTATTATACTTATGCAATTCTTAAAAATCAAATGTAAACATCTAGGCTTTTTGATAGCAACTATCACAAACTGTTTAGAATAATTAAGAAATGCAAATTAATAGTCATTCAAACTTGTGGTTTTGTTAGGTACTAGTCTAGTTTATCACAGATGTTTTCTAAGTTAATCAGATATTAAGTTGTCAAGAGACAAACAACATTTGCTTATTCAAATATACAGATAGATAGTCTTCAAAAACCTCAAGAGGTCGGTAGAATATGACATTTAAAGATGTCTTCTTAAATTAAGATTTTTTGATATTGAGACATGTCAGCTCCTGACAGCACCTCCCATTCTACTTCAAGTAGAAGATGAGCATGGAAGAATCTCCACTTGGAAATAATTGCATTGGTGTCAAACTAGCCACTGGGCAAGAGAAAGCCCTTGCTTCAACTGTAGACAGACTTCTGTCCAAAACTGGCAAAACTTGGAAGCAGCTAAGTCGACAGCCTTGCTCTGCCAAGACAGGGTAGGCAAGTCCTTCATAATTCCTGCTTTACAATTAATGTCTGTCAGAAATACCGAGCCAAAAGGCTCAAGATGGATGCTCCAATGTTATAGAGAGAAACTGTGGACTGTCCAGGCAGCCAGTTGTCTGACATTTCTTAATTTTTGAAGCTGTTTCCTCTGCACCTCCTGTTTATTCAGATATATTTATCCTTCTCAGGTCTCTGATGTGGTTGAAGACTAAATAGTTATAGTCCCACAGTTAAGTTTTAAGTTGTTTAGGAATTAAAAGGATGTTCTAGGTCTAAGAAGATGTTTTTAAGTTGGTAATGCAAGTTAGGATGGAAATTGAGTTAGGTATAGAACTTTAAACTCATTGAGATAGATAGATAGATAGATGATAGATAGATAGATAGATAGATAGATAGATAGATAGATAGATAGATAGATAGATAATAGAATATTATTATTAGTTGCCAAATACATATGGAGTGGACATTGGGAATGTATGGCATACCTTATAGTTTTCATAATTGTTTCCTAATTGTTTAAAATAAAGAGAGAGAGATAATTATATTTGAAAAAAAGAATACCACATTACAGGGGGATAATCATTCACTTAAAACTAAATCTGATAGCTACCATCTGTCTTCCTTCTAGTGGATCACTAAGGAATAAACAAGATCAGAACTAAGTCAAGTGACCCCCCAATCTTCATCCCTACTCCAGATCCAATGTTAATTATTTCTCAAATAGTTCCTATATACACCTACCTCAGCCACCATCCTTCATGAAACTGAGCAACATATAATTCTCATGCCATAGCCGTGTTTCAGGGTTTTCTCAAAGAATTACTCAATGGAACCACCCACTGAAAAGTGTCAGTGACGTTTTTGGAAGGCTCAATTATGATAAAAACATAAATTAAACCCTACCTTCTGGTAGGGAACATTAGGAAATGAATTATGACTGCACAGACATCCAGAAACAAATTTAGGTTGAACATATACATTCTTAAAAACGAGTAAGCCTCAAGTGGGATAACCTCAAAGGAGCTAGTGAATAGAACCAGACAGCTTTAGTGGATTAATTGAACATTTCATATCAGTACAAGGTCCTTTGGTTGAATGTGACTTCTCCATGTGATAGAAGACAGAATAGAAAGTGCTTAAAGTGTCCATTTTACATCCCATTTCCAAAACAGTCACAACTTTAACCTCCAATTCTGGCTTGGTAAAAGTAAGAATTATATATAATATGTGTGTGCATATATACATATATATGTATATATGTACATATATATATTCTGTCTATATAATCTACAAGTGTTCTCTAGTGGGAATGTGTCACCTGCCCCCATGACAGGGACAGTTCTGATCTGTGAAACTGCATCAACAGATCTGACCACTGAAACTTACAGGAGTTTGTATAAGGAGAAGAAATGGGGCTCTGGAGTCATTCCCCCAGCTTAGTTCTGAGATCTGAATGCTGGCCTCAGGAAGAGATTTCTGAACTGACTCCCTTGCAAGGACACCAGTGCAACCCAGGGTACCAACAGTGTCTGCATGGTCAGACACTGCAGCTATCATTTAGACCCAAGTTGTAAAATAAGGTCAGGAAACCCAACATTATAAAAAGAAATTAATTAAAGTGAGAAAATTTTAGCAACAATGTCCAAGAAACAAATCAAAAGAAAGCTAACCGAATTTTTTTTAATGTACTTTAAAAAGAAACAAGAAACTTAGCTAATGTCCAAGGTCAGTGGAGCAGCTTTTATATTTTATAATGATATTAAGTAATAGCTTGCTGCAGAATTATGACCAAGAGGGAGAGCACTGCAAGATCCTGAAGAACTAAGGCCTGTTCCAATTCTAAAATGGAATGAATCTCCCAGAATTCCTCTCAAGGAGGAGAAAATGTGATTAATACATTTTCAATCCTTTTTAACCAGAAAGGTTAAAACAACCACAGCCATCTGATTGATCTTTAGATAACCAAACATTTAATCAACCAATCAACCTTACAGAACTTCTGGGTTCAATGTTCCTCATTGGGGAGCTTTGGGAAAACTAACCACCAGACAGGTCAAATGACACTGTTTACTAGGCATCCTGCCCTGGAGAAGGTTCACTGAACTCATGTAAAAGGTTTACTCTGAATCCTGACCCTGTGTAAGTCATTTTACCTGTGGGCTGCAATTTTCCACCTAATCTCTGACCTCTCCAACTCACTGACATTTGGGATGCTAAGAAAGTTTTCATCCTCTTATGAAACAATTTTTTTTTATAGCTCCTGTTTTAATTTTCTTTTTTTTTTTTTTTTTGGTTTTTCGAGACAGGGTTTCTCTGAATATCTCTGGCTGTCCTGGACTCGCTTTGTAGACCAGGCTGGCCTCGAACTCACAAAGATCCGCCTGCCTCTGCCTCCCAAGTGCTGGGATTAAAGGCGTGCGCCACCATCGCCCGGCATGAAACAATTTTTAATTTAAAATCATGGGCTTTTTTTTTTTTTTTTTTTAAAGCTGAAAGAACTGAAAGCCACAAGCCTCAGGGCACATCAGAATCACCCAGAAGAATTTGTCAGAAATACAATAGTTGCTCATCACAGGTGTTCAGGGCTGATCCAGCACCTGGCATTCCTATAAAAGTGAATCTAGTGTGGCCTGCCCTCAGCCTTCTTTGGGGGACCATACAAGACAAATGGCTGAAGTCCTTACACGGGCCTATAGTACCCACAGAATGAGGCCGCTCCCCACCTCAGGCTGAGCTCTCTACCCTCATTCTCTGTGCTTTGACTAAAGTTGGCTAGATAGGCTTGGCAGAAGAAAGAGGCTTGAAAGCTGGCGACCCCTCAGAGCTTACTAGAACAGGGTACCAGACCCTAGACAAGTAAAGACAGAAGACACACCGCACCAGCTGGGCCCAACACCGCTGACGCGGATGGCTACACAGTGTTCTTTGCTTAATAATAATACCACCTCTGTAAGCTTAAAAAGTGCCTATCCCATCAAGCATCTGATGCTGCAACAGTAGGAAATTCTCATAGGATAATAAAAAGGGACTGAACTGTGCTGTGGGAGAAACCCACACCCATTCCTAGAATCCCTTGCCTTTTCTGCTCTTTAACTGTGATAATCCACCCCTCCATCAGCTTAGCCATATAAGTTACTATGCAAAATAGCACAGTGCTGCTGCATTTTATTGGACTCACACTTTGAGCACAGCACCTCTGCCTACAGTAAACTTCCTCCCAGCTCCTTATTTGTCTTCTCTTCCAACTTTTTCTTTGATGGAGGCAAGAACCTGGAAACCCTGAGCAGAGGTTTCAACCTGGCTGCCTTCCCTCCTAACACAACCACCCAGGCTTCACACTGTTTCCCCAGAAGATCTTATTCATCGGGAGCTGTGCCCTCTGGTAGTCATGAACCCATCTCCATGCTTGCATGGCTGTGTTGTTCCCGTCCTCGAGGAGTCTCTTACAAAATGTCCCCTAGTCCATGTTTCCCATTCTCAACTCCTATTCAGAACTTTGATCAACATTTGTTCATTTGTCTGTGCCTCTCCTGGATCCCCTTGGCCTGGAATTTTCCTTCTTTCATAGCATATGTCACGTTTCATTTTACTATATAATTAGCTCACTTGTAATATTTACTGTCTGTCTTCTCTCATTAGAATCTAGGTTTCCCCATAGGCAGGATTTTTCTAGTTTCTTATTTATTTTTTGATCTCATAACACTTGTTGTATCAGTGCCCAACATACAGGTGCATACTCAAATATCTGTAGAATGGAAGAATGAATTATTTCTCATCTCATAACTGCCACAGCTCAAAATGAAAGGAGCTATTGTTTTAAGTAGGAAATTTCATGCTCTATGATTTTAGTTTCTAAAGTCAATGAATGTGTTTAACTTGAAAATCCTCCTTTTAGAAATAAAATCATCGGTATAGATTTTTATATCAGTGCTACTTATAGTAATAAAGTATAAAAAAATCCATACATCAAACACTTAAGGAACAGCCCAGCAAACGGCACTACTATATCAGACTATCATTCTTCCAATATGTTTAAATGAAAATTAGATTAAAGAGCTAAGATATATATATATATACATATATATCAATTACAAATATGGAAAAATATATGTACTTATTGAGGTTGATAAGTGAATGTCAAATGTTATCTAAAATTGCATTAAGACAATTTAAATGAGTTAATGTAATGTCTAATTGTCTTAAAAA
>CAJQZJ010033152.1:5743636-5766078 GCA_907164525.1 Lophiomys imhausi
GGGGGAGGAGGGTGGGAGGGTGGGACTGGAGGGGGGAGTAGGGAGGGGATTGTGATTGAGATGTAACTTGAAGAAATAAAAAATAAATTATTAAAAAAAATAAAAATAAACCAATCATTGAAACCTTCAAAAAAAAAGAGAGAGAGAATCATCTTTGGATGACTACAAGGAAATAGCAACTTTGGGAAACAGCAAAATGGCAACACCTATGAACTCAGCAGTTGTGACAGCAGGCACAAGACCCATGCAGGCACAACCCAGATCAAACTTCAGCACAGAGGGAAGGTAGGAATGCCATCCCACCACTAACCTTGGAGCTGCTGGCAATTGTTAGCTGCTGGGAGAGGAGAGTCACTGGCAAGCCAACCATGCTCCAAAGAGAGACCACTCATCCAAGAATGTACAAAAAATACAAATTAGCTTTGATGGGTGGAGAGAGGAGGAACAAAGTCGGGTGGATAAGGAAGCAGGGGTGGGTCCAGTAAGAGTTTGGGGGAGGGAGGATGAATATGATCAAAATATATTGTATGACATTTTAAAACAAATCTAATCCAATAAAAATTTAAAAAAAAAACTCTAAATTTGGGAGCTAAAACTACAAAACTCTTTTTTTAAAAAACCTGTAAAGCCCACACTTAGAAAGTAGAAAGATCATGCATTCAAGGCCAGCCTGATAAGACTAATTAAAAAATAATAATGAACTGAAATACAGATTCAAGAAGCAAAACAGATGGGCCTTGTAGACATACTAAGTGTAAGGAGATAGAAGAAAGGCCACAAGGTATAGTTGGTCTGCACAAATCATCCAGTCTATTCTGACAAATTCTGACATATAAATCAGGTAGTTGCCAGGGTTTGGAAAACCAGAGGATGGAGAATGACTGCTTCAAGGGCAAGGGATTTCCTTTCAGCGTGATTTTTAAAAGAGCTAGACAGGAGTTGGAGTTGCACTGCACTGTGAAGCTAGGTGTATTTCATAAGACACTTTAAAAATGGCAGCTTTCATATTGTGCGTATCTTATTACAATAAAGCAATGTAATTCATCACTTTACTAGAAGAGAAGAAAAACATATCAGCAACTAATAAAGGTAGGAAAAAGATCTGCCAATTCCCTACATATGCTTATTTGATAGGAAAGGTCAATAAACCATTTATTAAAGGCCCTGGGTTCAATCCATAGCATCAAAAAAGAAAGAAAAGAGAATAACCAGCATCATCCTTAGCTGAAAATTACTCAGTGGCTCTTATATCAAAGCACAGAAGAGTATCGCCCCATAACCTATACTAGAGACCCTCGCCACTGCACTAAGGCGAAAAAAAAAAAAAAGACTTGGCCTAGAAAGGAAAGACCGACTCTTCACAAGCACAAGTGTGTGCAAAGAAACCCCTGAAGACTGCAAAATCAACCACTAGAACCAGTGAGTGAGTTCAGCAAATCTCAGAAAACAAGACCAGTGAACACAGGTCACCTGTTTTCTATATACTAGTAATGAGGAATTGGGAATTTGACATTTTAAGTGCCATTTATGATAGTATTGAGAAGCATAAACACTTCTCTGTTGCTCTCCTTGCTAAAAGCCAAAACACCAACTAAAGGTGTGAGAAGCCCCAGCTCATCAAGATCAGCTCGATTCCTTGGCAGCCACATTGTGTGCTGGCATGACAATTCTCCAGAAATGTCTGGATCTACTCAATGCCAATTCCAATCTAGGAACTGACCAAATGATTCTAAAACTTGTGTAGAAATACAAAAGATCTACAATAACTCAGTGAATTCTGCAAACAAAATTGAAAGATTATGCCTGCCTTTCAGACTGAATAGAAAGCCACAGTGAACAAAACAAGTGGTATTGGCATGATGACAGACAGACAGAAAAATGGAACACTATACTGTCCAGGTAGAGGACCATTCATCAACTCAGTCTCAATAGCAGTTCCATGTGAGTTAACTGGCAATGTAGAGTCTTTTCAGCAATAGAGCTAGAATGACTATGTATAAAAACAAAAGCCCTGCCCCTTACTTTATGCCATTCACAAATACTAATCATATGGGTCATAGAATTAAGCAAAGTATCCAAGGCTTAAAAAGTTTTAGAAGTAAATATAGATGTTTACAAATGTGGAGTTGGCAAAGATTGCTTAGGGAATAAACGTAAAAGGAATGTGCCACAGAAAGGGAAAAAGTGTAATGGAGTTGAACAGAAACTCAGAAGCCTGGTCCTGTAAAGTGCCTTTAAAAAAAGAAACAGGAAGTCACTGGCTGGGAGAAAAATGTATCCGTGATATATCACAGGGCTGCAGGTGTGTGATGGGATAGTGGTTAACTAGCAAAAGCAAGACCCTGGGTTCAATCCTCAAACACACACACATACACCTACAAGTGTGCATTGCACAACACACATACATACATGTATGTGCGCCCACAAACAGACTCACACACAGACACACATATGTCGACATGCACATACACACACAGAGAAATGCACATGTGGATAGACACACATACACATGTAGGCATGCACACATACACATACCACACACATACACAGACACACACACAAATACCTGCAGGTGTGCATGTGCACAATGCACATACATGCACGTACGTGCACACACAGATACACACACAGACACACACACATGTGGACATGCACACATAAATACACATACACACAGAGAAATGCACATGTGGATAGACACACATACACATGCAGACATGCACACATAGACACATACACATACCACACACAAACATACACACACTCTTTCCTAAAAGTTGATAATCAGAAGATAAACAACTTAGTTAAAGATAGTATAAAATATTTTAATAAAGTCACATTATCAGAAATAAAAATGGACAGTAAACACATGAAAAAATGTTTACCACCGTTTAACAATGAAATGCAAATGAACCACAAGGATATCTCACTGCATGGCCATTACTTTGGCTACAATACATTTGTTCCAGATTCTTATATATGGCTACATATATTGGTCCAATCACTTTGTAAATTTTCTTATTAAATATACAGCACACTCACCATAGAACCATGCTACTTCTGCTGGTCATTTTTATGTCCAAAGGCTTCCCTCTGGGTGTTCACAGCAGATTTTTTTTTCAAGAGAATTAAATCGTTTATTGATTACACATGATAATGGATGATACACAAGCTTCATTCCCATCTGTTATTTTATCTGATACCATAATTCAAATTTGATATTTCATTGGGTGTGCCAACAACCATTTTAAAACCGAATTGTGATCTTGCTTGAATGATCCTTTCAATGGTGAAACTCATTAAACTTACAACAGCAACTGGCAGTTTAACTACACCAAGGTTTTGTTTTTGAAGACAATGGCTTTTCACCCAAGCAACCATAAATAAATTCCAAATGGAACTTGGCACCACCCTGAAGAAATTCCAACTTCACACTGTTGGGGAACTTTACCAAGATGGCTTCAGAGTAGACTAACTTTACACAGCACATTAAAAAGAAAAGACACATTTATTCAGCACCATGATCAGACTATTCCATTTAGCAATCAACAGCATGGGTGAAAAGGTCTACATTAAACCCCTTGTTGGAATGCTTTACACTTTCCACAGAACAGAAACTAAAATAACCTGTTATACAATTAGTCACAAATACAGTCCTGGAAGGTTTTTTTGCCCATACATATGAGTATTGTGTTCAGAGAAGGTCTAATATTGTTTCTGATACATTGAATTCAATGCTGAGATCTGGTTACTGCCCCTTCTGAGGCATTCTCTTGATTGGTTAATAAAAGTTGTTTATGGCCAATTAGCTGGGCAAAAAGAGTATAGGAAGGCGGGATTTCCTCAGATCAGCAGGAATTCCGCGCGCACACACAGAGACTCTCTGCCCTTTCCGCCAGGAGACACAGAAGGAGGCAGATGTCTGGAGAAGTCTGGAAGATACACACAGGCACATGTTGGTTTGGGGTTAACTTAGAGTAGCTAATTAAGAGTCTGCCCAGCTAAGGGCTAAGCGTTAAAATATTAAAAGGTCTTGGTGTGTTTAATTATTGGGGAAAAGACTGCAGCGGCTTATAGGCCCTCAGTCCAAGCATTCCCGGGCTGTTGGATTCCCAGACTCCCCTTGAGCCCAGGCGAATCTCCCGCCAAGCCGCCGGTAATTCTACCGGCCTAATATAACAACTTATATTAATTAACAGAGTTTAGGTTATAGGTGGTGTAGGCCACCTTTGGTCCCGGGGCTCTTTCTCCAGGATAAGTTAGGCAACCGGTGAAGGCACTCAGGCCAGGCCACCTGCTCCTCTGCCAAGCCGCCGGCTACTCCATCGGCCACTCTGCCGGCCTAATATTACAGTTTATACTTACTAATAACTACATTAATTAATTAATTTGCAGTTTTCAGTATTGTCTAAAAACATGTCTTCTTGGTAGCAGCGAGGCCCTGCCACCACTGTGCTTGGCTGAGTTCACAAATTTGCTGTAACCTGTAGCTTCCCTGTCACTTCCCTGGCTCTCCTCTCCCTGCTAAGCTTTGTTTTCTGGCTGTAATTAGAACTTCCTGCCACTGCCATAGCTCCTGCTGCTGCTGGAGCCTCCATAGCCACCTTGGTTTCATGGTTTAGCAAAGTACTGACCTCCACCCCCATAAGGGCCAGAGCTCCTGCCTCCAAAGTTTCCTCCCTTCATTGGTCCAAAATTTGAACTGCCAAAGTCACTGTAGCTGCCACCACCTCCAAAACTGCTTCCATCATTACCAAATCCATTATAGCCATCCCCACTGCCACCATATCCTCCACCACCAGGGCTGCCACCAAAGCCACCATGACCACTGAAGTTCCCTCCTCCACCAAAATTGTCATTGCAACCAAAACCGCCTCCACAACCACCGCCAAAGTTTCCAGAACCACTTCGGCCTCTCTGTCTGGAGGAAGCACTAGCCGTTTCTTGCTTTGACAAGGCTTTTCTTACTTCACACTTGTGGCCATTCACAGTATGGCATTTCTGAATAACCATCTTATCCACAGAGTCATGGTCATCAAAGGTGACAAAAGCAAAGCCCCTCTTTTTCCCACTGCCTCTGTCAGTCATGATTTCGATCACTTCAGTTTTCCCATACTGCTCAAAATAATCTCGTAGGTGATGTTCTTCAGTGTCTTCTTTAATACCACCAACAAAGTTTTTTTTTTTTTCACAGTTAAGTGAGCATCTCTGAGACTCTTCTCTTGACACAGCTCTCTTGAGTTCCACAACTCTCCCATCCACCTTGTGTGGTCTTGCATCCACTTCCTCCACAGTGGCTCATGTAACAAACCCAAAACCCCTGGATCTCTTGGTGTTTGTATCTCTCATTACCACATAGTCAGTGAGTGCCCACTCCCCTGGCTGCATTGCTCAAAATCGAAGCTCAGCCCTCCGATGAAGAGCTTCCGCAGCTGTTACGATTCCTTGGGAGACTCTGACTTAGACCTGAGGGCAGGGAGATGAGAGGGCCTTAGTCGATGCTTCCTCGGCCGCATCAACAGGCAGAAAGCCACAGCAGCTTTTTAAATACTATCCCCATACTGGGAACAGGTCCATTAGCCAAGGAATAGATGGATTGTGTTATACCCATAAAATGAAAAACTAAAAGACCCAAAGTGATAAACTTCAGATTATTTATACCAGTAAGTATGAAACTCAATATCATACTGAGTGAGAGAGCAGCCACTAAGAGGCACATAACATGTTCTGCTTTTCTCACTACCAAAGACCTGATAAGAAACAAATGAAGGCAGGAAGGTCTTATTTTGCTTGTGCAGTGAAAGTGAGGTAAAGGCCACCGTGGTGGGGATGGCATGGAGGCAGGAACGGTCCTTGGCTGTGGCAGCAGAAACGTAACATGGGGCTGCTTGTTCACATCTCAGTGCCACGGGAAACAGGACAGGAAGCAGGGCAAGGCCATGCAACCTCAAGGGTGTCCTTAGAGTGACCCACTTCCTATAATTAGGCTTCAGCTTCTATTGGTTCCACAGCCTCCCATCCACAACCTCCCAAAAGAGTGGTACCATCTGCGGACCATTTGTTCAGGCACTTAAGCCTAGTTATGATGGGCATTTCAACTGAACCCAAAACAGTGCGTTTTATCTTTGACATAGACGAATAAGGGCAACGCTGTCCACTGTTACAGAAAGACCAGTGTGTGCTTGGTGACTCTGGTCATCAACGGACTCCAAGAAGGCGGAGTTGCTGGGACTGGATTATATCACACTATGTATGGTACTGATTACACATTACACAATGAAATTCTTCATCAAAACTTAAGAATTGAGACCAGGTGTGGTGGAGCACACCTTTAATCCCAGCACTTGGGAGGCAAAGGCAGGTGGATCTCTCTGGGTTTGAGACAGTCTGGTGTGTATAGTGAGTTTCAGGCCAATCAGGACTACATGGTGAGACCTTAATTTAGAAAGATAAACTCACGAATTGTGTACTTTGAAAGGGTTGTGATTTAATTTATTGTAGATATATAGACTTCAAGAAAGTTTTTTTAAACTTATTTGTTACAAATAAAACTATCCCCCCAAATTCTCAGTTGAAGCCATAATGTCCAATGGGACTGTACTTAGAGAAGAGGTTTCAGCAGGGCAGTTAAGGTTAAATGACAATAAGGGGCCCTAATCTGATAACACTGGTGTCTTTATAATAGGTGTACTGTAAAGTACACACACACACACACACACACACACACACACACACACACACACAACACATGTACACATGCACACACATATGCACACAACACATGTACATATCCACACACAAACATGTATACACACATGCATACACATATGCACACACACACTGTGATGTGAAGACACAGCAAGACAGCAGGTGTGCCCAAGTCAGAAAGAAACATCTCACCAGTACAACCACCATGGAAATCAGTCTGGCGATATATTGGAAAACTTGGAATAGCTCTACCTCAAGACCCAGCCATACCACTTCTAGGTATCCACCCAAAGGATTCTTCACCAAACCACAAGGACATAGCCTCATCTATGTTCATAGCAGCCTTATTTGTAATAGTTAGAAACTGGAAACAACCCAGATGTCCCTCAACGGAAGAATGGATTTAAAAACTGTGGTACATCTACACAATGGAATACTACTCAGTCATCAGAAACAATGAAATCATGCAATTCGCAGCCAAATGGATGTAACTAGAGAAGTTCATCCTGAGTGAGCTAACCCAGATTCAGAAAGATGCACATGGCATCTACTCACTTATAATTGGATTTTAGCCATATAGTACAGGATAACTATCCTACAACCAACACACCAAAAAGATCAGGAACATAGACTTTGTTACCTATCAATGGGACAATTTGCCCTAGGGGTGCTACCATGTAGGCACCCAGTGCAAGAGGAAGCTCTTAGCCCTTATATGACTGTTGATTTGTAGGCTCACTCCACATGGGAGGAGTGGGATGGGTGGGAGAGGGAGAAGAGGGTGGGAGAGTAGAACCAGAAGGGGTGGAAAGAGGGCACTATGATGGAGATGTAACTTGATGTAATAAATAAACATTATAATATTAATAAAAGAAGCATCTCACCAGAAGAAACCTGATGCCCAGCACCCAGAACCCTGGCCTTTTGTTTCTGAAGTTTCTGAAGACTTTCAGCCTTCAGAACTGTGAGAACTGAATTTCAGTTGTTTAGGTCCCCCCGGCATGTGAAATTTTGTCATAGCAACTGTGAACAGAGTGATGCATCTCAATTCCCAGGCATAAGAAAGTAACAACTCAGCACTGTTGTCAGTATATGCTCGGGCCTGTAGAATCTTCAACCACATGACGTTTTCTAGAATGTGTACTGAAAGACGGCTAGTTTCAGTTCTACAGACCGTCTGAACAACAGGTCAGACCGACTCTTCACAGGTCAGACCCAGAAGGATGAGGAGAACAACCTGTAACAGCCATCATGGATGCCAGGCAGACTCTCTGGGGCCAAGTAAAAGTAAGGAACCAGGAACACCTCTGTGTCTGTCACCCTTACTGTACATCAGACTTTGGTGATGCAGTTGCTCTTGCTTTGCCCCTTGATGACTCTTGCTTGGCACTTGCCACTGAACTTTTAAAGGGCACATCCTAGTCAGTATTCACTGTCAACTTAGCACAGCCCAGAGCCACCTGACGGCAAAGCTCAGATGAGGTACTGCCTAGATCAGATGAGCCGATGGACACATCTGGGGCCCAGCCCACAGTGGGAGGTGCTAACCCTGGACAGGAGGCTGTGAGGGAGGTTATGAAGCAGCATTTCCCCTTGCTTTCTGGTACACTTTTCTGGCAGTGACCAAATTCCCTGGGTGGAACAGCAGGCAAGGCTGCCTTCGAGTTCCTGCCCTGATTTCTCTCAACAACGGACTGTGACTTGTAATAAAACATAAATTCTTTCCTCCCCTACATTGGTTTTGATCACAGTGTTTGTCACAGAAACACAATGAAACCAGAACAGCTACTTTCCTCTCAACCTTTCATCTCTTGTACCAAAAATAATTTCTGGGGGCTAGAAAAATGACTCATCAGTTAAGAGTGTTTACAGCTCTTACACAGGACTCAGGTTCAGTTTCCAGCATCCTCATAGCAGCTAACAACCAAAAGCAACTCCAATTGCAGAGATCTGGTCCCCTCTCTACTAGTGTCCAGGGCACCAGGCACAAACATGATGAGCATATATATATATCAACTAGAGTTAAATCCTTACAAAATAATCCATGTGATTCATTGGGTCTCATCTTTTCACTGGTCATGGTTCAATTATTATAAGCAACATTTCTTTTCCTAGCCAATGAAGCACAGCCCCCTATCTCTTCCATAGTTATCTTAGAGGCTCTCAAGGCTTTAGAACTCCCGGGAAAGTAGTCCTTCATCTTGACCATGGCATGGTGAACTCCTGCACTCAAGGTCTGGCTTTAGATCTGCCCAGACAATAGTCACTCTTGGTATCAACCCAGACTATCTGAGGCAACTCATGGAGAAGAATTCGTGAGGATATGAGCAAAAAGAAGATGTACTTAGTTAGGTAGCAAACCTGACCGATGGAATCAGGGTAAGAGCCCACCCCATGTTAGCTCTGAAAAGGACTTCAGAGACAGACTCTTCCACCTTTGACCTGTCTCACAGCCTGTATTCTAACCACCTGTTTACTCCACTTAGGAACATGGTTTGGAACCTAACTCTTTCCATCTCCACTGCTACCATCCTGGTCGAAAGCACCATCATCTCCAGCCTGGGTTATGCCGGGTCTCTTACCTCATCTCTTAGCTTCACCTAGCTCCCCTAGAAAGTCTCCAAAAGGTTCTGAGTGAGCCACCAGTGATCTCAGCCAGAAGCCATCACTTCCCATCTGGGACCACAAGGCCTCGACAGTTCAGCTCTCTTTCTCCAGGTTTCTTCCAGCACCCACTGCCTCCCCCAGCTAGTCCCACCGAGTTGGCTGCTTCTCTTGGAACACAAGAACAGTTCCTCTAGGCTCTCTACTCCTGCTGTTGTTTCTGCTTGGAAGTAACTCTCTGCCCAAATACCAGCATGGCTCACTCCCCACTCCCTTCAGGTCTGACCTCAAATGCTACAAGACAAAGGAGGCCTTCTCTTCCTGCTGTATCCAGCAGGACCAACTGCTCACACCTTCCTGGGCTCTCCTTCCAGCATACTATTGCAACATTTCTCTAGTACTTGTCATCAACTAACCTTTCCTTCCTTCCTTACTTCCTCTCTTTTTTCTCTCTCTTCCTTTTTCCTTCTTCACTTCCTCACTTTCTTGACCTTTTCTCCACATTGTAAGGTCAAATCTAAAGGGACCCTACCTAATTATCTGTTGTATGGACCTTTTACTGATTGGAAGCTAGAGTGGGAAGTAGCTGTCCCGAGCTACCCTTGCTCTCTCCTACCATCCACACTCCCATTTCTCTCCAGATTTCAACCCACGTGGACAGTGGTAGAAGCAAAGGAGATCTTACAGTCTGGGCAAATCACTCTAAAGCAGGGATTTTCAACTTGTGGGCAGTGACCCCTTTTGGGGGCACAGAACGACCCTTTCACAGGGCCATATCAGATATCCTGCATTTCAGATATTTATGTTACAATTCATAACAAGCAAAATTACAGTTATGAAGTAGCAATGGAAGTAATATTATGGTTGGAGATCACTGCAGCATGAGGAACTGTATTAAAGGGTCACAGGATTAGGAAGGTTGAGAACCACTGCTCTAAAGGCAAGGGAAAGGATTGGAGAGGACAGGGTGGCATAGGTATACCTGGGCTGGGGCAAGAGGACATTTCAGACAAGTGGGATAAGATAATAGTGTCCCATCTTCTTCCCTCCATCCTTCTCCTGGGGACTTCATTTTACTCCCCAAAGCTTCCTTATCAGTGTACCTACTAAACTGAGGCAGAAGGAGTGATTTGCAACCATTAAGCCCTCAGTTCTCAGGTTGCCACACAGCGTGGTACAGATGTGGAGCCTTGCCTTGTCTGTGCATGCTCTAGTCAGACAACATCAGTACTGAGCCCAGCGCTGTGACACTGTTTCACCCTTCGGCTAAGCACAGTCCCCTTCCATCCCTTCTGTGGTCTTCCCCTGCTGTCACCACCCTGTTTGTCCCCACCCCCCACACTGAATGCATTTCTTGTAGCCATGGGATCCTTCCTGCTGCTGCAAAGATCAGTGGCCTTTCTGACAGAACTCCTGGTGCATGCCATAACACAAGATCGCAAATGCCCTTCCTCAGATGGCAAAATCTCTCAATGAAAGGCAGATGGTGAATGTGCTCTAGTGGCCACTGTCCCCTGAAAGTGCCGTTCTAGAATAAAACTGAGGTTTTTCTCTTGGAGACATGAAAAGGAGTACCACAAATTGTTCTCTTTGGGCAGAAGTTCTAGACAACAGACTCTCTGACAAAGAGGTTCTGTGTCAATATGGTTCATCCCAAGTCTTCCTGATATCGGTTCATCACCAAGAAGGTCAGGGCCAGAGTGACTCACCAACTCTCTAAAGTGCTGTATTGTAAACAAAAAATGGTCTAGAGTTTTCTTTAGAGAATTCTAAGTGGAAGTAGAAAGCAGGTGCTAAAAATGTAGAGAAATCACTTCTTTCTTATTGTGTAACCCATATAACCTCTGGAGTGTGTGCAGTAGAAAGGGGCTCACAAATGTTCAGACATTTACTAAGCCACCTTCCTTCTAGGAAATGGCCAACCTCAGGAATGGTCTCCACAGACCATCCTTCAATGGACATGCTACCAACATTTACTTCTGGTTCACGGTTCTTGGAGGCCAGGAAATCTAAAAGTATGGTGCTGGCACCCGCTTGGCCCCTAGTGAGGGCCTTCTAGCTGTATGATAGCACAACAGAGGGCGGGACAGAGCACATATAACTCCTTTCTTTATAAAGCCACAATTTCACCATAGGGATCAGAACTCCATGAAGGTCGGAGGCTTTCATGAGATGAGCTAGTGCCTGGGCTTTACGTAAGTAAGGTCATGCTCTTGGCAAACCCAGCCATAGGTCAAGCAGGTCCAAATGGAGAAATGGCCACTTCTCAAAGGTGCAGACAGGAACCTTGGTAATGCTCACATGGTGTTAGTGCCCATACATTCAGGAGATGAACCATGTTCACCCTTGACCTATATTTTAAAAGGGACTATGGCTCCCTTGACCTATATTTTAAAAGGAACCATGGCTCCCTTGACCTATATTTTAAAAGAGACCATGGCTCCCTTGACCTATATTTTAAAGGGTACATCAAGCAGAGAGGGAGCCCTGGTAAAGACTTGTTGAGAAGCAGGGCCACCACAGAGTCCCTTAACTAGGGACTACTGAGCAGAGAGGTGAGGTTGGAGCTGCTGCACAGTCCCCATCCACGACAATGCTTACTGGAGCCATGAGGATAGGACCAAGACTCTGGGCTACAAGAAATATATTTCTGGGGCTGGAGAAAGGAATCAGCAGTTAAGAGCACTCGCTGCTTGCTCTAGCTGAAGACTAGGGTTTGGTTCCCAGAACCCACATGGCAGCTCACAATTGTCTGTAACTCCAGTTCCAGGGAGTCCAGCCTCTGTGGGAACCAGGACTGCAGGGAAAACACATCATAGGTGCAGGCAAACACTCATACACTCATACACATAAAACTAACTGCATTTCCTCAGAAATAAATGGATTTCTTTTCTTTGTAAATCACCCAATCTTGAGTATTTAGTAACAGCAATAGAAAGCAGGCTAATGTAAACACAATGGGAATGTCTATACTGAGTAACTTGTTTGATTTCACAGGCCCGTGGCCGGAGGGTAATTTGTGTTAGGATTAATCTTGCTTTGAGTCTCACTCATAACTGATTAAGATAAGACTCTGGACTTTAGACTTTTGAGGTGGTGCTGCAATAAATTGAGACTTTGTTAGCTATTGGGATAGAATAAGTATATTTTATATGTGAGAAGGACATGAATTTTGGAGGCCAAAGGAAACATGGTATAGTCTGAATGTATCCCTCAAAATGTATGTGTGTTAGCAATTTAATCCCCAAAGCCACAGCATAGGGAGGTGGCCCTTTGTGAGGCTCCACCCACATGAATGGACCGATCGCAGTTATTAAGAGAGTTTACAGAGGGAACTGTGTCACTTACCACTTCTTTTGTCCCTTCTACCATGTGACGACATGGCACTCCCTCCTCTAGAGGCTATAGCAACAAAATGCCACCTTGAAATCAGATAGCCATCCTCACCAGAAAGCCCACCGTGTTGACATTTTGGTCTTAGATTTTCCAGTCTTTTTGAACTATGGTAAATATATTTTTGATATTTATAAATTTCCCAATCTTGGACACTTTGTTATAGAAATAGATTAAGATGTTATGTACCTCAATCCCAAAGACACACTTAATTCTGGGACATGTTAGTGACTATGTCACAAGTCAGAAAGCTGAGCCCAGACAATACCATGCTGGAGAACATTGGTATTTGGAGAAAAAAGAAAGGACACAGCTTGTGAGACAGGAACTCTGGTTCTAATTCTTGCCACTACTGTTAGATTTCATCACATCTAAGACACATGGATATACAAAACAGCATCACTTTTTGTATCACTGAGAGAAATCTTTGCTGTCTATTACACAATATGACAGCCTAAGGACTGTCCTGCAGGATATGATGGCTGATCCCACTGATTCTCACTCTTGACCTTCTTCTATCTATCCCAAAGGGTGAGGCAATTTCTCCTGCCTTCCAGTTGGTTACTTGGCATTTAATAGATAATCCTTTTGTAGACATCTCAATAACAAAACATAGATCTTCCCATATGTACTAGCAGGCAGCCTTTCTTAAAAGCTTCTACTTTGCAAAATACACTAAGAAAGCAAAGCTGAAATTTCATCACTCCTTCACTGACAAATATTTACTTTATCAATATCAAATTTATACCCCATGTGTTGGAGGAAGATCTAATACATTGGTTCTAGAAGGTTGGTTTCAATGCTGAGTTCTGGTTACCACCCATTTCTCTGATTGGTTAATAAAAGTTGCTGATGGCCAATTAGCTCGGCAGAAAGAGTATAGGAAGGTGGGACTTCCTGGTGCTGAGAAAGGAACCTTGGGTATTATACTGAGAGGCTCTCTTTCTGCCACGAGACATGGAAGCTGCCTGAGAGCTCTGGAAGGTACAGCAATCCACATGGCTGATTGGGTGGTCTGGGTTAACTTAGATTAACTACTTGAGAGTCTGCCCAGCTAAGGACTCAGTATTGAAACATTAAAAGGTATTGGTGTAATTAATTACTGGGAGAAAGGCCTCTACAGGTTTCAGGTTGGAAGGCTTACAGGCTTCTGGCCACAGGCCTCACAGCAGGCCCTGGAAGCTACCCTGCCAGGCCACTGCCAGCTGTTTTCCCTGGCCTAATGTAACAGTTTAATGTTATTAATATTTATCTGACAGCTGCCCCGCCTGGCCGCCCCGCCAGACCAACAGGCCTCTAAAGCAAATCAGGCCTGCCGATCTCCCGCCAGGCCGCCAGTTGCCCCACCGGCCTAATATAACAACTTATAGTTATTAATGGGTATATTAGTTAACAGAGTTTATGTTGCAGGTGGTAAGGGCCACCCTTGGTCCAGGGCTCTTTCCCCAGGATGGGTCAGGCCTGCCGGCCTCCTGCCAGCCTGCTAGCTGCTCCACCAGACTAATCTTACAATTTATACTTATTAATAAATATAATTGATAACTAAGTTGCGGTTTCACCTATGTCCTATTTCCTTGACTCTGTATAAACAATGACTTTTAGTTTTGATGTCAAAACTGTAGCAGAACCTTTTGAGGTAATGATCAGTAATCAATCCACAATGCATCCCTTGATAGAAAATTTGAAAACAGAGAGCTAAGACTATCTACACAGTCACAGACAATGATAAATCCATTACAGCTATTGCCTGGCTAATAGCAATTCCTCAGATGCTGTCCAGCCAGCAGCACGGTGACAAATTCATGCTGGTGATTCATCCACAAGACACAGTGAGCTTCACCACTGCCCTTGCTTAGCTTTACAGTAGGAGCCATGTCCATAAACACAGTGTGCACAGTATGTACGGCCTTATAGGAAGGCTCTCAGACTGCCCACATGTTCAGTCTTGGTCTCCCTTCAGCATACATATGCACAGTTGCTACCAGCAGCAATAAAAAGGTACTTGATGGACCTATTAACATCAAGCTCTTTTAAATAATGCTCAGAAAATTGAAAAAAAATTATACACTTTTTGTTCCAAAATGTGAGGCAGGGAAATGAGGGAGATGTACAGAAGAAAATGGTTCCATAATGTTTTAGAAATGTACAGGATTCCTCCAATAAAAATGGAGTGACTGCATTTCATTACATGTTATTTAATAGAAACAATTTACTCAAGTCCTGACCCCTAAGTACTTCAGAAAGGTGACTATATATGGAGGCAAAGTATTTAAAAGAGGAATTAGTATTAAATGAAGTTATTAGCAAGGACCTTAATCCAATGTGATTGGTGTCTCCGTGAGAGGGGATCAGAACACAGACACAAAGAGAAAGGACTATAGATAAAGACACAGAGAGAAGATGGCTATCTGTAAGCTAAGAAGTAAAGTCCTCAGATCAGCCAGTCCTGCTGGGACCTTGATCTTGGGCTGCTTGTCTATGAGACTAAATTTCTGTGAGTAATGAATTTTCTCCTATGTAAGCCTTTGGTACTTTGTCATATCTACATTCACACACTGATACAGACTATTATGTATGTACCCTTTCCTCCTCCTCCTCTTCCTTTTTCTCTTCCTCCTCCTTCTCCTTTTCTTCTTGGTCATATAGGAAAATAACACTTCTCTGTATCCATGTATCTGAGTAAGGTTCATGCAACTCGCTCCGACCAATGCACAGAGAAATAGAAAAACAAAGCTTCATTCTTAAGCTGACATTTAAAGACAGTTGTTGATTTTTGACCATGTCTGTCATCTTCCCTGCTGTAAGACCATCAAGACTACATGTTCTAAATCATAGACTTACAAGGCAGCAGAGCTTCTGCCAGCCTGGTTGATTCCCTGAGAGAGTATGCGGAGCAAACTCTAACCTACTTTGGATATAAAATGTGAAAAGTAAACCATTTATTTAATCCACTGAAATTGCAGGGTTGATTTATAACTCAGCATAGCCACTTACTTCTGATACACAAGTCTACTTCACAAAATCCAGGGCACCAGAGTGCTTGGAGTCCATGTTGAATTATCATTTCAGCAAAATATCACCAATGGAGCAATGGTGCTGCTTGTTTCTTAGAGGTAACCAACAGCTGTCAAATTGGATTTTAGGCTTGCGCAATGCAGGAAAACTCATTCTTGGTACTGCAAATCTGGCCAAGAGCACATGGAAAGAGAGGGCAGGGGATCTATGACCCAGGGGAGGCTATACTACTGCCATTTTCCTAAATGGATATAGCCTCTAACTGTATTCTAAATACTTATTCTTCTATCCATAGATAAGTGCAGCTCTCCTTACCAAAGAAGTTGCTTTTAGCAGCTACAGAGGCTGTTATAGATACTCACACCTGGCCAAAGTCTCCGACTGGGACATCTACAATACAATCCCTACATCCAAGGCTCAGGGACCATCCCAGAAGAGGACCTGGGATGAGTGCCTGAAAGATCACTCCAAGGTAGCATCTTCCAGACACGTCAGGGGAACTGTATCCATGACTCCTAACAACATGGTGCTTGCACAAGACCTGTCCAAGACCAAACCAGCTGACATGCCAACATGGATGAGGAAATATTTAACAAGGCCCTACCACTACATGAAGAGCTACAGGCAATCAATGACTACTGAGAGAGGAAGAATCAGTTTTCTTCTGGGAGACAACCCCTTATTGGTTTCCATTTTTCCATAGTCACCCCTAAAGATAAGTACATAAGGGCAACACTAACTGGACTCGGTAGGTATATCTAACAGTAGGTATATATATACATACATGCATACATACATACATACATATATCTGTACAAATATATATACATACATATAAAATAAAGAAGTCATAAATTCAAGAGAGGAGGTGGGAATGAAGGGGAAATTGGAGGAGAGGACAGTTTGTAAATTATGTAAATTTAGTACTCATGTATGAAGTTCCATAAAATTAAAGTTAAACAATGAAATTATTTCTGTGTATAAAATATAATCATATATAGACTGTTTCATTTGTTCAACCTCCAGTTGCATATATTTGCATAATCTTAGAGTTGGAAATTACTTTTGCAACCAATGACCAACCACCCTTAGATTATAGACAATACACCTGAGACCCTTTCAGATCAAATGATCCACCAAAGTCCAAAACTATATCAGTAGAAGGACTGGACCCAATATCCAAAGTTTGGAAAGGCATGTGGTTAAAAAGTACATCTCTAATAGTAACCAGGCTTTTTCACATAGCAACCTCACCACTAGGTACTGACTTGCTAAAAATAGCTGACTAGACACACGGGGGGCGGGGGGGGGGGGGTAAAAAGACACACATGTATAAATAAAGAAAAATCTACAATGTGAATAATAGATATGTTAAAATAATCCAAGTGTCCAATGCACAGGAAATTGATTAAATAAATATGGTTCATAGCTCTGACTCAGATCTATAGCTAGAAAGGGTTCAGTTTCTTCCCTAACATAAGATAACACTTATGTCATTTTGATAAAAACAAGAAAATCACAGATGAAGAAAATTCCCACTCATGAAAATTCCTACTCATGAAAGATACTTTTGCTTAAGTGCACTGAGGCATATAAATTACCTTTACACTTTCAGGCTCCTGTTTTTATTCCCTCTTTCATTGTGCTAGGTTGGATCTTTATAGTCAACCCAGCTAGCTGGCCCAGTTCCACCACCTGCTAGCTACATGATGGATTCCCCCATCTGAAAATTTCAAAGAAACAGCCAGAGCATTTCCATCATTAGGTACTGAGAACATTCCCTGAGATCCCAGAAAGTGTTTAGGACAATGCACACTGCAGGTATGTAATCAATATTCATATCCCATGATACTCATCTGTGAAAATCTGAAGGAACAAGATTTCTTGTGGCTTGAGTTGTATTTACTTTGGCTCTTTTATTTCTTTAAAAATTCTCTAGTTTAATGCTGGCTAGGTTGTAGAGAAAGGGGAACACTCCTCCATTGCTGGTGGAGTGCAAACTTGTACAACCACTATGGAAATCAGTCTGGTGATAACTTAGAAAACTTGGAATAGCTCTACCTCAAGACCCAGCCATACCACTTCTGGGTATACATCCAAATAATTCCTCACCAAACCACAAGGACATCTCCTCATTTATGTTCATAGCAGCCTTATTTGTAATAGCCAGGAACAGGAGACAACTCAGATGTCCCTCAAACGAAGAATGGATTAAAAAACTGTGGTACATTTACACAATGGAATACTACTCAGCTATCAGAAGCAAGGAAATCATGCAATTTCCAGCCAAATGAATGGAACTAGAAAAGCTCGTCTGGGGTGAGCTAACCCAGACTCACAAAGATGCACTTCGCATCTATTCACTTATAATTGGATTTTAGTCATGGAGTACAGAATAACTATCCTACAACCAACAGACTGAAAGGAACAGGAACATAGACTTTGTTACCTGTTAGTGGGACACTTTGCCCTAATAGAGTTGCCATATAGGACCCCAGTGCAAGAGGAGGCTCTTAACACTCATATGACTATTGAACTGAGGGGGGCTGATATGTAGGGGTACCCCACTCCAGAGGATAGGTGGGAGAGGGGGAGAGGGCAGGAGACTGGGACTGGGAGGGGTGGAGAGAGGGAACTGTGATAGTAAATAAAAAAAATTGTCTAGTTAAAAAAAACACTATAAATTATTCTGCTTATTTCTCATTCTGAAATAAAAATGAAAAAAACTAGTGGTTTTTTTGTTATTTGTTTGTTTGTTTGCTTTAAAGTAGAGCTTAAAAGCTCTGGTCATATTAGGCATTCCAATATCCAATGTTGCTTCTAAAGAGATTTTCATTATTTCATTGCTGAACTGATGAACTGTTTTTCTGAGAAGTTAATATTAACTGGGTCATTCCCAGGTAAGTAAATTGTATTTATCAGGTGTAACTGAAGGCACACAACCACCTGTTAGGTATGCGGCACACGGGGCCTTCTGTCCAGGAGCCTCTCTCCTCATGCCTCTGTGAGGGTGGCCAAGCAGGGTCTTACAGTGAAAAGGTCTTTACCGAGTTATATAGCCATTTTCAAGCTCAACCAGACCTTACTGCAAGGTCCA
Source organism: Lophiomys imhausi (assembly GCA_907164525.1). NCBI lineage: Eukaryota > Metazoa > Chordata > Mammalia > Rodentia > Muridae > Lophiomys > Lophiomys imhausi. The sequence goes on from CAJQZJ010033152.1 coordinate 5,762,454, forward strand.
CTGGAGTACACTCGAGTTCTGAGGATACCACTTAGGCTTCTTTCCACAGACCCTAACCTGAAAGATTTCTGGGACTATACAGCGTGGAATCAAAATTAAGTCCGTCCATGCTTTTGATCTAGTGTCTCTTCGGACAATCAGTGCTTTTTTTGGAACTTAGTACAAGCTGTGGCAAGACTCTAAAGAAGGAGAAGACAAGGACAGGCTGTCTCTGAAGTTGGCAAAATCCTGTCAAGAAGACCCCGGTCCTGAGGGCTCTCTGTAAGCTTTTGTGTCCTGAGGTTTATCACAGCTGGTTAGCCGCACACGGCTCTTGCCTCCCATCCCTGTTCTTCCTACCGCTGATGAGTTATCATTCTTTGTTTTGTACTTCTTCTTAGAGAACCGAGCCTCTGCAAAATTAAAATAGCCCATTCAAGGTCAGGAGGGCAGTCAAGCAAACTAGCAGATTATAAAGCCTTAGAGGACGGGCCTTAGCACCTCCCCTGGCACCCTGGGTAAATGTTTTTGTTGACAGTCTCCCAACAGTTTGGAAGAAGACTGTCTTAAAGAGGCTTTGCAGGTTTAAACTTCACACTGTCAAAGAACTTCTGAAGCAGGCATGCCAAACCACCACACGCACCAACCCACTCACCATCACCCCCCCACACACACACACACCACCTATGCACTGGAGGGAGACCCAGAGTTCAACTTCAATGACCGTTAAGGTCCTTGGTCCCTGCAGTTCGCTGCAGGAGCCATACTGGAGTGTTTGCCTGGGCCCCTCAACCTGGAACAGGTAAGTCAGTGTACGATCGATGCCAGGAGCTTCACAGATGATCACAGGCACTCTGCAGGCATTAGAAGACTGTACAAGGTTGGAGACCCTTTAGCAAGACTCTCTTTTAAAGGCTGGTGCAAGTTGCATCTCTCACAATGACAACTAAGCATGTTTCAGTTAGCTATTGACCCCTCAAAATGTGCAGCAATACCCACTCAACCTTAGACCAAGCCCTGCTCCCCTCACCCTGTTCGGTCACTTTTCCTGTGACCCCCCCTCCCAGGACATGAGGACCCTCACAAACAGACTTTTCTCTCCCAGATACCCCTGCTTCCCTCCCACGTACACACATACCTTCTCGCACTGGACAGGAGGTGAGGTCTCCTTCCTGGGGAGCACCTGAGCAGAATTGCACGGGGTCCGCAACAGCAGGGGGCGCCAGGCACACATGCGGGCTCTTACACACCTGCGCCTATACCTGTACCGCACCCACACCTGCGCCCGGGCACTGCACTAGAGCTGCGGTGCCCAGCTTCCTGGAAAAGGAGGTAATCTTGCAGAGCCACTGGAAACACATTCGAACAGCAAGGGGCCCCTTCGCCGGCCGGCGAGAAGAGGGAGCGTGGGAACAACCCATGCAACAGGAGGCAGTAATCAGACAGGGAAGCGATGATCGCTGCCACGCAGGGACTGTTACTAAGTATTACAAATCGCAAGCTGGGGACCCTAGGCACTTCAGGTACTTACTGCCTTAAGAAGGAAGACGGGGGCCAGGTACTAAACACGGAGAGACTGGAGGTAAAGGAAAGGGCCTTTTCGGCACCGGGGTTCAAAGCGAGGTCTGGGGAGGGCTCCAAGCTTGCGCCTGTGCCCTGGGACAGTCCTCCCTCAGAAGTGTGCAGGGCTCACCTGGCGCGTGCTCTGCTGCTGGTCCATGCTTGTTGCGATCCCCTGCTGCTGCCCACAACGTGCAGGTGCCTGTGCCCCTGGCTGGAGCTCCTCATAGAGCGCACCAGGCTGCTGCACCTTTGCACCACACACCTCCCGCCTGCCTGCAAGAAGGGTCCAGTTGCTCCACGGGACTCTGCCTGCCAATCTGAACCTCCACTGCCTTCACTCCTCCAAAGGTCCCAAGGCCGGCGGGTGCCTGGGTCCTAGCGCCCCTCCGAGGATTTTGAGTCACTTAGCTGTATCCTACTTACTCTGAGCTTTCCTGGAAATCCTAGGAAGTCAAATCTCATTGGCGGCCGGGAACCTGTTGCCTTTCTTGGCACTCGGGATTCAGGTTCTAAACGTCTGCTAACCTTAGACAGGATTCGCCACTATCTCCTCGCTGAGGCTCTTTCTGCAAAGAAACAACAGATCAAGTTTGCTAACATCTCTCAACTCAAATTTGTTCACATCCTCCCCCCCAATCTGTTTATATTTTGGGTGCTATAAAGGGTTGGTGCATGCTACTACATATGTACTCTGAAATATCCCTGAAGTGATATGAACTATATTCTCAGACATGATTTATATTTCAAAGAGATTTTATATTGCTCAAATATGTATGTATATATATATATATCCGTATTCATAATATACATAGTAAAGGGTTCATCCTCAGAGATTCATACTCAGAGGAACATGTAAAACAGCAAGTAGCCTAGTGTGTGAGGGGGTGAGATCCTTCAGTCTTAATTGGGCAGATAATTTGTAAACATGAGTCACACATAGATCAAGCTAAAAGCGTACCAATCGTCCTTGAACCCTCCCCCTCCTTCTCAGCTGCCCCAGCAATCTGTTTGGGGACTGATTGGTGGACTCATTAATGTTCTAGGCACATACTGTGAATCTCTCAGGCCCCTCTAAAAAGTAAAGTGTTATAGTTATGAAAAACATCTCAGCTTAGTAAAAAGGCTTGGCCGCACCCTGACTGTGCTTGTCCCAAAGGGCCACACATACCTGGCTCCTCCAGGGTGGAGGGATTTCTAACAATGACCTAGACAACTGCTCACAGAGTTGAATCAGTCAAGCCAAAAGCCCAGACCAAACAATCTCCTCCTGCTGACTCTCATCCAGAGAAGCCAACGAGATTTCTAATGACAGAATGGGAAAACATGGCATTTTTAGATGTAACACCTATTTCACAGGGCATGGAAACAGATAAAGAAAAAGATTATCTTGGTGTTACCCACTATAGAGTCCTCTTATAAGATTTAAGAACCATATTAATATGTCTATTATACATATATATTATGATGTAAATATATATAACTATGGGTTTTATGCAGTATTTTTCCCACAAAGCATTCTCTCTGTGTAACAGAGTCTAAGATGGCCCCCCCAATTGTCTCTCTCTTCCTATGTCCATGTCCTGTGTCATCCCCCCCTCTCGGGTGTGGATGGAGCCTGTGACTTGCCTACTGATGGAATATAGCACTGACAGGTGGGATGTTGCCACGGAGAGTGGGTTATGTAGTCTTGCTGGGAGACAGCAGCTTTCTGGCATTGAGAAACTAAAAAGCTGTGATAGGAGGCCCACATGACACAGAGATAAAGATGCCTCTACCCAAGACCTGGTTAGGAACTAAGGCCCTCCTAGTCACCCAGATGGAGGGGAGCTGAATTCTGCTAACAACTTGGGAAACTTGAACATAAGCTATTTCCTGGGTGGGCCTTAAGCTTGGGACTACAACCCCAGATGATGAATTGACTGCAGCTTTCAGATAAGATCCTAAAACAGAGGACTCCAAAAAGCTACACACCTACTTCTGGTGCACAGGAACTATGAAAATAAGTAGTGTCTTCACATGCATGTGTTCATGTACATTGTGTGTGTGTGTGTGTGTGTGTGTGTGTGTGTGTGTGTGTGTGTGT
>CAJQZJ010033152.1:5766088-5806663 GCA_907164525.1 Lophiomys imhausi
TGTGTGTGTGTGTGTGTGTGTGTGTGTGTGTGTGTGTGTGTGTGTGTTCGTGCATACGTGCACATGGAGGCTAGAGGTTGACACTGGGTATTTTCCTCTATCATACCCCACCTTATTTTTGAAACAGACTCTGCTACCGGACCAGGAGGTCACAACTCCAGTTACACTATCTGCCAATCAAGCCTAAGGGATCCTCCCCAGAGCTGGGGTTACAGGTACTACTGAATTAGCAATAGATTTTCTGTGGGTACAAGGGATTGAACCTGGGTCCTCATGCTTGCATAGGAAGCACTTGATTGAGACTTCTCCTTTTTGAAACCACTACATTTGGAGTGTTTTGTTGTGTAGTGATAGAAAAACTTTCTATCTAAAATACTTTCCACCCTACTGCAGGTGGAAAGATGTGACAAAAGAGAATCAGAGTGCCAAGACAATTTACAGGAGCAGGGTAATGTACTGTTGTGTCACAGGCTCTGCTGTAGCCCTGTACAGCAGAGGAGAAACAGAGCAGCAAAACTAGCCGATGACAAATAGCCATGCCAAGGTTGAGACTTGGTGAAGGACAGAGAAAAATACAAACTGAAGCAGGAAAAGGGACAGTTTGCCAAACTGGATCCAAGGGTGCAGGGAACAGAAATGTTTCTAGAAAGAAGAATAAATAAATTAAGAGAAAATTGAGGAAGAGAACAGAAAGATGGCAGGAAACGGAAAAGTCTCCAAATCCCTTTTCTAATGTTCTATAATGCCATTTGCTTCTTGGATTGTGAGGATTTCCAGAAAAGCTCTCAAGAGATAGTAGATAGAGGGATGCCTATTTGCAGTACGTGCTCCAAATGGCCCATTGTTCCTGAGATGTTGTATAAAACCAGTGTTTCAACATCCATAGCCCATTTACTGATAGTTTGCATGAATTGTTAGGCTTTAAGTATCTTTGGCTATCTAATATTTACATCTTTCCCATTGCATTCTTGTTGTGCTACAGTGAGATAGAGCCCAATCTAATGTTTATTACCCACTATGTACCTCCAAAGGCACTGCAGAGGGTGGGAAAGGAGGAAGAGTGAAAGGAAGAAAGCAAGGAAATGGATAGAAAAAAAAAGGAAAAGTAACTGAAGCAAAGCGGAGGTAGAAAAGGATGAAGAGAGTCATAGAACCAAAGGGGCAGAATTCCCAGTGTAGCAGGGTACCTGGGGGGTGCGAAGCTCTGTCCTCATTTGTCAGCATCACTAACCTAGCTGTGTCTGACTGTGAGTCTCACCAATGGCTTCCCTGCCAAAACCTGGTGTCTAAAATGAGTAAGTATTCGAAAATCAAGGCCAGGCCTCCCAACTTCCTTCTTCTCTTGGTGTCCATACCAACAAGCCACCGCTTGCACTATAGCATGTTCCTCCTTGGGCACCTAATGTCAAGAATGAGACAATCTGTTTGGACCCAGCCATCTTCATAGGCACCTAGATAAAGCCAATACAACAAAGTCAACCCGGATGCACCAAAACATTCGCTCTCCCTACTCACGCCTTTTAGTTTCTTCTCTCATCTTGGCATTTCGTCAATGTCTTTTCATTTCAATATATTCAGCACTCAACCAGACACTTTGCATCCTTCTAAAATCTCCATAACACATTCATCGGGGTCAGGAGATAGTTCAGAAGGTAATGGTACCTGATGCCAAGCCAGATAACTTAAGCTTGAATCTAGGGACCCACATGGTAAAAGGAGAGAAGTGAGTCCCACAAGCTGTCCCTGACCTCCATGTGTATCATGGCATATGCACTATTACACACACACACACACACACACACACACACACACACACACACACACTTATACAAAATAAATAAAATATGATACAAATGTTAAGGGCCATTCAGCAGGCACTCTGCTCTCACTTTGCTCACTCTAGGATAATGAATATTGCCAGGAAGGGTGAATGAAATGGGAAGCCAAATCAAGTTCCACAAGTGCACAGCCTTGCTACAGGCCCTGTGTCTAGTTGTGTGGTTATAAGCTGGAGTCAGTTGACTTCTGATGGGCTACTGGCTAGTGGGTTTTCTGACTCCAGACATACTGTGCAGGTCTATAATTCATGAAGAGGCTGTATAGGAAGAAGGAAGTATTTTCCTCATAGGAAACAACAAGATACCTGGTCACCCAGGATTGCCACAGCAGTGATAATCTATCGGTGACACAATTTTGCTTCTATTAAGAAAGTTAAAATAGGTGAGGGTGCACAATTTAGGTTCCTTTGAGTGTGTCGTTGGTCATTCTTCTTCAAAGATCAAGGATGCTAAAGGTGCTTACTGGCAAGCTGGTCTTTGCCACAATAGGAAAGACCAAACCAGCATAAGAGGATAGCAGTCCTAGGCTGGCTTTGGCTATGTAGAAAGAGCTTGTCTAAAAAAGAAAGAAAGAAAGAAAGAAAGAAAGAAAGAAAGAAAGAAAGAAAGAAAGAAAGAAAGAAAGAAAGAAGGGAGGGAGGGAGGGAGGGAAGGAGGGAAAGAAAAAGAAAGAGGGGGGCAAAGAAAGAGGGAGGGAGAGGAAAAGGAATGCAGGGTAGCTGGCCAGTGCTGTTGGGTGCTTTGTGGTGACAGTTGAAGTTGCAGCCACGGTTGGCCTTCCATGACCACTGAATTCACTCTCAGTGTCTGTGTTTAATGCCCTCCACTTTGTGGGCACAGAACTGCCATATCATCACCATTCTTGCCCCAAACCAAAGGACTATACAACACCACCGTCTACACATCACCTTCTGCCTTTGAGAAACCACTTGGTGTCGTCTGTCTACCTCAATTGAAAATGCTGTAGACCCAGGATACTAGCCCCTGTTTCTCATAATCATCTTGAACTATTAGAATCATCCAAAGATGCTGTATCTTTGGATATAATAAATACATTTCCTACAGAATTGTTGGCCAAATAGTCCCAGCCTGGATCCATGTCCTTGGGTGGCTCAAGTCAAAGAGAGAGAGAGGAATAGAAAGCTTAGAGAACACTCATAGATGCCACGTGGATAAGCATTAGCCCTACAGGTTGCAGGCACAACTTCACAAAGATTAAGTGTAGCCAACTGTGGTGGCTCACTTCTCTCAATGATGAACTATGACCCAGAAATGCAAGATAAAATAAACCCCTTCCTTCTCCAAGTTGCTTTTGTTCATGGCAGTTGTCACAGCAACAGAATGGGAACTAGAGCAAAATCTAAAGGAACACATGTCAGGGAGGCAATTAGATCTCTGAACCTATAACTTAAACAATGGCTAGTTGGCTGCAACCATCAACTTGGGAGTCATTAGTGTATAGATGCTACTATGAGTTGAGACCTGGATAACATCACCTATGGAGGGGGAGCTGCCAGAGAGGAGCTAAGGGCACAGAAATACAGGCTGTGTCTACCAACTCTCAGAGGGAGAGTAGTGAAGGGGTGCCAATAGAGATGGAGGAGATGGAGCCTGTAAGACAGGAGGAAAACATGTGCAGAGAACGAAATTAACTAAAGGATTTTTTCCACTAATGGGAGCAGCTAGAAAATGGGGAGCCCCAGAAAGACTCAATGGAAGAAAGAGATGGTGATTTGTGCACTGTATCTGTAGAGCTGGTGAATGAGAGCTTAGAGTGGAGAAGACCAACAGAGACGCAAAGATCGTTAATAACAACCCAGAAAGAGCTGATAAGTCAGCAGCTTTGGGAAGGAGGGAAGAGAAGAGGGAAGAAACTGTGGGGTAAATTAGGACTTGGAAGTGTGAGGTGACTAAAGGGTGCTAATTCCGCCAACAAAGACAGAGACAAGCTGTATAAGAACAAGAATGAATGGGGAGAAGTTTTGAGCGTGTGGGTTTGGGACATCTATATTTCACCCAAGAGAGATATCCAGCAGGTAAGCAGGTGAAGGAAATATTTGGATTAGGACTGAAAAGCCGGGCATTAACACACAGGTCAGAGGAGGCTCTGAGGAACAGACTTAACTAAGTAGGAGGTCTCCAAAGTGACCAGATTTCAAAGGCGAAAATGGATGGATGAGTGTGGAGAGAGATTCAGCCATTGGGCCACCAGCTGATCTCAGAATAACATCTTCCACAGCAAAAACTATGGAGAATAAAGACATTTCACCCAAATTCTACTTTTGACAGTACTTAGGGCGAGACAAGGGATGCAGAGCTTCCCACATGTGAGACAAGAACTCAAACATGGAATTATAACCCCAACCTTTTCCTGCTAAGTTATTCAGGCTGGTCTTGAACTCCTCTATAGCCCAGGGTGTCTCTGAATTTGTGACCCTTCCACCTCAGTGTCCTATGTAGCTGACATCACACACATACCAGGAGGCCCTGTTCTAAGCAACACATTCTATAGAGGAAGGGTTATTTTGTCCTTTTAAAGATGAGGTGTGAGTACAGGGAGGGGGGGTGTCAATTAAAAAATATTCACATTTCCCAAGATTTACTACTAAGAATAAAAATTCACTTTCATAAAATTCCCATAGCTCCTCTTAGTGTGTTTGTATTATAGAGGAAGGCCTTGCAGGTAAACTAAGAAAACATTGTCCCTCAGATTTTGATAGACTCTTTTCTTCCCCTGCTTTCTTGCAAACCCAAATTGGTTTTTCTTCTATTACCTAGAGAACTCTGACTAATACACTAGTCATTCTTGAATTTACAAACATCCCACTTCACAAAGACTTCTGAAAACAAAATAATTTTAGAAAAAAAACTGACCATGTTTTACAACCAGCCAGCCATCTTCATATGTCAGGTACCTGATGCTCATATGGCTATCCAAGCCAATAATAATAGCTTGGGAGCCTTGTACCCTATCTCTAGTTGCTAGAGGCTAAAACCCAAACTAATAATGAACACAAACCACCTTTCCTGCATGCCTTCCATTTATCTATAGAGTTAGAAGCCAGAGGTATTGTTTTCTAAAAACAAAGTAGTAAGGGTTCCCCACCTGTCCCAACCCAGACATCCACTTTGTACCCACCTGACAGATCTCATCCCCTTTCTCTACCAAGAACTGGTGCTATAGCTCAGGTGTGTTTTGAGTGTGTTGGAAACTCTACCCCCAGTGTGGTAATAAAGTAGGAGTGTGTGGACCTTTAAGAGGCAGGGCCTAGGGAGAGAAGATGAGGGCATTAGTAATGGCATTGACCCCTGAAAGACTTCTGACAAAACTCTCACTGGAGCCCAGTCAGTTCCTGCAAGATGGCTGCTATAAAGCAATGAGCTCAGCCACTCCTAAGTTTCTTTGGCTTCCTGTCTTGCCATGTGACCTCTCGCTGGCACACATGGCCTTACCATGATGCTGCCGGTCATGGTGCAATGGCAGACCTAAATGATTAAGAGGGAACTCCATTGGTATTTGGTTCACCTGCTGACACCCACAGTCTGGTGTAGTGACCAGCTTCCCCCACATTGGTCTACTCTCAAACAGGGATGCCATTTTTCCAGGATCTCATATCCAGCTTCTATTGCTCTAAGCCATTCCGTCTATCTTACTTGAGGATTTCTAGGCACATGAATAAATGCATGAATAAGTGGAGGAATAAATTGAGATTAGGTCACAGGGGTTAGGATGCTGTTCTTTTAAGTGACTAGAAAGGACTGAGAGAGGGACTATTCACCACCATCCAATGTGCTGAAAGATGATGGAAGTTGAAGTCTAAGAGTTACATGTAACTTTCAAATCACAAGATTTCAATAGTCACCTATCTGAGTCTAGGTCCGAGAACGGTAGCTCCTGATGGTAACATTGCACCCCTCTGTTCTGGAGGTTCTGAATGCTCATTCTTACATTCCTTGGGGTTCTAGATGTTCACTAGTTGAGTTGTTTAGACAAATGTTTATCGGTAGTCAGGTTCCAAGCACAGTGCTGGACATTGAGGGGTCCAATAATGGCTAGCCTGGCCCAGCAGCTATATTGGCCAAGCTTGCAACCTACTTAAAACCATCTCAATCCAACATCCTTCACAATCCAATTGATTCCCTGAGTTTCTTACTTTTATAAAAATCTCAGGATAGCACGAATATTTGGAAGATGTTTGTCAAATAAAGGCTTACTGTAACTTGGGTTTTCTTTGGGATAGTAGACACACTCATGCTAGGAATGGTGAGGGTGGAGTCGAGATCAGCTCTCATCTCCTTCACTCATTGGGTGTCCTAGGAACTTGGCCTACAGATGAAGCCAGATAAGTTTAGCCAAGGTCTGGTTCTGCTATCTGAAGCACTAGCCCAGCGTCCAGAGCACTGATAGTGATTGTGCCCTTCAGCAGCATCTCCCAACTTCAGTGGCTTCCTGTATGCCTTATCTGCCCAGTGGTTGGAAGAGCTTCCCACAGGTGCTCTACCCCCCTTAACCCTGTCCACACCTGCCTCATAGCCATTCATCCCTTTCCAGAATGAACATGATTCACCTCCCATGCCTTCGACCTATAGATACAGAATCATGAATTCTTGGAAGTATTTGGAAGTACACTGTGATTTTACTGCTGCCAGCAAACAGATGGCTGTATTAATGGCAAGCTAGCCCCTGGTCATGAAAAAGCCCTTGCTTCAACTATAGGCAGAATGCTGTCTGAAAAGGACAAAGTTGGAAGCAGGTAAATCAACAGCCTACCTCTGGCCAAGGTAGGCAAGTTCTTCATGATTCCTGCTTTACAATTAATGTTTGTCAAGAGATACTGGGCCAACAGGCTGAAAATAAATGCTCCAATGTTATAGAAATTGGGGACTGTTTAGGCAGTTGTCTGTCATTTCTTAGTTTTTGGAAGCTGCTTGCTCTGCACTTCCTGTTTATTCAGATATATTTATCCTCAGGTCTTTGATGTGGTTGAAGACTAGATTGTTATAGTCTCACAGTTAAATTTTAAGTTGTTTAGGAATTAAAAGGATGTTCTGGGTCTAAGAAGATGTCTTTTTTAAGTTGGCAATGCAAGTTAAGATGGAAACTGAGTTAGGTATAGAACTTTAAACTCATTGAGATAGAAAGATAATAGAATATTATTAGTTGCCAAATACATATGGGAATGTATGTTATACCTTATAATTTTCATAATTGTTGCCTAATTGTTCTTATTGTTTTATATTGTATTTATTGTTATAAGAAAAAGGCCTTTTATTGGACTAAAAGGGAGAAATGTTGGGGGAAAAAAGATACACTTTAAATAAAAAAAAAAAAGGATAGGAGGGAGAGGGGGAAGAGGGTAGGAGGGTGGGATGAAGAAGGGAGGAGGGAGGAGGTTACGATTGAGATGTAACTTAAATAAATAAATATATGTTGGAGAAAAAACACAGCCAACTTACCATTGATAGGATGGAACTATGCAAATGAAGGCCAGGCCTAGGATGCCATGGGAGACACATGTGCAGGGAAGCTAGTGACAAATGCTTGGCGTTTCAAGTTCTTGTAAGTCACAGACAGAGGATTCACGTTCAGACTTTACTGTAAAGCTGACACCCATCCATGCCAGCTCTTTCCCCAAGTCATGTCTCTAATCCCCAACAGGGCAAAGCACCATTTTCACACGATCCCAAGTTTTCTGTTTGTTTGGCTAATCCCCTGTACAGAGTGCATACCCAGGCCCTTGGTTTTGTGTGCTCAACCCTTCTACTCTACCTGAGCTAGTAGTTTCTCTTCCACAATCAGACCATCAACAGTTATCCCCAACACATGTCACCACCTCCATGTGCCAGAATTACTTATACTCAGTTATTTTTCTAACTGCTAGGCTTTGAAAGGTATTGAGGGCAGGACAATGTCTCACATAGCTTTGCTGCCTGTGGCTGACATGGGGCAGGACTTCAAGAATGGACATTTCTAGCTAAATCTCAGTTGACTGACTGAAGAAATGAATGAATGGACGAATGAGCAACCAAGATCATTTGCACTTGGGGTGGTGATACCATTTCTTCTGAGCCTCCAAAGACAAAACCGTATTTCACATAATTCATCCAGAAATAGAAAATTCACAAAGCAAATGCCACTATATTTGAGAAGAAATATTTTCAGATTGTTTCCATGTGTGTGTCTATATATAAAGGTTTATGTAATATTTTAAATCAAATTCAACACCATGTGGTTATGCATCTTCTAGACGCTTAGAATGATGATTTGGGTCAGAGCTTAAAACATCAACAAGAAAGCTCTTAAAGGAGATCTGCTCGTTTATTCTCCGGCTCTCTTCATTTTCTAGAAGTTCCTTGCCCTCTGCGACCTCTGCCTTCTCCAGGCAGAACTGCTCTCACTGCTTTCACTGAGTTCAGAACTTTGCTGTGCCTTTTTATTCCACCACTCCGTGGTATTTCTGTGTCCATCTTTAACGAGATGGTATGGTCCTCATGAGCAGATAACCCATATTCTTTGCCTCAGTTTCCATTATACTCCCCATTGCTCCTGGCAGAGTATACACACTCGGTAAATGTGGACAGAACTGGACTGACCTCATGGCAATTATGTACTTTGGATCCTGAAATCCAACCGGTGCTCTCATTGGCTTAAAAATCCCGTGAAATCCACTTTAGGAGAGTTTCCCACCTCCATATCAGCGTTTCTTACGGCAGGAGTAAAATTAGCCTCTCGCCACCGATTCAGGAATGCATCCTTAAGAGCTGAAGGAGAGAACTTGAGACAGGAACATATTTCAAGTCACAGCAGAGGGAGGAAGGAGAACTAGCATGGCTAGAGCGTCTGCTCAGTGTGGTCCTTCTGCTGCCTCATCACTTCAAATGCTCAGGGTGTGTGCAGGCCCAAGCTGCAGCAGCACATCCCCAGGGTTCATAGGACCATTCTTAGACATGGCTCAGGGTGTGTGCAGGCCCAGGCTGCAGCAGCACATCCCCAGGGTTCATAGGACCATTCTTAGACATGGCTCAGGGTGTGTGCAGGCCCAGGCTGCAGCAGCACATCCCCAGGGTTCATTGGCACTAGTAGTGGTGGCTCTGTTGCCCTGGGTTTCAGGGGGAGGATGGGGGACGGTCCAGACTATCTCTAGCATGCCCACAAAGCCACAAGGCCATGAGCTCATTGTCTTCCATGTACACTGTGCTTCTGTCCCTCTAAATTCTCACATCTGGGAGTCTGCAAATGCAATTCCCTCTACCAACCCTATCTTCTTCCTCTTCCCCTTGACTGGCTCATCAGACTGGTCATCTGGACAAATAATTCTCAAATTGTAACAGCATCCCTGAGCTTGGAAATGCATATTCTTGGGGTCCACTCAGATCCTCAGTCAAAACCTCTGCGAGGATCCTACCTCACAGCAAACTGCTGGGCTATTCTGATGTGTGCTGAAATTTGAGAAGCACTGTCCTGAGATTTCTCTTAACTACATCACCCCCAGACATGCCTTCCTTGACCCCTTCTCCTCTGTCCACATCAGGTCCCTGCTGATATTCTCTCACCTAATAGTCCCACAATCTGTAAACTGTAGGGTCATCAGCACACTTGTTTAAAGTGTATCTTCCTTAACAGACTGAGTTCTTGTGTAAGCAAGGACCACATGTATCTGGAATTTTACAGTGTGCCTGGCATCCCTCGGCACTCAGCAAACGTGTATCTTTTTGTCAGTTTCTCCTATCCGCAGTCTGCTTGCCAGTCAATCTGCCCATGAGATACTGAAGTACTTCCTGAGCCCACTGTGTCACAGAGCATGACAACAGCCAAGCCCTATTCTTCCACCCAGGGTGATACTGTGGTACCTACCTGGGGCCCCTACAGCTTCCTTTTACTGAGGAACCACACAAATTTGGAGGATTCAGGCAATTTGCTGCGCGCCGACAGACTAAGATAACAATTCCATGAAGCAGGGCAACAACATTCTTGACCATACTAGAGCTCTGGATTTGGATACCCTTGCTTCTCATGATCCAGACCTTGGACTGGCTCCCACCAGGCTGCCATTGTCCCTACTAACCCAGTGTCTCATTCTTCCCTTTCCAGGTACAGTGTGTGTGGTATGGGAATCAACATTCACTTTTTGCTATGACTTGGTTACATAGGTAAAGAAATCTGGACTTCAATTTCCTTGAAAAAATAATTTTCGAAGATTTTGGGTACATGCGTGCATGTGTGAGTGCACATGTGTGTGCATGTGCGTGTGTGTGTGTGTGTGTGTGTGTGTGTGTGTGTGTGTGTTACAGGCATCTTAGAGACCAGAGGTGTCAGATTCCCCTGGACTAGAGTTACAGACAATGGTGAGCTACCTATTGTGGTTGCTGGGAACTGAACCTGGGTCTCCTGTAAGAACAGTCAGAGTTCTTAATTGCTGAGCCATCTCTCCAGTCCTAGAAAAAATATATATTTTGGTAGACATCCTCTTTCCTGTACTGTAAGATACCCCTCAATAATAGTGTCACTTGCTGTTTATCGTCTGAGTCTTTCTGGCCACCCAGAAACTCCTAGAACAATGCCCAGAGGGATTGTGGAATAGAAATGGCCATGTCCACCTCCAATACCTTGGAGGAAGTATGCAGCATCTTTGCCTGTGGGCAGCATTTGCAAGGGTGTGATGAACACACAGCAAAACTCAAAAGAGGATCTGATGTTAGGTATTGACTATGAAATTTTGTCTGTTCCAGCTTTATTGTTGAGTGGCAAGCCTATTCCAGGCCATCTTTGTTTGTTTTAAAGAAGAGCGATACCATGCAATCCTACCTGGCCTGGAACTCATTATGTAGCCTAGATTGGTCTCCACTTTGCAATTCCCCTGCCTCAGCCTTCTGGGTGTAGGAATATACACCATCCCTGGCTATTCTAAACCAGTTCTATTTCAGTTTTTGGAGAAAAGTGACTGAGAAGTAGAAAGCAACCTCTCAAGTCAAGTGTGTGTGCCCTCAATAAAATGCAGACTGTTTTGCTAGCACGGCTGGAGACCTTTAAACCCAAGAACAAAAATCAGAACCAAGGGCAAACCAGGGTTGAGGACAGTGAAAGTCATTGATACCCACTTTGAAATACCAAGGAAGATTTCAGGTGACAGGAGCTGGCACTGTGCCACCCCACAGGGCGGAGTGTCCTTGTCTGCTTGCTTTAAATCCTCAGACCCTGTTGGCTCACTGACTGGGAAGGCCCCAGGCCTCTCTTATCAGATCTCAGCATCAGGAGCCTGAACAACAAACATCTTTGCAACTGGGTACAAGGAAGTCCAATCTCCCTAGGGTCAGAGGCTGAAAAACAGTTAGCAAGCTGGCCTTGGAGGTCTTGCTGACAGAGCAGAGAGTGTATGGGGTTCACCTGGAGCTTCATTACCGGGTAGCAATGGGGGCATAGATTGGGTTAGAGAACTGACTCTGGGTTTTAGGCCCCCAGAAGGCAGAGTTGGGGTGGATGAGAGGGACACTTGCTGACAGGTTTGAGGATCCTCCTCTGGAAGTTCAGCAAGGTTTGAGGAAAGCTAGCTGTCTACTAGTGGGACACGAGTGCCATTTTCTTCCCTGTAGGCATGTCCCCAAAGTGGTTTCTATACATGGGAAATAATTTGCCTTACCTCAGCATCTCCTAATTCCTGTCTTCAGGAGCAATCTTTGTGTGGAATCTGCCCTACCTTAGAGATAAAAGCCCTGAGGGGCCAGCAGAGCACAGGCAATGGGGAAGTCCTCCCCATGGCCATTCTGGGTTAGGGAGTTTTAATCCCACCCCTGGTTAGGAGCTCCTTTGCATGACCACAGCTGGTGCCAGGAATGCCATGTGGCCACACTGCTCCCTGGTACCTCAAGGGCCCCCATCAGAAAGACACAGACTGTCAAGGGCAAGGAGTGGGTGACTGAATGCCTTCCACTATGGATCCTCCGGCAGTCTTGCCCTACAGAAGTATGATTCCTTGATCCTTTGTATTGCTTTATCAGCTCCAAGAGAGAAAGAGGCACAGGGGAGAAAGAGACAGAGACAGAGAGACACAGAGAGAGACAGAGAGAGCCCTGTACAAACCTTGGATCTGAATTGAAAGTATTTTTTCTAGGCTCAGACATAAATCTATTTGTCATCACTTGGTTCCTAACAGAGACAGAAGAAAAAAATACAATGGAAAATTAGATCCTGTGTCACAATGTCACGGGTATAAATAAAATGAAAGACAAGCTTGACGTCAGCAGTGAAGATTCTCACATTCCTCCCCACTTCCTCATCAGATACTGGGCTCAATTCACCCCCCTAGGGTGGAGGAAGCTCTTGGTGTAAACAGGTGGGGCTCTGGTCATGGGGACCACGCTTCTCTCAGGGTCCCATGGGGGGAGTATCACTTCCTGGAGTGGATATTTCCTGGGCTGAAGGAGTCATGTCTAGCAGACACCATCATTCTTCCTACTACCCCCTCACGGTCCTCCAGTCCACAGTCTTCCCTATTCTAGTTTGTTTTTTATGGTGATGATAAACACCATAACCAAAAGTGACTTGGGGAGGAAAGAGTTTATTTATTTGACTTATACATTCCACATCACGGTCCATCACTGAGGGAAGTCAGGACAGGAACTGAAGAGACCATGGAGGAATTCTACTTACTAGCCTTCCCCCTATGGCTTGCTTCTCTATATAACCCAGAACTACCTGCCCAAGGGTGGCCACCATGCCCAGATCAGACTGGTCCCTACACATCAATTATTAATCAAGAAAACATCCCATAGATTTACATACAGGCCAATCAGATGGAGGCATTTTCTCTTCCCAAATGACTCTATCTTAGGTCAAGTTAACAAAAAAACTAAGCAGCACATACCCCAACTTCCATTTCAGCAGTGTATGCCGATAGATACCTACAATCCAAGACCTGAGGAAGCTGGAGAAAGAGAATTAATTGCAAGTTCAAAGCTAGCCTTGCCTCAAAGCAAAATGAAACGAAAAAAGTATCTTCTAAGAGGCAGCCGGACCTTACCAGACTCTATCCTAGGAATCTGATGAGGTTATATTTCTCTTCCCAGAGAAGAAAAAAAGAGCACAGAAGAGGTGGACCTGAGGGGCCCCCTGCACAAGGAGCTGCCACTGGTTGCTCAGCTTTGATGTACAGCTGGAAAGCAACATAGAAATCACATATAAATGTGTTGGTGCACATGTTAAACACACTCTGGAATAGAGCTACATGAAAAACTCACAGTAATTAATTTTAAGAATATGTTTCCCTTGGATGTTCTCTCCTCATGATATCACTATCCTTTTATTGGATTTTCCTCAGAGTACTAAACACTCCTTTTGCTCTGAAGCTATATATATGTGTGTGTATATATATATATATATACACACACATACATATATATGTATATATGCATGTATGAATACACTGTAGCTGTTGATTCAAGTCCCTGTGAGTGTCTGCTGTTATCTGACTTAATGTTTTGATTCTTGTGGCTAGACCACTGCATTCACTACATGGACATCCAGACATTAAATCATTGCTTTGAAACCACTGCATTCAACTGACATCAGCGAGTCTAGCTCTCTACAGGGATGCTCCTAGTAATGGCAGATGGAGAAGATGGCACCCCTACTCCTCTTCTGGGCTGACCAGGGAAGAAAGATTTTAACCACAACACAATGTACAGTGTGCAAAAGAATGGCCTCGGGTGACCCACAGATAAGTTTAAGTCACTGTATCTCTCTCTGGCTGCTTGACTCTGGGGCTTCTCTGTGAGAATGTCTCCTGCTCCTGGGTCTGAAAGCAGTGCCAGAAATAATGAGTGGAAAGTGTGGTACACAGTACCTAGGTTCACAAGTGCTGATGCAACCTTGCAGTATCGTTTCTTCCTTGTCTCTGCTCTGAAGGAGCATCTGCTGCCTAGAAAGAAAACATACAAATGGCAGGTAAAAAAGAAAGAAAAAAAACAAACAAACCACTCTTTCATATACACATCAGGTAGCATTCATGCTCTTGCCCTGCCCTATGAGTGCACACACAAACACACACATACAAACTCACGCATGTACACAAACATACATATGTGCACACACATGCACACAAATGAGGTCTTAAGCTAACTTTCATACATGTGATTATTCCAAGGCACACATTTCAGTGTTATTTTTAGACCTGCATTTCTAACTGTTCCCAACCAGAAAAAGCAGATTGGATTGACCATGGACTGAAATGGCATTTGGCCATTTTCCTCTCTGTGTGAACTCAGTGGGGCAGGACATACTTAGCCGAGCCTGAATTTCAAGTTCCTCTCACTTCATGTCCCATTATGGCATCATGGATGCTACTGTAGCCTGAATTCTGAGAGACCCATTTTGTAAAACACATTTCTGGGAGGATTTTTTTCCTTTATCAAAAAACTCTCATGAGGGAATATTCTTCTTCAGAACTATGCCAGGACCAGCCTGAGGCAGAGCTGTGAAGGGCAAGGAGATGGTTTCCTCCATTCCTTCTCCTGTGTCTCTTCCCAAACCCAAGTATTCTGCATCTGAATGCCATAACTGGCTTCTAGAACCTTCTGGAAGGTTCTAATTTGACTCCCTCTAGGCTACGATATTTTTTATATCTCAAAACGCACTCTTCTTGTATAACCCTCTCTAGTACACCTGCAATGTGGTATGTTTGAATCCATGAGATGGAGAATTTATGCCTGGAAGGAGAAGGGTTTTACTTTTGTATGGTTTGTTGTTATTGTTTGTTAAAGAACCCCTGTTGTTTGCTGTAGACCCCTTTCAGAGATATTTTCCTGTCAGAAGAGAGATAAAACAGAAGACAAGCACCCTGTGTTCTCTGTAGAAATTGGATGCTCCACTTCAAAAGTCGCTCAGCATTTTGTCTTTCTTTGGAGCAAGTAGCACACTAGAGTTGGTTTATACTGGTTCATGGGAACCCAGTGTCAAAATTTTGGGAATTTTGCAATTAATTACTGTCAGTACTGATTAATCACTGCCACTATTCAATTCTATTAAATAAATAAATACAGCTGCATTAAATTATCTAAGTAGGCATACAACTAAACAAATATGTAAAATGCAAAAGCAATCAATAATACTTAAGCCTTATCGCAACCTAGTGGTTTCTCTACACTTCCTCTTATGGATGCACTTGAAGTTTGGCACTGCAGCTCAGCTATGCAGGAGGCTTACACTGGAGAGTTTGGAAACTTTCCACATTGACTGTCTCTTTCCCCACCAAGCCAACTGTTAACATTCATCAACACAGCACTGCTATGCTTCCAGTGAGCTCAGGAGCTACATGAGTAGTCAGCTAAGGGCAGGGCAACAATGTCAAGGTTCATGGATATGCTGAATCCCTGCCTGGCCTTTCCCTGAGTTACTTTCTTCAAGTCAATCCTGCTGTGTCTTTTTCCTGCCTCAGAGACCCACATACCCAACCCCTCCCACATCCTCTCATAGTCAATGTACTGGGCTTCGTGTGAATACTGTCAATACCAACCGAAGCTAGGGGGACATCTGAGGATGGGGAACAGGTCAGATTGCTTCTGAATGGTAAGAGGAAAAAAACCAGAGCAAATGGGGTATCTTGGATCCAGACCCCTGGTGATTTCATCTCTTCTCACTGCTAGGTCTTACAAGCTGAAGCACACGTGGTTCTGTTCATCGGTCACTCTGTATGCAGTCACATGACTGAAGGCATTGTGTGAAGGATTGAGCAAGTAGAAGGAAACTTAAGAGTTTTGCCCTTGCCGGGCGGTGGTGGCGCACGCCTTTAATCCCAGCACTTGGGAGGCAGAGGCAGGCGGATCTTTGTGAGTTCGAGGCCAGCCTGGTCTACAAAGCGAGTCCAGGACAGCCAGAGATATTCAGAGAAACCCTGTCTCGAAAAACAAAAAAAAAAAAAAAAAAAAAAAAAAGAGTTTTGCCCTCTGACTTTGGAAACACCCAGCCATTGTTTTGTTTTTTTGTTTTTTTGTTTTTTTTAATGTGGTACACTGAGTCAAAGGAGTTCATCTTCAAAGAATTCAGCCTTGTGCACTTAACAGAACCAAGTTACATTTATTAGCATGTATAATTTTTAAGACATTGTGCTAACCCCATTATGATTTGTTTTTAAATCCCCACATCCACTTGGCTTAACATCTCCTACTTGGCTAGCTTAGCAAAGGCCTGAGATTTGGTCCCAGTGCTAGCTGTGCCAGGGGACCCTAGTTCGATCCTGAAGTCAACAGTGAACCCATGTAGGCTACCTTCCTCCTCTTAGGCCCTCACACTAGTTTGCCTGCTGACTCATAGCATCAGGCTATTTAGAGTTCCATCCTGGCCATGTATACCACATTAAAAAGTAAGATTATGAGACAGTAAGATTAGAAGCTGGCCTTCAGCGTCCTTAATGGATGACACCCGAGAACAAGGAAGACAAGGCCATGGATCACAAGGCCATATTTAATGGACTTGTAGAGAATGCTAAGAGTGACAAGGAGGTTCTGCTATTAAGAACAGAGTTCTTAAACAGTAAAATCACATATCAACTCCTAGAGAACCTTATAGGGATGAGTTTTTTTTTTTTTTAATTTGGAGCTTACTGTCTAGATGACTTTAAGCCTTATTAATCTGCTGGCCAGTTGAGTAGTGAGGCTGAAAGAAAAGAGAATGGTCAGCTTTACAAACAGCTGCTCAGCAGTCCTTGGGCCAGACCCAAAGACCTGGAAGAAGAAACGCCTTCTTGTATCCTTGTAGTAGGAGTTCTTGTTTTATAAGATATGACTAGCAATGTTTGTACCAAACTGCTAATCATAGTTACTTGAAGGGAAATAAAGACTATTCTTTTTTATTGAAAAAAATTTTATTTTGTGAATTTCTCATCATGCACCCTATTCCCTCCTATTTCCCACCTCCCCCCCAGACCCACTCTCCATGCTTGCAATCTGTTCCAGCATAAAAACTAACAGCTCATTGTGGAAGCTGCAGTGTTTCTCAGTATGTTCCACAAATCCCCCTTTGTCCACACATTCAGCTTGCAAATGTTCATTAAAATGACTCCTTGGTCTGGTACAAGGCCCCTGGTTTCCGCTACTCAATCAATACTGGAATTCCTCTCAGATATGCCATAACTGTCCTGTGTCTTGGAGATCCTGAAGTCCTGGGTTGTGGAACTGACCTCTTCTTGTACTCCAGCAGTTCATCCATGGGGGTGGGCCAACTCAAAGCCCTGATTCTGGACCTGCAACTACTACTTGCATAGCTAGTTCTACTATGGAAAGGTGCTGGGCCTGCTCTCCCCAGAGCTGCAGCATGTGAGGAACAGGGACAGTTCTCCTGATCTTGTGACCTCATCTGGGACAGATCTCCTGTCAGCCAATAGGCAAAAGGGAGGGGAGGGCATCTCTCCTTAGCCTACACCACCACATAGCAGACCAAATGCAGGGCTGACTCTCCCACACTCACTCCCTCACGGTGGCTCACCCACAACCCCCCATATCCAGGACCAGCTGTAGTGTGCTACCCTGGCAGGGTGCAAGGCCTGCTTTCCTAAGTGCTGCAGCATGTGAGGGGCAGGGACAGCTCTCCTGCTCTTGTGACCCCATCTGGGCCCGATCTCCTGGTGCTGGTTTTGTAGTCATTTCAGGTTACCCCATGGTGCCAAAGTAGAGTTGGTATTCACCTTGCTTCTTTTTTCTTCTTCCTGGAATGTTAGGCTACTATTCATTCCGATGTTCAAAGGTCAGAACATTGAATGTAGATATAGCCTTTCTCCTCTCTGCTACCTACTGATGCACATGTGACATAGCAGTCACATCTGCAATGCCTCTAGGGGCAGAAGAAAACCATTCTTTAAACTCTACTATCAACACAAGCTTTTCACTAGGTAACTCATTTTCCCTATCTTCCTTTTACATTCCAGAGCACAATAATACAATCTTGGGTTTATAAGGTGTATCAATCTTCATATTCTTTTCAGTTGCCCCCAAATGAGTCATGTGAACACCATGCCAAAGAGTCCTGTTGGAGCCATAATCTCCCCAAAGACAGAACAGTGGGGAGACATTGTTCTAAGAGTCTAAGAGACACTGCTGTGTAGTGTCTTCACAGCTCCCCCGTGTCCTAGTGCTGGGTTCTACCTAGTGTCCCCCCCAGAATTCTATTGCTAACACTCATTCCTACCTCAAAATTGGACTCTGAAGGTCCTTTATCCTTTCTCTGTTTGTTTACATGCCTGTCTCATGGGCAAAGTCAATAGCAGCTGGTTATTGTGGAAGAGCATAGGAAATCAGTTTAATGTAGCTTTCCCATGAGGAAGATCAGTGCTTCCTTTTAACCTATCTTCTTCATCTGATGTCAAGTCTACTTTGTCCTCAGGCTGCTTACAATGAATATAGGAAGCAATTCTTGGTGCAAAGAACTTGATTACCACCAAGAACTATAGGGAATGGTTAGTAATTCCTTGTCCTACCTGAAGATTTGCACTTTGGGAAAGGCTATTCATATATTAAGCCCCTGTGATTTGAAAAAGTGGTTCATATTTTTGTTTTTTGTTTTGTTTTGTTTTCTCTACTTGGTGGAATCAGGGGTGCTGAACTATCGAGTAATAGGCTAGCTTGCCCCTAGCTTTAAGACCCCCATTTCTGGATTGTGTGGCCAAATAAACATGACTTAGATAATAAAGTCAAGAGTATTCTCACTAACTCAAAACAACATCAAATGATTTGGTATGTGGAAAAGGCTGCCATGAAGAATAATTAGAATTCAAGGTACCTTTGGGGAAAGGAGAAAGAGAAAAGGGAGGGCAGATAAAGGAAGGGAGAGAAAGAGAGATCAGCATCAACAGGTATAAAAGAGAAAAAGAAATTATTCTTTGACATTTGCCATGCCTTGAAAGCAGAATAAAAGGCCAGAACAGGCCCAGGAGCCTCTGGTATTCACTATTGAATAAACAGGGTGTTTTAAGTTAGAAGACAGTAGACTAACAATTAGCAGAACTGGAGTATCTTGATAACTTGCATTTTTGTGGTACTAAATACTGAACCCAGGGCCTCACGCACACCAAGATGGTGTTCTATGACTAAGCACCAGTGCCAAGCTCAGTTTACAATGTTGTTGACAGTTAATTTAAAATCTTTAATGTGTTCATTTTAGATTTAATTTTAGACTAGATTATAAGCATTATAAAAGCCAGAAAATTATAAATTTTATGTATACAAAATAGGTAGGCTTGATAGGATGCTAAAAAAGAAAAAATACCGAAGGGGTATTTTAGAGAAAAAGATTGATGCATTTGGCCTGTGTACAGAAAGCAAGCTTTCGTACATCAAAACATACACAATGCAACTCTCCTGTTACGTGTATCCATTTTTCAATACTCTCCCACTATGAGACTTGCCTTTTCAATTTTCTCCATTATTTTGACAGCAGAAAACCTTAATGAAATTCAGTTTATCAAGTCTGTTCTTTTAGGTGAGGTAACTTTTGTATCCTGAGAAAGCTTTGTCTTCTGCCAAGGTCTCAGAGCAATTTCTCTAAGGCCCTATTTCAGAACATCGGAGCTCCAGCTTTCATGTTTAAGTTTCTGGCTCCTCTCAAGTTAATCTTTGTCTGGGCTGTGGAACTCAGCCTGACAAACAGTTTTCTTTTGCAAAGATGTCTAAGTGTTTGGTAACATTTGTCAATAATGATTATCTTTACTTTATCAAAATATCTTCATAAATAAACAAATCACCTGGCTGTGCATGTGTGGTCTACACTACACAAAATGGACTGTTTTGGTCTACTGACTTCAGGTCTGTTCCCCCTCCCATACCCTGTTGTCTTGCATAGTTCAGCTTTACTCTGTTTTGAAATAAATATGAGCTCTCCAACTGCATTCTCCTTCCTCAGCAATTCTCAGTGAGCTTTATCTCATTCTAAAGTCTTAGGGTTGGTTTGTCCATCTCTATACAATAACTTGAGGGGTTTTAATTGGGGTTAGCCAAAGTTATAGATGAATTTGGGGGCAGTAAATGCCTTCTCAATATTAGATCTAATATACAACACACAAGTCTTTCCCTGATGTTTACCTTCAAGTTCTTTCAGCGGGTCTGTGTGGTTTTTGTTTTTTTTGTTTTGTTTTACCTGCACATTAGGTTTGATTATATTTTTATCAAAGTTTATCTGTAAAGAATTGCCATCTGCCACTGCTCCACTGGCCTTCACCAGGCCTGGTGCATCAAGAATGTCCAGGCTAGATTCCTTCCCCTTCCCACTCCCTTGCCCACCTGGTCTCCTTGGACATGCCCACCTGCCCTGCACTCCACTGTCTGACTTCCACTCCCAGGGCCTTCACCTTCAGGAGGCCTGCTGCACTAGGAACATCTAGGTTAGATCCCTTCCCCCTCCGTTCCCCCTGTCTGCTGAGTCCCCTGGGGCGCATCCAGCTGCCCTGAGCTGCATGCTGCCCCCCCTGAGCTCCATTGTCTGGCTACTGCTCTGCTCTCCTTCACCAGGCTTGCTGCACCAGGAACATCCAGGGACAACCAGATAGCTAAAGGCCAGCCTAAGAACAGAATCAACAAGGGCCAGGACAATATGGCACCACCAGAGCCCAGTTATCCTACTATAACAAGCCCTGGATTTCCCAACACAACCAAAGCACAAGAAAATTGCTTTAAATCCAATCTTATAAAGATGATAGAGGCCTTTAAAGAGGAAGTGAACAAATCTCTTCAAGAAATATAGGAAATACAATTAAACAGGTGAAGAAAATGAATAAACCAGTTCAAGACATGAAAATGGAAGTAGAAGCAATAAAGAAAATACAAACTGAAGGAATCCTAGAGATGGAAAACCTAGGGAAAAGAATAGGAACTACAGACACAAGTATCACCAACAGAACACAAGAGATGGAAGATAGAATCTTAGGCATAGAAGATACAATAGAAGAAATTGATACATCAAAGAAAATGTTAAATCTAAAAAACTTCCTGATGACGAGAATGGATAAAAAAAAAAAAAAAAACTGTGGTACATCTACACAATGGAATACTACTCAGCCATCAGAAACAGTGAAATCATGCAATTTGTAGCCAAATGGATGGAA
This sequence comes from Lophiomys imhausi, assembly GCA_907164525.1. Lineage (NCBI taxonomy): Eukaryota > Metazoa > Chordata > Mammalia > Rodentia > Muridae > Lophiomys > Lophiomys imhausi. The sequence goes on from CAJQZJ010033152.1 coordinate 5,787,009, forward strand.
CTAGAGAAGCTCATCCTGAGTGAGATAACCCAGACTCAGAAAGATGTACATGGCATCTATTCACTTATAATCGGATTTTAGCCATATAGTACAGGATAACTATACTACAGCCAATGCACCAAAGCGAACAGGAACATAGACTTTATTACCTGTCAATGAGACACTTTGTCCTAGTGGTGCTGCCTTGTAGGCCCCCAATGTATGAGGAGGTTCTTGGCCCTCATATGACTACTGAACTGGGCCAGAAATCTGATATGTAGGGACATTCCACTTTGAAGGAATGGGATGGAAGGGATAGGGGGTATAGGGTGGGAGGATGGGACTGGGAGGGGTGGAAAGAGGGCACTGTGATGGAGATGTAACCTGAAATAATAAATAAACATAAAAAAATTCCCGATGAAAAAACATTGAGGAAATCTGGGATACTATGAAAAAAACATAACCTAACAATATTAGGAATAGAAAAAGGTGAAGATTATCAGCTCCAAAACCCAGAAAATATTTTCAACAAAATCAGAAGAAAATTTCCCCAACCAATAGAAAGAGATGCCTATAAATATACAAGAAGCTTACAGAACACCAATTAGATTGGACCAGAAAGGAAAATTTTCCCACTACATAATAATCAAAACACTAAATCTACAGGGCAAAGAAAGAATATTAAATGCTGCAAGGGGAAAAGGCCAAGTAATATTGAAAGGCAGACCTATCAGAATTACACAACTTCTCAACAGAGACACTAAAAGCTGGAAGGGCCTGGACAGATGTCTTTAGCCTCTTAAGAGACCACAGACGCCAATCTAGACTACTATACCCAGCAAAACTCTCAATCACCATAGATGGTGAAAACAAGATATTCCAAGACAAAAACCAAGTTTGAACAATATTTTTGCACAAATCCAGCCCTACAGAAAAGACTAGAAAGAAAACTCTAAACCAAGGAGGTTAACTACACTCATGAAAACACAGGAAATAAATAATTACACACACACACACACACACACACACACACACCACCACCACCACCACCACCATCAAAATAACAGGGATTAACAAGCATTGGTCATTAACACCTCTCAACATCAATGGACTCAGTTCCCCAATAAAAAGACACAGACTAACAGAATGGATGTGAAAAGAGGATCCATCATTCTGCTACATACAAGAAACACACCTCAGAAACAAAATTAGACATTATCTCAGAGTAAAGAGCTGAAAAAAAACGTACTCCGAGCAAACAGACCCAAGAAGCAAGCTGGAGTGGCCATTCTAATATCTAGTAAAGTAGACTTTCAACCAAAATTAATCAAAAGAGATAGGGAAAGACATTGCATACTCAAAGGAAAAATGCACCAAGATGATGTCTCAATTCTGAACATCTATGCATCAAATGCAAAGGCACCCTCATTCATAAGAGAAACATCACTAAAGCTTAAATCAGACATCAAACCCCATACATTAATAGTGGAAGATTTCAACACCCCATTCTTACCAAAGGACAGGCCATCAGACAGAAACTAAATAGAGAAATAAAGAAACTAACTGACATTATGAATCAAATAGACCTAGCAGATATCTACAGAACATTTCATCCAAACACAAAAGAATATGCCATCATCTCAGCACCTCACTGAACCTTCTCCAAAATTGACCATATAGTTGATCATAAAACAAATTTCGACAGATACAAGAAAATTGAAATGACTCCTTGTATCTTATCAGACCACCATGGATTAAATCTGGACTTCAACAAGAACAGAAACAAAAGAAAGCCTGCAAACTCATGGAAACTGAAGAGCTCTCTACTCAATGATCACTGGGTCAGGTAAGAAAAAAAAAATACGATTTTTTTCTTTTAAAATTTTAAAGACTCTTTAAGATTTTAAAGATTTTCGAGAATTCAATGAAAATGAAGGTACAACATATCCAAACTTATGGGACACATTGAAAGCAGTGCTAAAGGAAAGTTCACAGCAATAAGTGCCTTCATAAAGAAATTGGAGAGATCTCATACTAACAATTTAAAAGTACTCCTGAAAGCTCTAGAACAAAAGAAGCAAACACTCCCAAGAGGAGTAGATGGCAGGAAATAATCAAACTCAAGTCTGAAATCAATAAATTAGAAACAAAGAGAACAATACAATCAACAAAACCAAGAGCTGGTTCTTTGAGAAAATCAACAAGATAGACAAACCCTTAGCCCAACTAACTAAAAAGCAAAGACAGAGTATCCAAATTAACAAAATCAGAAATGAAAAGGGGAACATAACAGACACTGGAGAAATCCAAGGGATCATTAGGTCTTATTTCAAAAGCCTGTACTCTACAAAATTGGAAAATCTAAATGAAATGGACAATTTTCTAGATAGATACCACTTACCAAGGTTAAATCAAGATCAGGCAAACTATTTAAATAGTCCTATAACCCCTAAGAAAATAGAAGCAGTGTTGAAAAGTCTCCCAACCAAAAACTGCCCAGGGTCAGATGGTTTTAGCACAGAATTCTATCAGACTGTCAAAGAAGAGCTAATACCAATACTCCTCAAACTCTTCCACAAAATAGAAACAGAAGGAACACTGCCAAACTCATTCTAGGAGGACACGGTCACCCTGATACCTAAACCACACAAAGATTCAACACAGAAGGAGAATTTCAGACCAATTTCCCTCGAGAACATTGATGCAAAAATACTCAATAAAATACTCAAAAACTGAATCAAAGAAAACATCAGAAACATCATCCACCATGATCAAGTAGACTTCATCCCAGGGAAGCAAGGATAGTTCAACATATGAAAATCCATCAATGTAATCCACCATATAAACAAATTGAAAGAAAAAAACCACATGATCATCTCATCAGGTGCTGAAAAAGCCTTTGACAAAATCCAACACCCCTTTGTGTTAAAAGTATTGGAGAGATTGAGGATACAAGGCCCATGCCTAAACCCAATAAAGGTAAGATACAGCAATCCAATAGCTAACATCAAATTAAATGGAGAAAAACTTAAAACATTTCTCCTAAAATCAGGGACAAGGCAAAAATGCCCACTCTCCCCATATCTCTTCAACATAGTACTTAAAGTTCTAGCTAGAGCAAGAAGACAACTAAAGGAGATCAAAGGGAAACAAATTGGAAAGGAAGAAGTCAAAGTATCACTATTCCCAGATGATATGATAGTATACATAAGTGTCCCCCAAAATTCATCTGCGAACTCCTACAGTTGATAAACACCTTCAGCAAAGTGGCTGGATACAAAATTAACTCAAAAAAAAAAAACTCAGTAGCCCTCCTTTATGAAAATGATAAATGTGCTGAGAAAGAAATTAGAGAAACAACACCCTTTACAATAGCTACAAATAATATAAAATATTTTGAAGTAATTCTAACCAAGCACATGAAAGACCTATATGGAGAAAAAAAATGAGGAAGATATATCAAAAGATGGAAAGATCTTCCATCCTCATGGATTGGTAGAATTAACATAGTAAAAATGGTCATCTTACCAAAAGCAATCTACAGATTCGATTCAATTCCCATCAAAATTCCAACACAATTCTTTACAGACCTTGAAAGAGCAATTCTCAACTTCATATGGAAAAATAAAAAACCCAGGATAGCTAAAACAATCCTGTACAATAACAGAACTTCTCGAAGTATCACCATCCCTTATTTCAAGCTGCACTACAGAGCAATAACATTAAAAACTCCATGGTATTGGCATAAAAAGAGGCAAGTAGATCTATGCAATGAAATTGAAGGCCCAGAAATAAACCCACATGCCTATGGACACTTGATTTTTGACAAAGAAGTCAAAATCATACAATGGAAAAAGAAAGCATCTTCAGCAAATGATATTGATCTAACTGGATGTAGAAGAATGAAAACAGATCCATATTTATTACTCTGCACAAAACTCAAGTCTGGATTAGAGACCTCAACATAAAACCAGATATACTAAATCTAATAGAAGAGAAAGTAGGAAATAACCTTGAATGCATTGGCACAGGAGACAACTTCCTGAACAGAACACCAACAGCTCAGACACTAAGATCAACAATTAATGAGTGGGACCTCATGAAACTGAACAGCTTCTATAAGGCAAAGGACACTGTTAATAGGATAAAATGGTAGACTACAGAATAGGAACAGATCTTCACCAACCATATATCCAACAGAATGCTAATATAAAAATATATAAAGAACTCAAGAAATTAAACACTAACAAACCAAATAACCCAATTAAAAAATAGGGTACAGAGTTAAAGAGAGAATTCTCAGCAGAGGAATTTCTAATGGTCAAGAAGCACTTAAAGAAATGTTCAATGTCTTTGGTCATCAGGAAAATGCAAAAAAAACTACTCTGATATTCCATCTTACAACTGTTAGAATGGCTAAGATCAAAAACCCAAGTGACACATGCTGGTGAGTATATGGAGCAAAGGGAACGCTCCTCCATTGCTGGTGGGAGTCCAAACTTGTACAACCACTGTGGAAATCAATCTGGTCGTTTCTCAGTAAACTGGGAATAGTTCTACCTCAAGACCCAGTTATACCACTCCTGGGCATATATCCAAAAGATGACCCACCAAACCACAAGGACATTTCCTCAGCTATATTCATAGCAGCTTTATTTGTAATAGCCAGAAACTGGAAACAACCTAGATCAACCGAAGAATGGATAAAGAAAATGTGGTAAATTTACACAATGGATTACTAATCAGCTATTAAAAACAGGGACATCATGAAATTTGCAGGCAAATGTATGGAACTAGAAAAGGTTACCTCATCCTGAGTGAGGTAATCCAGGCCCAGAAAGATACACATGGTATGTACTCACTTATAAGTGGATATTAGCCATAAAATGCAGGATAACGATGCTACAATCCACAGATCCAAAGATGCCAAGTAACAAGGAAGACCCAAGGGAGGAGCTTGAATTTCCAAGAGAAAGGAAAATAAAATAGACATCTGAAGTAGATAGAGGGAGGGAACTGGATGGGAAAGGTCATGGAGAAGGGGACTGGGGTGGGGAGCAGGTATGGGAACTTGGGCGAGGTGGGAGAGAAAACAAAAATTGGTCAGGGGCATCTCTGGGATGAGCTGGGGACCCTAGCTGAGACTTCTACAAGTGGAGGATATGGAGCCTGACATGGCCACCTCCTGTAGCCGGGCAGGACTTCCAGTGGTGGGAGGTGGACACCAACCCACCCACAAAAACCTTCCTCCCAAAATTTGTTCTGCATATAAGATGTGCAGGGATAAAGATGGAGCAGAGATCAAGGGAATGGTCAACCAATGACTGGCCCAACTTGAGACCCAAACCATGGGAGAGAGACAACCTGACACTATTAATGATGCTCTACTATGTTTGCAGACAGGAACCTAGGATAACTGTCTTCTGAGAGGCTTCATCCGTCAGGCGATGGAAACAGATGCAGAGACCCTCAGCCAAACAATAGACAGACGTCGGGGAATCTTATGGAAGAATGGAGGGAAGGATTGAGGGAGCTGGGGATCAAGATCACCACAAGAAGATCTATAGAGTCAACTAACCTGTCCCCCTAGGGGCTCACAGAGACTGAACCACCAACCAAACAGCATGAATGTGCTGGATCTAGACCCCCTACATGTATGTAGCAGAAGTGCATCTTGTTCTTCATGTGAGTTCCCTAACAATTAGAGTGGGGACTGTCCCTGACTCTGTTGCCTACATTTGGATCCCCTTCATGTAGCTGGGCTGTCTTGTCTGGCCTTAGTGGGAGAAGATGAGCCTAGCCCTGCTGTGACGTAATGTACCATGGTGGGTTGGTACCCATGTGGAGACCTCTCTTTCTCTGAGAATAAGAAGATGGTGGAATGAGGAAGGAGGGATGAGGGTAGGACTAGGAGGGAGGAGGGATGCAATCAGGCTGTAAGTGAATTAAATAAAAAGAAAGAAAGGAAGGAAGAAAGAAGAGAAAAGAGAGAAAGAATTGTCATATGACCCAGCTGCTGTACCACCCTTGGGTATGTATACACAAAGGCCTCTAGGTCAGCAAAGGGCACAGAAACTTGCACATCCAGGTTCAACCCTACATTGCTTGCCATCATCAGAAAATGGAACCCAGCTGGGTATCCAACAATAGATGAATGGATAAGGAAAATGTGGTACTTATGCACAATGGAATTTTCTTCAGAAACGCACACACACAGAGAAATCGTGACACCTTCAGAAAAACTGATGGAACTGAAAGTTGCGGTGTTAACCAAAAATGAACCAAACTTATAGATGGATACTGTGTGTTTTCTCAGATACGAGTCCTAGGTTTTAATATCTGTGCCTAGATTGGAGTAGGGGATCGAAGGGGACAAAGAGATCTTAAGGGAAGCGAGGAGGGGAGCTAGAGGGTAATAGAATACATGTGCCATGAGGAGGGGGTGAGGAAAAGAATGAGGCCAGAAGGAGCTGAGAGGGGAGTGGCTCAGTTAGAACAGTAAGAACCTAGAGATACCATAGCGAAGCTCATTCCTTCATAATAACTTTTAAAAACTAATAAAATAAATTTGTCTCCAAACAGCTCAAGTTTTGATGACACCATACATGTTATTGGATATTACATATCCAAATTTTGTTGCTGGTACATACAGATGTAACTGACTTTTTATATTGGCCTTGTATCTTACAACCTTGCTAAGTTCAATTATTAGTCCTGGAGGTGTTTATTGTTTGGGGGAGAGATATATGCCTCAGAATTATTACTTGGCCACATTTTTTCAGATAAAAATCCCCTACAACTCAAATAGAAGACTATTCAATAAAAATGAATGGTACAATTGAAAATATCTCTAACAAAAGAGCTGCACGTTTCCTTTTGGTACTTAACAAGATGCCTATCCCTTAGCTGTGAGGGAAACACAAATAAAAACCTGAACAAGATCCCAAGAAACATCCACTCATGTGGCTAAAATTAAACAAAGCACAATGCTGTATATATTAATTATAGATGGAGATGGATAGCAATTGAAACTTTCCTCAGTGTTTACTCAAATGTAAAATATCATTTCTTTTAAGAATTCGCCAATGCGTTGTAAAGTTAAGCTCTCATCATATATTCTGGCAACTTTTTTTTTGTCTTAACTGAGCAACCAGAAGTAGAAATATGTCCACAAAAGTATGTAAGTGTAACTGTTCATGACACTGGAAAACCTCCTACGTGTTGGCAATAGCAGACTGGATAAGCAAACTATCATAGAGTCACACAACACAGCACATCAATTAAAATCAGTGAACAAATGTTATCCACAGGCATAACATGGTGAATCTAAAAGACAGTGTGCTTTGCGGAAAATCGTGCATACTGTACAGTTTCATATACGTGAAGCTCTAACATTGGAAAAACTAATAAAAATATCTTTGAAATTTGGGCTGAGGAGAAGATTCAATTGGCAAAACTCTTGTGCAAGCATAAGGACCTGAGCTTGTTTCCCCAGCACCCAGGTAAAGGCCAGGCATGGATGCATGCCTCTGACCACAGTGCTAGAGACAAGAGGGTCACTAGGGCCTGATGTCCCGCCTGTCTATCTGAAAACAGTAAGTTCCCAGTTCAGTGAGATACCCTCTCTCAAAATAAAAAGTGGAGAGTTACTAATAAAGACATTGACCTCTGCCCTCCATGTGTGCTCACACATGGATATACACCCATAAACTCACACACATGCACAAAAAGTTATGAAAATTAAATTTAAATAAAATGGCCCAAGAGGACATCCCAGGGTGACAGAAATATTCTATCTCTGGGTTGTGGCCATGGTCATACGGATATGCACTTATTAAAACTAAATTGTCAGGGGCTAGAGAGATGGCACAGAGTTTAGGGCTCCTATTGTTTTTGCAGAGGATCAAAGTTCAGTTCCCCAGCACCCCCATGGCAGTTTACCTGTAGTTACCAGTTACAGGGGATCCTACACCCTCTTCTGGACTCTGCAGGATCCTTCACCCATGTGGTACACATAAACTTATGCAGGCTCATGTTAATGTGTGCATGCTTTCATGCCTGCACACACACACACAAATAATAAACAAACAAATAAACAAATAAATATTTTTAAAGATTCAATGAATTGTGTACTAAAGGTGGATTCATTTTCTTGCATATAAAATATGCTGAAATTATATTTTTAAACCATAGCAAACAGTCAAAGAAAATGGAAGCCTGAGAGCACCTGCGTCACTAGAAGCAGAAAAGCTGGTTGGGTCCTTGATATAGAAAGAACCCTTAAAGGCAATATGGCAATGGTGTGCACACCAGACTATCACAAATGCAATAAATGAGCTATTTGTAAATTTAAAAAACAAACAAACTGGCAACAAAAAATAAAAAGACTATTCTTTGGAGATCAAAGAAATGCAAAGCAGAATAGAAATCACAGTAGTTCTTACCTACATTTTTAAAAAATTTAAATACCTGGATTCCCTTCAGGCAGGGAGGGAAAGATGTTTTAGATCTTTAGAGAGAACGTCAACTACTATAATCTCTCTGGGAGAAAAAAAATGTCAATATATTTACAGAATGTTTCTTTATCACAATGCCCGGATATCGGGCTCATAGATAGCTGTGGCTGTATTTGCTCCTTAAACCACCTCTAGTTCAAAGATCCTCTGGTTTATGCCTCTGTTTGTGTGTTTCTATCCCATGAGGTAAAATTTAACCTTTATTGAAACAAATTATCCTAGCTCCACAAGAGCCCCAAATCTCCAAATAACTGCCATCTGAGACTCTTTCAGAGACCTTTAAGAGATCAGAGGCAGGGTGAGGCTCACAGCCAGAGTGCTTGCCTAGCATGCATGAGGCTCTGGGTTCAATCTTAGCAGCCAGAGAGACAGAGGCAGAGATAAGAGACTGAGACAGAAAGAGGGAGGAAGGGAGGGAGGTGGGCTGCCAATGCCTGAGTCAATCACTATGGCCTACAAGCAGTCTGATTGACCATATAGTATATACTTCTGTGTATGGATAATACATTACATTGAGTCCCCTTTGAGCTATATAGAGCAATGAAGGGGCCTACCAAGAACAGAAATGATGAACAGGTTAAAAAGATACAGGCTACAACAGAGGACTAGTATAATCTCCCCTCCATAATCACAATTTCTAGTTCCTTCTGGAATCCTCTGGGTCATTTTCCCATCACCCAAGAAGTGTGTTATCATTTAATCCATCATCCCACAGAGACTTTGAAAGATTGATGGCTCTTTCTCAGCCATCATGGGATTTGTCTTCCCTGCTATGAACACAGGTATTATGGGGACCAGCCATACCCAAAACAAAAACCCAACATGCCAGAAAAACACTCAATAAACCTAGGTGTGTGTACCTATGGAAAGAATCTGCTACAGGGATCAAGGCATTCCATCCATAGTCCACCCATCTGGGCTCTACCACAGGCACCCAGAGCCAGAGAAGCAAGCAGATGTCTTAGCGGTGTTCTCTGCTTTAATTTCCCAGTGTCATTTTCATCAGCCCATCTGACCTCTTGCTTGCCCTTGAGTTGTTCAAAGGTCTTCAGCAAATCTCCTTAGCTAGCAGGAAGGCCACAGGTTAAACCCTACCCCAGTCCTTAAGCCCTCTTGCAGGCTCCAGCCTCAGCTGATCTCCTTTTATCCCTATCATGCGTACTGCCAGGAATCACTCTCTGGTCGGTGACAGCTCTTGCCTTGAGTTACTCTACATTTTTAGCACTAAGATGTACTCTGAACATCAAGGTCTGTCCCCAATAGACATAGCTTACATTGCTGTAGCAGAGATAAAATACCCTGAGAAAAGGCAATTTAGGAGACAAAGGGGTTTATTCCTGCTTATAATTCCAGGTTACAGTCCACCCATTGTGGGGAAGGCAGGGATTTCAAGTGGCTAGTCACATATGCAGTCAAGAGCAGAAAAAAGTGAGTGCATGCACATTCATCTGCTTGCTGTGTTCAGCTCCGTTCCTACCCTCTTACACAGTTCGAGAACCACTACCTAGAGAATGATGTCACCCATATATAGGAAGATAAAAATTAACGTAATTAAAACAATCCCACAACATTTGCTCACAGACCAAGCCAATGGAGGTGATCCTTTGGCAAGATTTGATTTCCAGGTGATTCGCGGTTAGGTTTGACAATTAAAGTCACGGGCAGGGAAACCAGTATGCTAGCAGAGTGAATCTATGATTTTCTGAACTGGGAGATAGAAAACCCAGAGGCAACATGGTATAGACTCCAGCAGACCTCCAATATTGTCACAGCCTCCAGAATTGTGGCTAAGTGGAAGACATGTGGGAAAGAAAAAGCTTAACTAAGATACCATCAATCACTCTGATAAGTTCATGTGTTTGTGTATATTTTATAATTGAAAATATTATTAGCTACTCAAATATAATTAATTCACCCAACAATATTTACTGAACATCCATCGTGTGCCTGGGAAACAAGAAATTTCTTTTCTTAGAATCAAGAGAAAAATAGCCAGGATATGTCTTCTCTGTTATATCCATCCATCGAGCTAAAGCAAGCAGTTCAAGGCCTGGTGCTTTCTGGTTTGAAGCAAGGAGTGTCTTCCTCAGTCTCTACACCCAAACTACCCAGAGCAGGTTAGTGCTAAAGTAGCTGAAAATTTCCCTTGTCTAAATGTGGGGCCAGGAAAGTTGAGCCACCAGGAGAAACAGTCTAGAGCAAGAGTGAGGTTGAGTCGTGTCTAAATCCTGAAAAATCTCATCCTGAGACCAGCCAGAGTAGGATTGCTTCCTCCCTGTTCTGGGCCTGCATGTCTTGGCATATGTAAGCCTTCCAACCCCCACCTCTATCACCATTGAGATGGTCATGTAGCCTAGTGGCCAGGCTTCAGGTTAAACTTCCTGTCTCCTTCTAAGAACATGTCCAGCAAGCATCTGGAATTCCTCTCCATACAAATGAAGCATTCTCAGCACCTCAGCCCAACCAAGGACGTACACTCACCCCCAAAACCCTACCCACTCCCCAAAGTTTATAAAACCCACCCCACTAAAGAAAGATGTTTCACTAAAAACTGTATCCAGAGAAGGCTGCTTCTCCTGCGCTCATGTGGACTGAGATCCTTCCTAACCCACTCCACCCCACCCCACTCCCACTGTGCAAAGGTGCCTGAATACCCCGAAGAGGGAAAGCAGATTTGAGGCAGCATCCGAATATCTTTTGGAGGCTCCCACTTCTAGGGTTGTGTGTCTTTCCTGGAACCTCACACTCAAGCATCTCACTCCTCCAAGTACTTTTAAGGCACAGCCTTCCATGGATGTCTATCTAGCAAGTTCCTTCCTTAAGAGCAAAGTCAAGCATCCCATACCTGGGGAAGTCCCAACTTCCCCAGCCCCTACCTACCACCCAGCAACCCCTCCTCCAACCATTATAACCTATCTTACTTTGCCTTCTGTTGCTATGATCAAATACTGACCAAAAACACCTTGGGGAAGAAAAGGTTCATATGACTTACATCTCCCTGTCACAGTCTGTCACTGAGGGAAGTTAGGGTAGGAACCTGGAGGCCGAGGGACTGAAGCAGAGGTGACGAAGAATGCTGCATACCACCTTCCTCTCCAAGCTCAAGTTCAGCCACCACTCTTATATCTCCCAGGACCACCTGCCCTGGGGTGGCACTGCCCACAGTAAGCTGGGCCCTCCTCATCAATTATTAATGAAGGAAACGGCCCGCAGACATATGGACCAGCCATCCCAGTAGAGGCAATTCCTCAATGAGATTCCATCTTCCCAGGCTATGTCAAAGTCTGTGTCAAGTTGGCAAAAGCCAACCAGGACCGAGTGAGCCCATCCAGGAATACAGAAACTACCTCCGGGCTTTAAACAGAGGGACTCACATGCAGGTAATGATTTTCCAAAGGATGGGAAAAGCTGAGCCACAAACCAGGGGACAGTGAGGGAAACTAGAAATTGGCACCAGGAAGGAGCTGGTGGCATTCTGAGGCTGGAAGGGCAACAGAAGGAAGTCACTAGAGCCCGAAGCCATGGTCATGCTGCTGAGATGAACTTCGGTGGCCTCATGTAGTAGGAAGGGCAACCATAGAGGTCCACCCAGGTGATCTGAAGATCTTGAAGACATCATAAAAGGCAAAGGAATAAGAGAGCCACCTGACTCCTTCCCCGCCGCCCCCCCCCAGGACTCCCTTCAGTGCCTCTTAAAACAGCTGAAAGCTGGCAGACTCTGAGCCTGCAGGGGTTCCTAGTACCCCACTCTTAACCCCCGCCCCACTCCTTACACTTCTCAACCCTGGCAACTAAGGGAGCAAGAGAATGCAAGGGGGCTGCCCTGTCTTCCACATCCCTTAGGCAGGCAGCCTGCCTCTTCTGCTTCCTTGAGGCTTGTTCTGTCTGTGTTAGACTGCTGATACACTGGCTGTGACCACTCTGCTTTCGGTGTCAGAGTGCAGAGTTTTGTTGTGGCGGACAGTGAATGGTCTCATTCACCCTGGTACCTTCAGTAACTGGTATAAAAGACAGTATGCAATAGTTACCCAACCATCCTTGGATAGAGATGGAAAGAAACGTTTCTCTCTCTCTCTCTCTCTCTCTCTCTCTCTCTCTCTCTCTCTATCTATCTATCTATCTCTATCTCTCTGTAGGCTACCAAGTGCTCTACTGTTGAACTATACCCCAAATCTCCTCTTTGTTAAAATTCATCATCTTTTGTTATTATTAATCTCCGTGTGTGGTGTGTGAGTAAACACATTCCCTTATACCTCGCTTGAAGACGGGGGCTGTTCAGTACTACATATGCGAGGCTTACTGGTCCATGAGCCTCCAGGGAGCCTCCCTCCTTCAACCCCCATCTCTCTCCAAATGAGTGCTAGTATTTCAGACGTGAGTATTATTTTAGTATTTCCAGCTTTTCACATGGATTTCGGGAATCCAACCCAGCCAGTTAGGTTTGTTCGGCGAGCTCTTTTACTGTCTGTGCTGGTTAGGTTTTGTTCACTAAGCTAGAGTCATCTGGAAAGACGGAACCTCAGTTCAGAAAATACCTCTAACAGGTTGGCATATAGTCAAGTCTGTGGGCCATTTTCTTGATTAATGGCTAAGGTGGGAGGGCCCAGCCTACTTCGAGCAGTGCCACACCCTAGGCAGGTGACCCTCTGTTGTATAAGAAAGAAAAGTGAGCAACCCAGTAAGCAGTGTTCCTCCTTGTTCCTACCCTGGGTTCTTGCCCTGACTTCCCTTCCCAATGGACTGTGAGCTGTAGGGTAAAATAAGCCCTTCCCTTTGCTTGTTGCTTTTGGTCATGGTCATTAGGGTAACAGAAAGCAAACTGGAATCCCCACTAAGCCCTCTCCCCAGCCCTTCTTCCCCTTTTTCATCTACGTCCCTTGACTCTCTGAATGCTGATTACCACTGAAGAATGAACAAGAAGCATGGGGCCTCTTTACCTCCGAGTTTGCAAGCTTAGATCTTATGTTTAAATAATGCCAGCAATAATTATGATAATTATTGTACTCATAGCACCTCAACATATCAGCCTTGGACATTCTGCAGCCACTTGAGAATGATCTGTGGAAATTGGCTCAACTCTCAAAATATTTTCCCTCTACCACCCAAGATGCTTTGAGGCCACCTCTCCCTGCTGTTAATCAGTATGTGCTCAGGATAAACAAACTAATTTTAAAATCAGCTTAAGCAAAACATAGTTAGGAAGATAAATTAGCTTCCCCCAAGATTGCATGATGAATGCCCAGACCACAAACAAAAAGGTACTTTTATTATCTGCAGTTTTTATTAACTGTGTAACATTTTCCCTTCAATCATTGCAGCAGAAGGAAATACCACTGAACTCGACAACTGAAACTGATTGTCTCTGTAATGCTTACTGCAGGATGAAAACTAGGTGTTTTGTCTTAGTTGTCCATGAGAGCAAGTGGGTACGCACCTCAGTGTGTGGGGGGGAGTCAGAGGACAAACTCAGGTGTCAGTACTTCCCTGCACCTTATTAAAGACCAAATCTCTAGTTGTTTGCTGCTGTGTACATCAAACTAGCTAGCCTAAAGCTTTCCTGTATTCACCTGTCTCTGGCCCCTGTCTAGACGTAGGAGCGCCTCGACCACAGGCCTGTGAGGCCACATCTGCCTTTACATGGGTTCTAGGTATCCGAGAGCAGAATAATAGACACACCCATGCCAAGGTACGCACACGGAGGTCAGAGAACAACTTTTGTGGGGTTGATTCTCTCTTTCCACCTTTGTTGGACTCTGGGGCTCAAACTCAGCCCATCAGGTTTCCATAGCAAGCCTTTTAACCTCTGGGCTATCTCTCTGGCCCTGCTCTTATTTTTCTTGTGTTCCATGTATAATAGTAGTTTAGTGCTAAAGAACAGCGGTAATGAGAGTCAGGTGGCCTGTATTCACCTCTTGGTTGTGGTTTATGGCGGGACAATCTTAGGCAAGTTGGGTAACCTGTGGGAGACCAGGTGCTTTTTGTGTGAGACAAACATACTGAAGTGGGTGCCACTTCAGTGACACTAGTAGCTATCGGCGGACACAGCACAGGCTTGTTCTGTGGCTCAAACTCATTCCTTTAATCTTTACCATGACCTCATGAATTATTTACTAGTATTGTTTCATAGAAGGAAGCAGAGGGATTAACTTGCTCGAGAAGATATGAAAATTGGGTGTGATTTTGTACATTGAAATCAGGAAGCAATCGTCAGAAATGTAACAGGAGCTAAATTAGGGGTTGTTATTATTATTATTATTATTATTATTATTATTATTGTTGTTGTTTACAATACCCCCCCTAACTAAATTGATTCGTGCTCATAAAAACTACCCTTCACAGCCCCTGATTAACAGGCCTGGAACCGGCATCCCTGAGTGGACACTCACAATTCTCTTCATTTCAATGCCTTTCTATGCAAAATGTCAGGTCATTAGCAGCTGTCACTCAGCAGCCACGGGAGAGGACTCATCTGCATCTAGTCTGCAGCTTTGCATAATGTTTGCACTTTTCAAAAGTGCTGTCAGTGTTGAAAACCAGATCTATCTCTCCCTTCATCTGTCTGTCTCTCTCTCTCTCTTTCTCTCCCTCTGTTCCACCCAGCCTTTGATTTAAATTGAGCAGCAATTGCCTTTTTTTTTTTTTTAACTTGGAGCAAAAAGTACTCCAAGTTTTCCTTGTGCAGTTGTACTGGTCTGCAACTTCTAGATTCAGTGACCACTAAGATGTCTCCCATCTGCCAGAAAGAGACCACAACTGGCCGGTAACAGGATGCAATTTGACAGAGGAAGTGTCCACTGCAAGGCACCATAGATGTCCACTGAATGACCAATTCACTGCAGCTAAGAGTCCTGCAACTGAGAAGATTCCTTTGTCCTAGGCAAACCAGGTTGACTTCCCTGTGTGTAACATCACAAGATCCCTGCTGTCGTGGCTTCTACAACCTGAGATAGCATCGATGCCATGTCACTGCACTCTGGGCTTTTGGCATTTCATTGGAGGCTCCATGGATTGGAGGATATAAGGCCATTATTCCAGTATTGTGAAAAGAGATTGGTAGGCCA
This sequence comes from Lophiomys imhausi, assembly GCA_907164525.1. Taxonomy (NCBI): domain Eukaryota; kingdom Metazoa; phylum Chordata; class Mammalia; order Rodentia; family Muridae; genus Lophiomys; species Lophiomys imhausi. The sequence goes on from CAJQZJ010033152.1 coordinate 5,802,565, forward strand.
CACAGGGGCTGTACATCTGGTCACTAGTAATGTGACCACTTCTGGCAGGGGTTAGTATGGACTTGGGCAGGTCACTCAGTGTTAAACCCCTCTGCCTGCAACTGATTGTTTCACTAAATATCCAGTGAACGTCTTCCATGTGTGAGACACCATCCTAGGCAATGAGAGTATAGAGGTGGCTGAGTAAAAAAAAAGCCCTGTCCCTCAGAGAACTCACATCTGGGGGTGGAGGGGGCAGAAAGCTCCTTGGCAATATCAGATGGAGGCTGGGGATGTAGCTCAGTCAATGAGAATTTGCTTGGCATACTTAAAACCTTTGGTTCAATTCCTGGAAATGAAAAAAAAAAAAAAAAACAGTCTGGTAGAAATTCAGGTGGTGACAATGCTGTGGGTCATTTGCCATATGAAAACAAAAACAGTCCACAGGGACACAGGGCCATAGACAACTTGGGAGGGTACCACTGAGCCACATCTAAGCACTTATAATTTTTTAAAGTGTTAAATATCTAAGTTTATAAAGTATTAAGATGGCAGGCATCATGGTTCACACCTATAATCCCAGCATAAGGGAAGCAGAGACCCGGAGATTCGGAGTTTAAGGTCATCCTCAGCTATGTAGTGAATTTGAGGCTAGCCTGGGCTCCATGACACCCTGTCCCAAAGCAAAACAAAACAAAACAAAAAATCAAATACAAAACAAACAGACACTGTCCTTTCTGACAGTCTTTCTCAACCCCAGGTGCTATTGGTATTTGGCACTAAGCAGTTGCCCTGGGATTGACCTGGCCATTCATGCATGGGATACTGTTCATCAGTATTCCTGGCTACTACTTGCCACGTGAACCCTCTGCAGCTCCAGATTCACTGCCACCAAAACCCCCAGCATTCAAATGGACATAATGTGCCCGGCGAATTACCTCGTAAGTCACTATGTCCATGTCGATGGAGGAGCACCGCTGTCCGCTTTGGGCACAGATGCTTTCCTCGCGGTCAGCAGAGACTCATAACTGCTCCAAGCACTGAGAATAACGTCCAGGCATAAACAGGAGCATCTGCATCAGACCACTCAAGGCTCAGGGAACATTGCTGAAGAAGGAGAAGAGATGAAAGAGCTAGAGGAAATGGGAGCGGCGTGGAATGCATGATGCTTGATGGCTCATCTCCGTTGTCAACCTGACAGAATCTGGAATCAACTAAAATACAAGCTGCTGGACACACCTGTAACAAATTGTATTCTCTCCCCCCCCCCCACCCTACACCCTCTATTTCTTATGCTTTTACTGTCTTTCCTTTTCCTCTTTCATCTTTGTAAAGGATTTTCTTGATGAGATTATTGACATGAAAAAAAAAACCACCCTAAATGTGGGTGGCACTTTCTGGTAGCAGCTTAGATAAAAGGATATGGAAGAAGGAAAATGTGCCTTTTGCTTCTTCCTTGTTCACTGCCAAATTCTCCTATCCTATTTCGGTGGCATTCCTTCACTGGTATTAGAAACAATATAGGACTTCAAACACAAACAGCAGCAGCTCTCTGGTACTCCTTGGGCCTTCAGCGCTAGAATGGCACCGCAGAGACATATGTATAAACTAGTGCAATGAATCCCCTTTCAAAGTATATATTCATTCTATCAGTCCTGTCCCAATACAACACTCTCCGGAGCTCACGTGGCTGTGATGACCCTCACAAGATAGGACCCATCAACACCCTGCCATGCCAAGGTGAAGGACTCACAGGGCTCCACTCCTTTCTGAGGATTTGCACACAGCTGAGGGTTGATACAGGAGAGGTGTTTTCCTCAGTTGTGTAACCACAGAGAAGGTGCCCCTGCTCCTGCAACAAACTCCTCCCCATACTGCTGCTGTAACCAACTTCAATGAGATGCCTTGGCTCACTAAAATTCCATTTTATGTATTATGTATTACTCTGAGTGTGTGTGTGTGTGTGTGTGTGTGTGTGTGTGTGTGTACAACGTGTATGTAAAAGTGGATGTGTTCATGCTACTCCATTCTTGTGGAGGTAAAAGGACAGCTCTGGAGAGTTAGATCTCTCCTTCCACCAGGGATGGAATTTAGATCACTAGGCTTACACTATCATCTACTGAGCGACCTCACTGTCCCTACCTCACTGTCCCTATTGTCACTGTCCCCACCTCATTGTCCCCACCTCACTGTCCCTATTGTCACTGTCCCCACCTCACTACTCACCCCCACCTCACTGCCCCCACCTCACTGTCCCCACATACTGTCCCCACCTCACTGCCCCCATCTCACTGCTCCAACCTCACTGTCCCCACCTCACTGTCCCCACCTCACTGTCCTACCTCACTCCCCCACCTCACTGCCCCCAGTCCCCACCTCACTGCCCCTATTGTCACTGTCCCTATCATCATTGTCCTCACCTTCAAAATGGCTTGAAAGTGGAAAGGGTTTAGGAATCAAGAGGGTGTTCTGTATCTAAGAAGATGTTTTTAAAATTGTGATGCAAGTTAGTATGAAAGCTGAGTTAGATATAGAACTTTAAACTCATGGAGTTGGTTAGATAGTAGAATGTTAAAGTCAGGTGCCAAATATGTATGGACTGGACATTGGGAATGTATGCTAAGTCATATAGCTCTCATAATTGTGGCCTATTTATTTCTGTTGTTTTGTATTGTATTTATTTTTATAAGAGAAAGAACCATTTGTTGGACAGAAAGGGGAGCTGTTGGGGGGAAAAGATATACCTTAAACAAAAAAAGGGGGGGAGGATGGGGGTTGAGGGGGAAGAGGGTGGGAGGGTGGGACTGGATGGGGGAGTAGGGAGGGGATTGTGATTGAGATGTAACTTGAAGAAATAAAAAATAAATAAATAAATAAATAAATAAATAAATAAATAGATAGATAGATAAATAAATAAATAAAAGAAAGTGGAAAGGAAGCTAGTTGGGAAGAACAGACTTAGTGGGAATGAGAGGATTAAGGTGTGTGTGTGCCTATGATAACCATATACTATCCATGATTATGAAGATGTCATAATGAATCTATTATTATGTATAATTAACATGTACTAATAAAATTGCTCTTTTAAATCCTAGTACTCAATGGGAGAAGGCAGTTGAGTAAAATGTTCTTAAAAATAGACAAACCAACAGTAAAGACCCCACCTTAGCCTTAGCACTTGTTTGCCATATTGGTTAGAGAGCAGAGGAGAACCCCACACCCCTATGCTTCAGCCCCAGCTTCAGGTTTCCAAGCCTTCATTGGGGAACCTTCATATGGCACCAGGCGGAGGTTGACACAGAAACACACAACAGACCAGGATAAGTGACGGCCACCGAGAGCTCTGCCTGAAATGGGCCAGCTGTGCCAACCTCTCCAAGGTTTGGAAGCATCACATATGAGAGGGTAGAAAGAAAGGGCCCATCAACAGCTCGTCACAGAGGAGCTCAAGTCCCACCCTCTTTGAGGAACTGTTCAAAATCAACAGTTGTTGGGGGAACGACTGTCTTTTTTTTTTTTTTTTTCAGTGGTATTGCCATGGGTATACTGTCCTTGCTCCACTGAACTGTCTCCTACCCATGTTCGGACAAATAGCTAATTAAACTCCGTGGACCATGCACAAGAAGAAGCCATGCAAGTGTTGTGGGGGAGCCATAAGAGAAAGGGGAGAAAAAAATGATTTACATTTATTATGTAAGCACATGAGATTGCCAAACAAATTTTAAAATTATAGTTCTCTTACTTCCCTGGGTAAAAAGACAGCAAGGCACTTTTCTTTCTGTATGGGGACTCCTAAGTGTGGACACACAGTGTGGCTCCTCTATATGTGGAGAGAGACAGGCCACCACTGGCTTCAGACAGAGCCCTGACCCCTTCCTGCATGGATGAAAGAGGTGGCCTTCTGCAGAGAAAGGCGGGCCTGGGAGTCTGGCCAGTAAAGGAGGACAGACTTGGCTCCGCAGGGGATCAGTGGCCTCGGCTTTAGGGCCTGCGTCATACTGTCAACCAGGCCATGCCCCAGACTTGCCCTCTCCCAATGAGCTTTGCTGACGACACTGGAGCAAAGCCTACATACACACACACACACACACACACACACACACACACACACACACACACA
>CAJQZJ010033152.1:5806673-5822045 GCA_907164525.1 Lophiomys imhausi
ACACACACACACACACACACACACACACACACACACACACACACACACAGTTTCTCTAAGCCAGGAGGCTCAGGAGGCTCAGAGTTGTGCCCACCCCCACCCACCCACCCCCAAGCACACACCTTCTCTAAGCAAGGCAGCTCAGAATTTCATCCTGTCACTGCTAAGGAACAGGTAGTGGAAGGCTGGCTGGCCACTCCCTGCTGCCAGAACTCTCAAAGAGCCCTTTGTGTTCAAGCTAATGTAAAGCACCTGGCTGGGGACGGTTATTCAGCTATTTGGGCACAAACACTATTTGTAAAGAAGTAAATATTTTCAGTTAATAAAAATGCCTGCTGAATTCAGGCCTGGCTCAAGATTTGTAGGTCCCTGGAGCCCGGGACCTGCTTGGGACAAGAGGAAAAAGGAGTCTAGTGTATTCTCTTAGTCAAACAGGTTGAGTGGCTTGTAGTCATCAAGAGTTGAGGAGGGGAGGGTGAGAGGACCTGGACTTGGGCATTCATTTCTTGGATAACCACTGAGGCTCCAGGTAGGCCCAGCCCCAGTTCTCCAAGAAACAACTCAGTTGCCATTGGAACCTTTCACCTCTCACAAGTTGAAAACCTCCCAAAGCAGTCAGCTGAATGAGCTCCCTCTACCCCCCCCCCCCCTCCTCACCTCCCTTCTGCAAGTCTGCAAAACCAGTTTTGACAGATTTTCCCCGATTTTCAACAGAAACTGGAAAACAGGGTCTTTATGTGAAATCTTTTTCATATTTAAGTACAGATTCACATCTTAAAAAACAAATCTTCCCCAAATCTGTAAAACTACTTGTGTTTTAGAATCAGTGAGGACAGTGGTTGAGAGTAAGATATCTAAGAAGCCCAAGGAATATGTCTGGTCTACAACTTGAATGCTGTGTGACACTGGCTACTTATTTAAGCTGTCTGTGTGTTACTTCCTCCTGCATAAAATGGGCATGATGAAGCACATTGTGCACTTAAAATCGTGAATGTGTGCAGTTTCATAACTACAAGCTATTATCTTCCCAGGGCACCTGGCCTGCTGTCCCTGGAGTCTTTTCGACAGTGTCACTGAGAATGGAGCATTCAATCAATGCTTGTGTTCTTCCTGTGACAGGAAGCTCACACCCTCTTACACAATTCCAGTGACTGTAGTTGAGCAGCAAACTCCAAATCTCATACTATGATCATTTATTGCTCATGTCCCAGGTGGCTAACAGATACCCTCCCAGAATCCCCTGCAGAGCTCCCTGCCTGCAGTACCTTCTATTGACCAGACTCCTCCTTGATCCCCTGTCCATAGATGCAGTCCAGCTTATAACAAGTCCTGTGACGAACTGCTCTAAGTCTGGTATCTCTGAAACAGTGACTTGGTGGACACAGTTTGTGGGGAAGTAATTTGAGGGAACTGAAGTGAATGAAAGGGAAGAAAGGAGAAACGCTAATAGATACAAGTGAATGAGAGTCATACACAGTTCCCATCCACACTGTTGGTAGGGACGGAGAATTAGAAAATCATTCAACACATTTATTTATTTTAAAGTTAAGCATATACTTGTTATACAGTCCCTAGAAACCTACCCAAGAGACGAGAAACATGTCCACCTAAAGGCTTGTATGTGAATATTTGTGGTGGCTTATTCATAACAGACAACACTTGGAAACAACCCAAACTGGGCAGTGACAGGTAGGGATGCGTGGCCTTAGTAAAGCCATACAAAAGAACTCTTCACACAGTAGCTACCTGAACTGTGGAACGTGAAGATTGTCATTTTAGTGTTATGTATAAAAGGCGGTGACATTCAAATGTGTTGACTGGTACGTTATGCTGTGCTTAGGTACCTGTGATAGTCTTGTCAAATCTGACACAAAGTAGAATCACCTTGGAAGAGAGTCTCAATAAGGAGATTGCCTAGGTCAGGTTGGCCTGGGGTCATGTGTATGATGGATTGTATTGATTGTGTTGGTCAACGGGATACCCAGCCCACTGTGGGTGGCATCAGCCCCTTGGTTTGGGTTCTTGACTATACGGGAGTAAATAAGTAGCATGCATTTCATTCTCTCTCTGCTTTTGACTGCAGATATGAGTAGCTGTTAGGAGTTTCTGCCATGACTGTCCCACAATGATGGGTTGTACTCTGGAATTTCAGCTAAATGAACCCTTTATCTATACGTGTATTAATCATACAACTGCAAGCAAAACTAGTGCTATAGCGGATTCATCGCTTTGTATGTAGTTAATCCTCATTTCTGACCCTTGGGTCTCTTTGTAGCATGGACGGGCATCTGAGTTGTTGTCTACTCTTCCCCAGATTATTTTTCAGTCTGACTCCTGGGCCAGGCAGGCAAATGTGCTTAGGTCCACCATGAAAAGCCCCAGCTTCTGTATCAGACCCTTACTAATAGGGCCAAAGGCAACACAAGCTAACCTAGGCTTCAACACATCTTTGCATAGTCTGTATCAGATTCGTTGAGTACTGGCCTATTATTTCCTTCCCTTCTCACATTGCCTGTATACTTCACGTTTTGCTGAGGCCACATCTGCCCCCAAGCTCATGTGGCATAGAACATTCATTTCCTGCGTGTTGTCAGGAAACAGGGAAACTGCTGTTTGTCTGTTGGAGGCTGTTTTAAACACCTCCACAGTGTTTTAAACACCTCCACTCTTCACAATGGTTAACAACATGCCAGCTTTCTCCTTCAAACCCAGTCAAGGAGAGCACCCTGGAAAGATGGGGTCGGGCTTTATGGAATCATGCACACACAACCATATGTGCCCCATGCCAAACTTGACTCAAAAAGCCAGTCACAAGTCCTCTCCATACATAAGAAGAAAAGAGCACACAAGCGTGAAACTGGAGAATGAAGACACCAGGGATTCCCTGCAGATTGTCCATCACCACTTACCCGGTGGCCCCCATGATCTGTACCACTCCCACCTGCCGAGTGTGTTCACCCCCTCCTAAAGTATCTAAGAATATCACACCGTATCAGTCCATGCTCTGAGTCTACAGCAGCAACATCCAACCCAGGTCCAGCTGGGAATGAGGCCCCTTGGGTACGCTTCTTCTCAATCTATCAAAGCAAAGACAAGTCACGCGACTCCTAACTCCATGGAGGAACAGTCCTAGTCAAGTAGGTATAGAGATGCCCATTTTGAAAGGACAATGAAAAAGAGTTGCTAGTCATTGTGCTAGCACATGCCTCTAATGCTGGCCTGCAGAAGGCCGAGGCAGGACAACCGCAAGTTGTAGCCAGCCTGGGTTACACTGTGAGACCATGTCTAAAAACAAAAATAGATATGAAAAAGGGGGGGGGGGCAATTTTAAAGTCTGTAACCTGAAGACTTCTTCCATAATTCAATGGTGTATTACAGGGGTGTAATGATTTCAAAGCATAAACTCCCAGGCTAGTCTGGTTATATACCCCCTCCAGGTCTTTCTTTCTTTTTCAAGGGATCTGTTTTCTACTGGTACAGTTTTGAGAACTACCAGCTGCCTTATCATTTTGTGCCCTTTCTATCCATTTCAATTTGATGTTTTGTTTTTTGCAGAAATGATTTCCTCAAATACCTTAAATTTCCCTTTACATAAAAGCTGTGACCACAGCTCTTTTTTGCGTTGAGTACTTATCTACCTAGACTCCTGCTGAAAGGTTGAAGGATAACTCTATTAAGCTTCCAAAAGTCGTCATCACTAGACAGAATGTGTGAACTTTATCCCTTGTGTCTTGGGTTTCCACATGCTTGACCTCCCTGCAATTTTAACAAAACTTGTACAGTCTCTATTGAGGTTTTTTTTTCCCTACTCTAGGCCAGAATTTATTTGAATTAATGCTCCAATGGAATTTCTTTTTAAGTTTTTATTTTATTTAGTTTTTTTTTATTTTCATTTGGATAGTTTGAGACAGAGTCTCTCTCTACATAGCCCTGGTTGTCCTGTAATTCACTGGGTAGACCAGGCTGGCCTCAAACTCACAGAGATCTGCCTGCCTCTGCCTCCCGAGTGCTGGAATTAAAGCTGTACACCATCACGCCTTACTTTATTTTTTAATTATAATTGTTTGTGTGTGGATTTATGTATGTGAGTTGAATACCCACATGGGCTGGAAGAGGGAGTCAGATTCCCTGGAGCTGGAATAAGAGGATGTTGTGAGCCAAGGGAAGCAGATACTGGGACCCCCCCACCCCACTCTGATCTTCTATAATAGCACCACATGCTCTTGGCCATGGAGCCATCTCTCCAGCCCCCAGAGAAAGTTTTTATTTTTACCTCTTTTTGCCTTTGCAAGGACTGAGGATTTTCAAAGCCATCGAGTTCTTGTGCCTTCTATTGCTTGTCAGCTTCTCCCTGCTCCCCCCCCCCCCCCCGCATTTTAGTGTAAGCACCGAGAAGAAATCAGGTGGCACCTTCAATATTTTGCTTTGGAATCGTCTCAGCTGCACAACCAGATCCACCACTTACTTCATGTGTACAGCATCCCGATGATTCATCTGTGCATTTCTACCTTTAGGACGTTTATAGCATTTGAGTGTGCATATATACGTGTATATATGCACATATACATATGTGTATAAATATGCACACTAATGTAAAGGCTTGTAAAAGTAGTGTGCTTAAATGTTTTGAAATTTTTTTATATTTGCTAAATTCATATTTTTTGGTTATTTAAAACATGCTTGGATTTTTGGAAGAGCCCTGTTAAATGTATAAATGGAAGTTTAAATACACGGTAAACAGAAGTGAGTGCCTGTCATGTACAGAGACCTCTAGGAAGTTGAAGAGTTTAATAAGATCTCTTCATTCTAGCAAGATTTATGAGGAAGAGACAGCAAGCCACAGAACTGTGGAGACCGAAGCAGGGCTGGTATCCATAGCGATCCCATGGAAGAGCAGATGGTGGCTCTGCAAGGCTGCTGCCCTGAGTCCCTCTAGTGGTTCCAACTGCAAGGCTCACCTCCCTGGAGCACCAAGAGAAAAACAACTTTAGCTCAGCAATCGCTTTCCAAGAAGTTATAATCTGAGATTAAGTGTGCTGGTGAATACCTTTGATCCCTGTACTCAGGAGAGACTGAGGCAGGAGGATTACAAGTTGAAGGCCAGCTTGGGATTCATGCTGAATTCCTATCTAAAAAAAAAAAAAAAAAGCATTATCTGATTAAAAAGATGAAAAAAAAAGTTCAGAAATTCTTCTTCCAGTGTTCTTTCAATATTTAATCTCTGCACAAGTATTTCTTACGTCACTAGACACCACAGTCCCTTTGATCTTCTTTAATAATTACCATTGCTTCCTTCTCAGTTGACATTCTGTCCCTGTGCCTGTGATCCTTGCCCCCACACTTGCCCTCTGGCACTGCTGTGGACCATTCTAATCTCTTCTCTACCTGACAACCCTTGAAAATATTTGCAAACAGTCTTTTGCCTGCCCCCTTCACTTTCCAGGCCACACACAGTTCCTTCAACTTGTCCCGGTTTTTAGATTCTTTTCTCTGTCTTGGTTGTTCTTTTCTGGTTTGTCCACACTTCTCTGAAGACATGCTGACTGCCAAGGCCTGCCCCACTATACCTGAGATGTGACCCAATTGTACCAAGCGTCCCAGAGTTGATACAACAATCTTGCCCACCACCCTCTTTCCAAACCCCGTTCTCTACTGCACAGCATTGTCAAAGACCGGCTGGATGTTCAGACTGCTCTGATGTGGATTGTCCACACTTCAACCAACTCACACTTGCCTTACTCTGCCCTCTTTGTAACAAGCCTAGAAACACTCCATGTTTTAGCCCCAGCTCATCAGTTTACAAATGTAACAAACACAAAAAACTGTAAGTAGATAGCCAGGTGTGTATGAACTTAACAGGCAAACAATCAGAAATCAAAGAGAGTCTTGGGAATGAACGGCTACCTGGCGAGGTGGCTTCTTGGCTACTTGGAGTGGGTCTCTGACCTTTGGGTTGGCAGAAAACCAGTCTAAATTCCTTCCTCTGCATTTTAAACTCATTTCTTTCAATACTGCCCTCTGTAGAACCAGAAAAAGACTCAGTGTCAATAATGTAGTGCCCCTCAATCGTGTGAAGACTGATATTCAGTCTATGCACACCTCTGTCCTCCGAGCTAATGGAGACTTTTCCCTGAAGGGCTGTTTTTCAAAACCTTTCACCATTCTCTTTGTCTCCCCTGGCTCCACTCCATTCTCTCCATAACATCCTCCACTTATGGGTCCCAAGTCTGAGCAGTATGCTCTAATGACCTATATTGGCTATAGATTAAAAGAGTTATCTCTATGAAAATATTTCCTTTATAATATAGTTCGCTGTAACTAAGATTTACATGCCTAAAGACTCCTTGGAGTATAACAGGTAGGGTTTAAAACTTTCTTTGTGGATCATCCAGTTTGATATCTGGGTACATTGTCTCATAGAACCAATGTTGTATCTGATCCTGGGTCTCCCAGCCAGCCAACAAGAGAGGATTTCATCCTCAGGGCAATAACGGTATTGGCTAGGTTTAGAGAGTAAGAATTCTCTTATCTTGGGAAGAAAATGAACTGTGGATGGTGAGATGGCTTAGTGGATAAAGGTACTTGCCACCAAGTCTGACAGCCTAATTTCAATCCCTGGGATCCACATAGCAGAAAAAAAAAAAAAAAAGAACCGACACCTCCCCACTGTTCTCTGACTCCTACATATGCTCTATGGTGTGTGCACACACAAGATAAATAAAATAAATTTTGTATTTATTTCTTTTAATGTGTGTGGTGTTTGTTGTGCCTGCATGTATGTCTGTGCCCTGTATGCATGCCTGATGCACTAGGAGGCCAGAAGAGAGCATCCAAATCCACTAAGACTCCAGTTGCAGATGGTTCCAGGGGCCAGCCACACTGGGAGTGCTGGGTACCAAACCCAGGTCCTCTGGAAGAGTACCCAGGACTCTTAACCATTGAGTCATCCCTCCAGCACCAGGAGAGGGGTTCTTTACATAGTGTTTGTTTGTTTGTTTTCTTCACACCTTTATCTGGCCTTCACCATCCTCATTTGGGTCTTTATCCCAGTATCTGACCTTTCCATAATCCTACTACTGCCCTAAGTCTCCCAGGATGCTGTTTCATTCAAATCCGCCCTATAGACTCCCATTCCTTCAGTTCAGTGTATCTTAGAGCCTATCTTCTGGGACCCAAACCTCCACCTCTATTGAAACCAGCTGCAGATAAGTGTTGGAGATGCCTCAGCCAATCGTCCTAATGAATTCTTAGTGATGCCCTTGCTTTAAGTGGGTTATCCAAAAGGCTGTCATCAGGCTGGGGATATGGTTTGGCTGATAAAGTGCTTGCCTCGAAGGGTATGAGAAACTGAGTTTGATTCTCAGAGCCCACATAAAAATGCCAGAATGGTGGTGTGAGCGTACCAGCCAACCTCACATAATTGGTGGTATCTGAGCCTGTGAGAAATCCTGTCTCAAAAGAGGTGAAAGGCATCCCTGAAGATGACACTGGGTATTTCCTCTAGCCATCTCCCATGTACCTTTACATAAGTGAACATGCACACACACTGTCATTAGAGAAACTTCAGAAAGGTCACAAAATGAACGACACAGATTCCCCAAGGGAAGATTCGTGGAGGCCACTGCAGTAGACTCCCTTACCATGCTGCATCTGCTCCACACACAGCAGCTGGGAAACAAAAACAAGAAAACAGCAGAGAGATTCCACTTGGAAATCTCTGCTCCATGCACCTGCTTTCCGCAGACCCCCTCTTCCCTCCATTTATGAGCCATCGATTATGTGTTTGCTCGTCAGTACTCCCAATATGCTTAAAATTGTCCCTATTTGGGGATGGCTGGCTCAGTGTAAGGTACCTGCTGCCACGCCTGATGACCTGACTTTAATTCTCAGGACTCACGTGATAGAAGAAGATACTTGGGCTCTGACAGTTGTCCTCTGATCCCCGCAATCGTGCTGTGGGATACACACAGACACGGACAGACAGACAGACTCGTGTGTGTGTGTGCCCATACACACACACACAGTGAATGTATTCTTATTTTTTCAAAGTAAAACTCATTATTTTGGAGAAACTGCTGCATGAAAGCAGCCACCCACTCATTCCTTTATATATTCGCATGAAATTCTAGAAAAAGCAAATTCATCCACAGCAATGTAAAGCAGATTAGTAACTGTCCAAGGTCAAAATAGGAGTGTGAAGTGCAAAGCAAAGAGACTGGCCGTAAAGAAGGTTTTGCGAGGGGATACATGTGACAGTCTGGAGAAGTGTCAACGGAGGCACGTGTTATTGGCTGAGTCCTCAGCCCCTTGTGATACTGCGAGGTGTTTAAACCATGAAGAGGTAGGGCCTACTTGGTGGCCTTCTGGTCATGTAGCAGTGTTCCCAAGAAGAGGCTGTCAGGACCCTGACCTCTCCTCTTCCTCTTTTTTTGCCTCTGGCCTCAACAAAGTGAACAGTTTCTTCACAGTGGTGATGTTCTCCAGCCCAAACACCAGTGTGGTTAACTGACTGCAAATTGAACCTACAAACTGTGAGGCAAAAATCAACCTGCCATCCTCTTTAAGTGGCTGCCTGCATTGCTTTGTTACAGTAACAGAAAGATAACACATCTGTCAAAGTTCATCACAATGCATGTTTTAAACATTTACCATTTATTCTACATCAGTGAGGTGAAAAGTGCAAAAGGTTGATACCGAAGAGACCAGCTGACAAATGTTAACGGTTTATCATATTTGCCTCCGGTGTTGAATTAATAGACCATCACATGTCATGAGATCAGAATTTCCTGTGAGGTTGAAAGCCTGACTCAAGAAGACATGCTGAATCTGGCTGACTCCAGTACAAGAACTCAGAGGCAAAATGAAGGCACAAACTTACAGCTCAGGGCATGCCAATCCTTACCATGGGAAATCCCAGCTTTAAATAAACCCATACTAAAAACTCCCAACTAGCTGGGTGTGGTGGCACACGCCGCACATCTTCAATCCCAGCATTCGGGAGGCAGAGGCAGGTGGATCTCTGTGAGTTCAAGGCCATCCTGGTCTACAAAATGAATCCAAGACAGTCAAGGATACACACAGAAAACCTGTCTCGAAAAATCTAAAAAAGCAACCAACCAACCAAACAAACAAACAAACAAACAGAAAAACCCTCCCAACTATACCAGAAAATCACTTGAAATCAGATCATGAGATTGACTAAAAATTAATTGAAAATTAATGCCTCAGGGAGAAAAGAAGTCTGTAGGTGACTACAAAATAAGACTGCTTTAAATGATCTTTAAGGGGGAAAGAAGAAACAAAATGACAACAGCATATGAAAAGAAGGCAGTTGCTCAGCCATTTGAGAGGTTGAGGTAGAAACTTGACCCCAGGAGTTCAAGACCACAGTGGGTAACATAGTGAGACCAGTTATCAAAAGCAAAGACAAAAAAGAAAAAAATTCAAATAATTTTCATAATGAAAACTTATAGACACTGAACTCAATGTAATATAAATATATATATATTTACAGAATATATATATACTTAATGAATGAATTAAAAAGAAGAAAACAAACTAAAGAAATTCTCAATATGTAGTACACAGATAAAAATGTGGACGTGAATAAGCATTTAAGATTCCCAGTGACTGGAGGACACCCACAAGAACTATAGAGAGGACATACAGGAAAAGGGAAAGAAATGATATAACAGAATTATTTTAAGACTTGTTACGTCAGGAATTCTGAGCCAGGCATGGTGGCTCACACCTGTAATTCCAGCACTCCAGAGGCAGAAGAATTTTGCTGAATTTAAATCCAGCCTAGGCTACGCTGTGAGATTCTGCCTTGAAAATAAAATAAACAAACAAAAAATTTGAGACAGGAAGTCTTAGATGGATAATTACATAGTTGATATCTGTTGTTATCGAACAAAGTGCCCTAGAATTTAGTGACAACACCGTATTTCTTTCCCTCTGTCCCATGGGTGTGCCTCACCTGGAAATTTCCCTCCATCTTGGGTCTCTACTGCATTTGTGGCCAATGCACACATGTGGTCAATGGACCATGACTATCTTCCATTAACTCACCAAAGGAAGGAGCGTCGGTCCACGAGTCCCCTGAAGAGCCTGCAGTGTGGGTTGGCCGTCATGGCACAGACAGACTCCTTGCAGTGCTCAGTGGCTCCGTGTTCTCAGTTAGTGTTTTGCAGATGGGATTTATATATATATATAATTTATTTTTTATTTCTTCAAGTTACATCTCAATCACAATCCCCTCCCTAATCCCCCCTCCAGTCCCACCCTCCCACCCTCTTCCCCCTCAACCCCTCATCCTCTTCCCTTTTTTTTTAAGTTTAAGGTATCTTTTCCCCCCAACAGCTCCCCCTTTCAGTCCAACAAATGGTTCTTTCTCTTATAACAATAAATACAAGACAAAACAACAGAAATAAATAGGCCACAATTATGAGAGTCATATGGCTTAGTGTACATTCCCAGTGTCCAGTCCATATGTATTTGGCCCCTGACTTTAACATTCTACTATGTAACCATCTCCATGAGTTTAAAGTTCTATATCTAACTCAGCTTTCATACTAACTTGCAACACAATTTTAAAAACATCTTCTTAGATCCAGAACACCCTCTTGATTCCTAAACAACTCAAAATTTAACTATGAGACTCTAGCTATCTATTCTTCAACCACCTCAGAGACCTGAGAGGGATAAATATATCTGCTTATATAGGAAGTGCAGGGCCAGCAGCTTCCAAAACTAAGAAATGACATACCAGTGGCTGCCTGGACAGTTCCCATTTTCTCTCCATACATTACAGCATCGATCTTCAGTCATTTGGTCCCATTTCTCTGACAGACATTGATTGTAGAGCAGGAATTATGAAGGACTTGCCTACCCTGTCTTGGCAGAGCTAGGCTGTCGACTTACCTGCTTCCAAGTTTTGTCCTTTTTGGACAGCATTCTGTCTACAGTTGAAGCAAGGAGTTTTTCTTGCCAAGAGATAGGCTTGCCACTAATTCAACCATCTCCCACTGGAGATTCTTTGATGCTCATCTTCTACTTGGAGTAGAATAGGGGGTGCTGTCAGGAGCTGACATGTCTCAATATCAAAAAATCTTAAGTTAAGAAACATCTTTGAATGCCATGTTCTGCAGATCTCTTGAGGTTTTTGAAGATGCCCTTTCTATCTCTTATATTTGGATAAGCAAATGTTGCTTGTCTCTTAGCAACTTGATTTCTGATTAGCTTAGAAAATAACTGATAGACTGTCATAGTACCTAACAAAATGACAAGCTTTCATAACTATTAGCTTGCATTTCTTAATTATCCTAAACAGTTTATGACAGTTGGTAGCAAAAGGTTGATACTTCACATTGCATTTTTAAGCATTGCTAGGTAGAATACCTTAAAAAGCATTACCCTTAATTTTGTATCAATATACAAAGATCAATACCGATGTAGCCCAATACAATCTTAATTTTACATCAATATACAAGGGCCAATACCATTGTGGCCAAATATAATCTTAATTTTGTATCAATATACAAAGATCAATACCGATGTAGCCCAATACAATCTTAATTTTGCATTAA
This sequence comes from Lophiomys imhausi, assembly GCA_907164525.1. Lineage (NCBI taxonomy): Eukaryota > Metazoa > Chordata > Mammalia > Rodentia > Muridae > Lophiomys > Lophiomys imhausi. The sequence continues at coordinate 5,818,262 of CAJQZJ010033152.1, forward strand.
TATACAAAGATCAATACCAATTTAGCCAAATATAATATTAATTTTGCATCAATATACAAAGGTATAAGGGCATAGTCAATAATCTGTCCTTTTTTCTTGATCTTTCCTATATTATGTCTATGTCCCATTTTTTTTCAAGTCTGTTCACTGCTGCATAGGAGAGAAAGAAGGATACAGAAAAAAAAAAAAGAGAGAAGTCCCTGGATCTAACCTCCAAAACCCATTTAACAAGACCATTTAACAGCTTGTAGTCTCTTCCCCTAATAACAAGATTTTCTATTATCCATCAAATGACCAAAAAGGGGAAAACACCCTCCCCACCTTTTGGGGATGGGAAGTCGCTCTCTTAAGATGACTTCCTGCTGATGTAGTAAACCTGTTTGGGGCCCAAATAAGAATGGAAAAAGGGTTAAAAATGTTAATAGAATTATTTGATGTTCAGTCCTTTTGTGCTCTGCTATTTAAATGTCCTAAGAAGTTCATAGACAGAAGCTGAACTTCAGGGCTTTACTGGAGTTCTGGTTGGAGCAGTCTGTGGAGCTGAACAATCTTAGTGATTTTGAGTTGTTTTAGTTGTAGACTTTTGAGGAAACAGCTATTGAGGAAGTCTGCAAGGCTGGATTATCTGGGCTACTTGTCTTCTTTGGTGTCTGATCTGTTTTCTTCTGAGGTTTCGTTGTCCAGTTGTCCCTGGATTCCTTGGATGGATGCTTTAAATCTCCTGGAAAGATAAGAACAGAGCCCTGCCCTAATCCTAACTCTGGGACACTACCTTTTTTTTGGGGGGAGGAGTGTCAGGTAATATTTTTCCTGCAGCAAATTTGGTTTTTTGACAATATATAAAGTATTATCTTTCAATTCGGATTAAAGAAGAAATTATTTTGACATTTTGGAGCTAAACAAACCTTTAGTGTATATATTTTGAGATCTCAAAGGACAATTTGTTTGAATTTCAGCATGCTTTTTGTACGTAGCTTTTAAACTTAAATCCTTCCAAATCCTATGTGCTTTTCTCTGCATTCTAAGTATTGAGATCAAAGACATGTGGTTCCCAACTGATGGGATTAAAGACGTGCTCCACCACCCCTGGATCGAAGTTTTTTTCTATTTAGAGCTTGCTTTGTGTCAGGCTGACCTTGAGCTCTGAGATCTGCCTGTTTCTGTCTCTAGTGTGTTGGGATTAAGAGTGTATTCTTCTCAAATGATGGGATTAAGGGTGTGCACCATCACCACCCTGTTCCTTGTAACTCTAGAATTTATAAGACAACTAACTCTATAGTGATCCTCCTGTCTAACCCCACACATTTCATGTATTTTACCTTAGCTCCAAGTTTTTTCAACTCTTGGAGGTTCAGAAAACCAGGTTGAACAGCAGTAACCTTTAATTTATTTACAGTATTTTAAACCTGTTACCTGCTTTTTAATGCCAAACCATGAAAATATCCTATACATCTACACACACAAAACAAAAACAAAAACAAAAACCAACCAACCAAAGAAACAAACAAACAAAAAATAAAAACTTTTAAGCTGCTATCAAGTTTGTGTAATCTATGTGGCCACCTGCAGTCTAACATTCTAATCTGAAATTAAGGCCATTTTCCTTTCATGTGAGTAAGGCAAGTATACCTTTGGTAAATTATAGTTTGAAAATTTTATATTGTATTTTTATTATATTTTTAAGCTTATTAACACTTTTCGTAAAAAAGTATTATTTACTTCTAGAACATTGTTTCCTTCTTCCTTCCCTCTTGGTCCCTCCCTCCCCCCCTCCCTGCAGCTGGAATTTTAAAGCCCTGATCTGTAGCATTTCCTTTTACAAAGACTGGAATTGAGGCTGACTAACAACTTGTTTCCAAGAGGGAATCTGGGGTCATTTTAATTAATGGCTTGACAATTCTCTGCTGCTGTTGCAGCCCTGGAATAACTAACTAATTGTTACTTTCACCTGTGATCAGTTCATTCTCTGCATTCACTTGTAAGCTCTTCAATGACGTGCTGTGGCCAATGTCAAAGATTTTGTTCCAAGGACTATACTACTAAGGTTTTCTTCATTTTTGAATTATGGTTAATGTTTAAGAAAAACAACAAGAATTACCTTTTTAAGATTGGTGAATATTTTAGATGGGTGGATAGACAATGTAGGAAATGTTATAGATTATAAGAAAGGACAACAGGCAGAAGGAAATGAAAATGGGAAATAGAGCTGGGTGTGATACCACACACCTATAATCCTATCCTTGGGAAGGTGAAGGAAGAGTTCAAGACCAACCTCAGCTACTTAGTGAGTTTGAGTCCATCCTAGGTTACATGAGATTGTGTCTCAAACAAGCAAACCAGACAAACCAAACAAAAAAACAAGGTGAAATCAGCAAATTATTTTTCCCCTCATTTTGGCTTCCCAAAACATGAATCATTTCAGTTAGGAAGTGAGAACTAGAAAAATATCTGTTTTCACTAAATAAGTGACATGTAGGATCTTTGACAAACAAATTAATAATGGGAAATAAGAAAGTGTTGATAACAATCCCAATAGACTTTGGATGAGCATCTATTCTGCAGATGCTTTGTTCTGGAAGGGACTTTCAGTCCGATAATCCTACCTTAACTGTTATATTCAGAATATACAAGGTACCTTGACAAAAATCCTGCAGGGTTACCTGCCCATGAAAACTCTGAAACTGCTTTAGACCCCAGCAGGGTCTATGAATGGAAACTTGGGGAAAGGCAGGAAAAGGAAATACTGAGGCAGCTTCAGAATGGGATGGGGCAGAGAGAAAGAGGTCCAAGGCTGACAGTGATTTTGAGTGTTCAGTCTCTGACCTCACAAATGTCTGTGTACTCACAACACTGATGTTCAGACACTTGGCCTGAAAATTTGATCACTACAAACATGGAAAGCCAGAAGGAAGCAGAAGGTGTCTCCTCTGCTATCTAGGAACACATTTCTTGTTTTTAATGTCTTCTGGGGTAGGCAACACATCTCGGACAAGTAGTGAGTCTGCTGGTTCCGTGTCTTCTACTGAGACTTTGGAGTGCTTTAAGGATGTCACCCCACACCACATATATACACAGTATTTTACTACTGCAGGCAGAAAATTCTCTATTGACAAAATCCATAAAATATGAGGGCAAAGAAGAGCTCATAGCTGAAGCAAGAGTAAAGCATGAATAATTTGATAGGAAGACTGTCTTAGTTGCTTTTCTGGCTGCTGAGGTAAAAATATTCTCATAAAAAGCAATGTGAGGAAGGGAGAATTTATTTCCCTCACAGTTTGTGGAAGGGAAGTCAAGGAAGCAAATGCTGGAAACAGCTGTTCACATTGCTTCTTTGTTCAGGAAGGACAGAATGATTGGGCTCATCTTAATTTCTACTTTTTATACAGTCCAGGATCTAAACTTGGGGAATGATGACACCCACAGTGGGCAGTCCGTTAATCTAATCAAGATAATTCCCCACTGGTATACCCGAAGCCCCATCCCTCAGATGATTTTTACATCTTATTAATTGACAACTGAGATTAAGATTAATCACCACATGATGTTTCTTGCAAAAGTGTACTAGGTATACTTCCAGACACTAAAATTTGACTATTGGTATATTCTACTTTATATGAAGATGCTAAGAATTACATAGACGTTTCCCTTAGATGGAGGCATCAAAACATGCCAATATGGCCACTAGAAATTTTGGGCAGAAACCCAAATAATCTGGTTCTGCTTTGTCTCGGCCTCAGCCAGCCATCCACACTGAGCTCCTTACCCCCTTTCCTGGTGGAGTTCA
>CAJQZJ010033152.1:5822055-5847329 GCA_907164525.1 Lophiomys imhausi
ACTGAGCTCCTTACCCCCTTTCCTGGTGGAGTTCACTCTCAACCCAGTAGTAGTTCTCATCCCCTTTCTCAACAGGTCAATCACACTTTAATCCACCTACATCCATGTGCCCTTCATTTCTGGTTTCTATTCTTCCTTGGTCAGGGTTTTCTCAGGTAATCATCATACACTGGCTATGGGGTGTTTACCCTTTGACATGAAAATAACATGGAGGACTCCCTGTTTAAAGTGATGTATAAATGGCTGTTTTTATTTCTCCTTAAGCCACAAGTAAAATGAAAACTGGATTATGCATGTGCAACTAGGAAAATCTTTTATCTCAAATCACATTAAAGGAGCCATATTCCAACTTCATCTGGTTACATTCTGCCTGTGTCCTGAAAACTTGAGTGAAGCTGAATTCAAAAACAATGAACTAATTTTTCTGACAGTTAATTTCTAGCTAATATAACATTCAGGCCATGTAACAGTCATTGCTTACTACATTTACCCAGATTTACAGCCCAAGAGTGCAGCGAATGTGAAGAATGCTTGGCAAGGAATAAGTGTGGATCCTGTAAAAATTGTGAAAAGTTTGCAAAGTGGGCAAGACAGATGTAACTGCTAAAGAGACTGTCCATTAGGGAGAAACTTCAGAGTTTGTCCTGGGACAATAGGAAAGCCACTTTGCTGACAAAACAACACCCATTGAAGGTGTAAAATTGAAAGTTCACATGTAAAGAGAACAGCTGAGAGTAGAGAGCCTCTTGAATGTCCTAACGGAAAACAGGTGCCTTAGAGATATATTTTCCAAGGTTCTATTGTAAAGGCACACAGAGATCACTACAACTGTGGTCCAGTGGAGCCAAGATACACCTTTTACTGACAGGAGTACTTAGAATCATACACATCATGTTGGTATGCAAAAACCATGGTATGCATGGTTTTGAAAAATATTGCAAGAGTAAGACTCTCTTGGGTGCTTATACTATTACTTTAGAAAACTATCAAGGACATGCACTGTGTGGCAAGGTTGGTTGTCTGCACAGAATTCTTGAATGAACTGTATATGAAGCTGTGAAAGACAAACGAAAGTTTGAGTAGAGACCACAGGATATTGGACATGTCAAAAACAAAGAACATCTGCTAAGGGATGCTGCAAATATCAACTGAATCTGATCTAAGAGAATTGCCACAGAGTAAACAGATTTATAGGGCTGTGACTGTGGTGGTCTGTGGACCATGGCTTCCCTATTTGCTGTGAAGCATGGGGTTGTGGATCATGCTTCCATGGAACCCAGTGAACCAGGTGAGATGGAGCAAATCCAAACCACGGGACCCTCAAAGTGGAGGATGGCAGGCATGGGAAAGAGCTCTCTTCCTGCTTCCACCAGTCCTGGGGGCATGTAAACAACCTGAGCTTTTGCTACCGGCAAAAAGTCACATAAGTAAGCACCCTTCTGGTGGGGTTAGTGATAGCATTTAGCAGCATAGGGATCTTGGAATAGCAAAAGCCTGGACTTTCAGGTAAAAGATTTATGTCTGGACTTGGCATGTCCTTGGGATCCCACCAGGAACCATAGCAATACTGTCAAAAAGAATTCCAGATATTCACAACAGATCACAAGATCTCCTGACCTCCTGCTGCTCCTCAACCCCTCTGCAAGGAAAGCTATAGAGGGACACATTGTCCAAGGGCATGACATGCAAGCATGTGAAAACTTCTGCCAAAAATCACGCTGCCAATTCATTACAACAGTTGAAGAGATTTAAGTCAAGATTCACATGGACACAGGTCACTCCTCCTGCCTCACCTGCCTTCCTCTTCATCTGGCAGAGCTGCATTACGGTCTTGCCGGGAGACCAACATGTCTGGGGTCCCAGGACTGATTCTCCCTTGTACTCTGGAGCGTCTAGGCAGGGAGTTGTCTCCCCTCAGAGCCTGAGGGTATCGGATTGCAGAGAACACTGGAGCTAGACCCTTGGAGGCCCAAAGCATCTGAATGGTGAGACTAGGAAACTTTTCATCTTGTAAATAATTGGACTGTAAGACTGCAGAGGCAATTCTTGCTTGATGTAAGGGCCACCCCACTTCAATGGTCGAAACAGATTAAATTTATAAACTGCCTTAAGATCTGACGAGCAAGATTCATAGACTTTAAGACTGAAAGATTTGGTGAAAACCAGCCATCCTTATGGATCCACACCCAAAGAATTAATCTGAGAAAATATCCTTTTAAGAAACTTTAGATTAGGGGGGCCAAGATGGCGGCGACCTACACTGATGCATTTTGAACGCGGGAAAAAGAGCCATAAAAAACACAGAGTTATTGGGCACTGTGCAAAACCCGGAGGGGCTAGATCCCCCCCCCCCCGGAACATTCACAGCTCCCAAAGGACTGTTAAAAGTCCCAGGGTAAGGTTCTCCCTCCATCTCTCGCAGACACGGAAGCCACTAAACCCGGGATTCGGGAACTCCCATTTGGAGAGGCACCTGATAAGATCGACCCCAACTCACAGCAGGCAGAATCAAAGGCCACATGGTGATTGCCCACTAGCCTACTGGGCTCCCCACACCCCAGGAAGAACTTATAGCCACTTAAGAAACTTTGCAGGATAGTGGAAGTCTTAGCAAGGAAGAAACAGGGTGCTCGGCGCAGCCGCTCAAGACACAGAGGTTCCGAGAGAGCGGGAAGCCGGCAGGCAAAGTAATCAGGGTGAGAAGTAGGCTCAGGTGGGCGGGAGGGGCCAAATCCACGTGCACACACAGCAGTGCAGCTGGGGAGGGAGCCTGGCGTGGGCAGAGCTGAATCCCCACACACCCACAGCAGTGCAGCTGGGGAGGGAGCCCAGCGTGGGCGGGGCCAAATCCCCGCGCACCCACGGCAGCACAGGTGGGGAGGGAGCCCTGCGTGGGCGGGGCCGAATCCGCGCACACCCACGACAGGACAACTGGGGAGGGAGCCCCACACAGACGGCTGGCGGGGCCAGGGATCCGCGCACCCACGCCTGAGCTGCTGGGGAGAGAGGCCCACTCAGGCGGCCGGAGGATCTGGGGCTCGGTGCACCCACAGCCAAGCAGCTAGGGAGGGAGACCCATGGCTGGGCAGACAGGGAGGGAACCAGGCACAGGGGTCAGGCCTGTGGCAAGAAGCCTAGTGAGAAACCAGAAGTCAGGGGACCATAGCTGTATTCTGGAAAATCCAGACATATTAGGTGTGGAGCCAGACCCTGTCAGCCTCCGTGACAACAAACAAAGCCCACAGAATCTGTGCCTGGGCAAACAGGTCCATACCATCAGAACCATTACAGGCTGATAACTCAGAGTGCAACATAGAGAAGTCTGAATTGGGAGCAGTGAAACAATCCCGGTCCATTACTCACAACCTGGGAATAGGCTGCACCAGCTCACAGTGCTTCAGGTGATTAAAACCACAGTGACCCTGAAATCCCCCTGTAAGCAATGACAGATAGCCAAGTAACTCGTCCCCTGCACCAAAGCATCCCCTGTGGATCCAAGCACAGAAAACGACAAGAACAGACAGCTAAACACATCCAATGGCCAAAGGTCCAAGAAAAAATAGAAATCAAGGAAATATGACTTCAACAAAGCAGAATTACCCTAGCTCATCCAATCCGGATGACCTCACACCAACAGAAACACATGAAAACATTGACAATTCTGCATTATGGAAAGTGATAGAGTCCCTTCAAGAAGAACTTAAATCTATGAAGGAATTCAAAGAAGCCACAATTTTACAAGTCAAAACAATGAACAACACCATTAAAGAGCTCCAAGCCAAGGTGACAGAGCTTGAACAGGAAAAGGACAAAGCCATGAAAGATTTTCATACAAAAACAAGCAAGCTGGAGAAGGAAATGTACAAAAAAACAAAACCATACAAGACATGAAAATAGAAATAGAAACAATAAAGAAAACACAGTGAGAGTTAAAAGAGGAAGTGGAGAACCAAGGGAAGAGAACAGGAAGTACAGATGTGAGTATCAAAAATAGGATGCAAGAGATGGAAGACAGGATCTCAGGCATGGAAGATTCAGTGGAAGAAATCAGTACAACATCCAAAGAAAATGAGAAGGCTAAAAAATCTCTCACCCACAACATCCAAGAAATCAAGGACTCAATGAAAAGATGGAACCTAAGAATTATAGGTATAGAGGAAAGAGAGGACTCCCGACTCCAAGGTCCAGGAAATATCTTCAACAAAATCATAGAGGAAAACTTACCAAACCTAAAAAAAGAGATGCCAATAAAAATCCAAGAGGCTTACAGAACACCAAACAGATTAGATCAGAAGAGAAACTCCTCTCACCACATAATAATTGAAACACCAAATGTACAGAACAAAGAAAGAATATTAAAAGCTGTAAGAGAAAAAGGTCAAGTCACATACAATGGCAGACCCATCAGAATTACACCTGAGTTCTCTTCAGAAACTTTAAAAGCTGGAAGGGCCTGGACAGATATACTACAAGTCCTGAGAGATCATAGGTGCCCAGCCAGACTACTTTACCCAGCAAAACTCTCTATCAACATAGATGGAGAAAACAAGATATTCCATGACAAAATCAAATTTAAACAATATCTACCCACAAACCCAGCCCTACAGAAAATCCTAGAAGGAAAATCCCAACCCAGAGAAGAAAACTCCACCCAAGAAAACAAAGGGAATAGAAAACCCCTCAGCAACTAAACCAAAAGAGGCACAGGACCACTACCTATACCAAACTAATGGGAAATAACAATCCCAGGTCACTAATATCCACCAACATCAATGGGCTCAACTCCCCAATAAAAAGACACAGGTTTACAGAGTGGATCCGCAAGCAAGACCCTTCCTTTTGCTGTATAAAAGAGACACATCTCACTACCAAAGATAGACACTACCTCAGAGTAAAGGGCTGGGAAAAGGTTTTCCAAGCAAATGGACCCAGGAAGCAAGCTGGAGTAGCCATCCTAATATCAAACAAAACAGACTTCCAACTGAAGTTAATGAAGAAAGACAAAGAAGGGCACTATATACTCATTAAATGGAATATTCATCAAGAGGAAATCTCAATACTGAACATCTATGCCCCAAATACAAAGGCACCTACTTTCGTAAAAGAAACACTTCTAAAACTTAAAGCGCACGTCGATCACAACACATTAGTAGTGGGAGACTTCAACACCCCATTCACAACAATGGACAGATCATCAAGACAGAAGACAAACAGAGAAATATTGAGTCTAACAGAGATCATGACACAAATGGACCTAACAGATATCTACAGAATGTTTCACCCAAACACAAAGGAATACACCTTTTTCTCAGCACCCCACGGAACCTTCTCCAAAATCGACCAAATAGTTGGACACAAAGATAGTCTCAATAGATACAAGAAAATTGAAATAACACCTTGTATCTTATCAGATCACCACGGAATAAAGCTGGTCTTCAACAGCAAAAGAACCAACAGAAAGCCTACACACACATGGAAATTGAACAGCTCCTTACTGGATGACCACTGGATCAGGGAAGAAATAAAGAAGAAAATCAAAGACTTCTTAAAATCCAACGACAATGAAGACACAACATACCCAAACCTATGGGATACATTGAAAGCTGTGCTACGAGGAAAGTTCATAGCACTAAGTGCTTTCAAAAAGAAAATTGTGACAGCTCATATTAGTGAATTAACAGCTAAGCTGGGTGAATTGGAAAAAAAAGAAACAAACACTCCCAAGAAGAGCAGAAGGCAGGAAATCATCAAACTTAGGGCTGAAATCAACAACTTAGAATCAAAAAGAACTATACAAAGAATCAATGAAACCAAGAGTTGGTTCTTTGAGAAAATCAACAAAATACACAGACCCCTAGCCAAATTAACTAAAAGGCAAAGGGAAAGAACCCAAATCAACAAAATCAGAAATGAAAAGGGAGAAATAACAACAGACATTGAGGAGATCCAGAAAATATTTGGGCATTACTTTAAAAATCTATATTCCACTAAATTTGAAAACCTAAGCGAAATGGACAATTTCCTCTATAAAATCCACCTACCAAAACTAAATCAAAATCAGATTAACAGCTTAAACAGCCCAATAACACCCAAGGAAATAGAAACAGTCATTAATAATCTCCCAACCAAAAAAAGCCCAGGGCCAGATGGGTTTAGCACGGAATTCTACCAGACCTTCAAAGAGGAACTAACACCATTACTTTTCAAACTCTTCCACCACATAGAAAGAGAAAGAACACTGCCAAACTCATTCTATGAGGCCACTGTCATTCTGATTCCTAAACCACACAAAGACCCAACAAAGAAAGAGAACTTCAGACCAATCTCCCTCATGAACATAGATGCAAAAATACTTAATAAAATACTAGCAAACCGAATTCAAGAATACATCAAAAGTATCATACACCATGATCAAGTAGGCTTCATCCCAGGAATGCTAGGATGGTTCAATATACGAAAGTCTATCAATGTAATTCACCACATAAACAAGATGAAAGAAAAAAACCACATGATAATCTCGCTAGATGCAGAAAAAGCATTTGACAAAATCCAACACCCCTTCATGCTAAAAGTTCTGGAGAGAACGGGCATACAAGGACCATACCTAGAAATAATAAAGGCAATACACAGCAAGCCAGTAGCCAACATCAAATTAAATGGAGAGAAGCTTGAAGCATTTCCTCTAAACTCAGGGACAAGACAAGGATGTCCACTTTCACCATATCTCTTCAATATAGTACTTGAAGTCCTTGCTAGAGCAATAAGACAACTAAAGGAGATCAAAGGGATAAAAATTGGAAATGAAGAAGTCAAATTATCCCTATTCGCAGATGATATGTTAGTATACATAAGCAACCCCAAAAACTCCACCAAAGAACTGTTACAGCTGATAAACAACTTCAGCAAGGAGGCTGGATACAAAATTAACTCAAAAAAATCAGAAGCCCTTCTTTATACAACAAACAAATATACCGAGAAAGAAATAAGGGAAACAACCCCCTTCACAATAGCCACAAACAACATAAAATACCTGGGGGTAACTCTAACCAAGCAAGTAAAGGACCTATACAACAAGAACTTCAAGCCCCTGAAGAAAGAAATGGAAGAGGCCTTTAGAAGATGGAAAGATCTCCCATGCTCATGGATAGGTAAGATCAACATAATAAAAATGGCTATCCTACCAAAAGCAATATATAGATTCAATGCAATTCCTATCAAAATACCAACACATTTCTTTATAGACCTGGAAAAAGCTATTCTCAACTTCATATGGAACAACAAAAAGCCCAGAATAGCTAAATCAATCCTGTACAATGAAAAAACATCTGGAGGTATCACCATCCCAGATTTCAAGTTGTACTACAGAGCAACAGTAATAAAAACAGCATGGTACTGGTATAGAAACAGACCAGTGGATCAATGGAATCGAATTGAAGACCCAAACATGGACCCACACACCTATGGCCAACTAATCTTTGACAAAGAAGCCAAAACCGCACAATGGAAGAAGGACAGCATCTTCAACAAATGGTGCTGGTCCAACTGGATGTCCACTTGCAAAAGAATGAAATTAGACCCATATCTATCACCTTGTACCAAACTTAAATCCAAGTGGATCAAAGACCTTAACATAAGGCCGGCCACACTAAATATACTAGTAGAAAAAGTAGGGGAAACCATCGAACTCATTGACACAGGTGACAACTTCCTGAACAGAACACCAACAGCTCAGGACCTGAGATCAACAATCAATAAATGGGACCTCATGAAACTGAAAAGCTTCTGTAAGGCAAAAGACACTGTCATTTGAACAAAACGGCAACCAACAGACTGGGAGAAAATCTTCACCAACCCCACATCTGATAGAGGGTTATTATCTAAAATCTACAAAGAACTCAAGAAACTAAATGCCAAGAAACCAAATAATCCAATCAAAAAATGGGAGATGGAGCTAAATAGAGAATTCACAAAGGAGGAATCCCTAAGGGCTGAGAGACACCTGAAGAAATGTTCAACATCCTTAATCATCAGAGAAATGCAACTCAAGACGACCCTGAGATTCCATCTAACACCTGTTAGAATGGCTAAGATAAAGAGCTCAAATGATAGCGCATGCTGGCGAGGGTGTGGAGAAAGGGGTAACCTACTCCATTGCTGGTGGGAGTGCAGGCTTGTGCAACCACTATGGAGGTCTGTCTGGCGATATCTTAGAAATCTAGGAATAACCTTGCCTCAGGACCCAGCCATACCACTTCTGGGTATACACCCAAAGGACCTCTCACGGAGACATAGGGAAGTCTCCTCATCTATGTTCATAGCAGCCTTAATTGTAATAGCTAGAAATTGGAAACAACCCAGATGTCCCTCAACTGAAGAATGGATTAAAAAACTGTGGTACATCTATACAATGGAATATTACTCAGCTATAAGAAACAATGAAATCATGCAATTTGCAACCAAATGGATGGATCTAGAGAAGCTCATCCTGAATGAGCTAAACCAGTCTCAGAAGGATGCACATGGCATCTATTCACTTATAGTAGGATTTTAGCTATATCGTACAGGATATCTGTACTACAACCAACACACCAAAAGGAACATGGACATAAACTTTTTTTTTTATCTTTTTCTTTTTCCTTCTCCTTTTTTTCTTTTTCCTTTTTCCTTTTCCCTTCTCTTTTTCCTCTCTTTTTTTGTTGATATTCTTTGTTTTTGTGGGTTTGTGTGTTTGTTGGTCTTTTTTTGGTATTCCCCCAGTAGCAAGGAGACACCTTTCACTGTCAGTACTGCCTCGTAGGCCCCCGGTGAATGAAGAGGCTCTTGGCCCTCATATGACTCCTGATCTGTGGTGAGAGACTATTAGGCAGGGACACTCCACCCCAGAGGAACAAGACGGAAGGGTCAGGGGGTAGAGCATGGGAGGGTGGGGCTGGGAAGCGGGAAAAGAGGACAATATGATGAGGATATAACCTGAAGCAACAAACAAATAAATTTATTAACTAAAAAAAAAAAAGGGGCAGGTGGCAGGGCTGAAACACTCTGAATGGAATAGAGGATACAGCCATTCGGCCTGGTTTTGCAGACCTCCAGGTGTCGAGAAAACGTGGAGCTAAGGTAAAATACAAGAGAACTGTGGTGTTGGCCCATGCCTTTGACTTCAGCGGAGACGGGGGAGGGGGGGGGGCACCGTAGAGTTGGTGGTCTTATGTATTCTGGAGTCATACGGAGCGGGGTGGTGAGGGTGCATACTCTTGGTCCCACCATTCAAGAAGAGTACACCCTTGGTCCCAGCACACTGGAGACAGAAACGGGCAAATCTCGGAGCTCAGGGTCAGCCTGATGCAGGGCAAACTCTAAATAGAGAAAGACTTTGATCCAGGAGTGGTCGAACACATCTTTGATCCCTTCAGATGGGAACCACATGTCTCTGATCCCAATAATTAGAGTTCAGAGACACACACATGGGATTTGGAGGGACCTAGGTTTGGAGGCTACTTACAAAAGGCCTTCTCGATGCAGGCAGATTGTCCTTTGGGATCTCAAAATATATACACTGGAGCTGGTTTAGCTCCAAGGTGACAGAATGATTTCTTCTTTAACCCGGATTGAAAGATAATGCTTTGTATGTTGTTGGAAGGCCAAATTTGCTTCAGGAGAAGTATTACCTAGCCCCCCCCCCCAAAAAAGAGGGTAATTGTCCCAGGGTTGGGATTGGGGTAGGGCTCTGTTCTTATCTTTCCAGGAGAATCAAAGCATCCATTCGGGGAGCCCGGGGACGGCTGAACAGCGGAAACCTCAGCAGAGAGCAGAATCAGGCACCAAGGAGGACGAGTGACCCAGTTGATTCAGCCTGGCAGACTTCCTCAATAGCTGTCTCCATCGGGGGCCTGCAACCACGGCAATCCAATGTTGCTGGGACTGTTCAGCTCTACACAATGCCCCGGCCGAACCTCAGTGAAGCCTGCAAGTTCAGCTTCTCCCTACAAACTCCTTAGGTCATCTAAACAGCTTAGAACAGAAGGACTGAACATAAAAGGATTGTACTAACATTTTTAACCATTTTTCCCATTTTGGTTCGGGCCCCAAACAGGTTTACTACGACCCAAATCAGCAGGAAGTCACTTTAAGAGAGCGAGGTCCCATGCCCAGAGGGTGGGGAGGGTGTTTCTCCGCCCTTCTTTTTGGTTATTTGAAGGATAACTGAAAACTCTGATATTTAGGGGAAGAGATTACAAGCTGATAAATGGTCCTGTTTAATGGGTTTTGGAGGTTAGACCCAGGGACTTCCTACTTTTCCTTTTCTTTATCTTTCTTCCTCTCCTATGTAGGAGTGCATAGGCTTGAGAAAAATGAGACATAGACATAGCACAGGAAGGTCCAAGAAGAAGGGGCAGATTATTGAATATGCCCTTATACATTTGTATATTGATACAAAATTAGTAGTATATTTGGCTAAAGTGGTATTGACCATTGTTTATTGTGCAAAAATAAGATTGTATTGGATTACATCGGTATTGATCTTTGTATATTGATACAAAATTCGGATTATAGTTGGCCACAATGGTATTGACCCTTGTATATGGACGTAATATTAAGATTATATTGGGCTGCATAGGCATTGATCTTTGTATACTGATACATAATTAAGAGTATATTTAACCACAATTGAATAGATCTTTGTATATTGATACAAAATTAAAGGTAACGCTTCCTAATGGTATCATACCTAGAGATACTTAAAAATAAAATGTGAAGCTCTGGCCTCTTGATACCAACCATCTAAAACGGTCTAGGATAGTTAAGTAAAACAAACTCATAGTCATGCAAACATGTCACTTTGTTAGCTACTATGACAGTCTACCACAGATATTCTCTAAACTACTCAGTAATCAAGTTGTTAAGAGACAAGCAACATTTGCTTATCTAAATACAAGAGATGGATAGGGCATCTTCAAAAACCCCAAGAGATCTGCAGAATATGGCATTCAAAGATGTTATCTTAAATTAAGATTTTCTTTTTTTTTGATATCGAGACATATCAGCTCCTGACAGCACCCCCTATTCTACTCCAAGTAGAAGATAAGCATCGAAGAATCTCCAATGTGAGATGGTTGAATTAGTGGCAAGCCTATCTCTTGGCATGAAAAAACCCCTTGCTCCAACTGCAGGCAGACTGCTGTCCAAAAAGGACAAAACTTGGTAGCAGGGAAGTCGACAGCCTAGCTCTGCCAAGACAGGGTAGGTAAGTCCTTCATAATCCCTGCTCTACAACAAATGTCTGTCAGAGAAACAGGACCCAAAGGCTGAAGACTGATGCAGGAATGTATGGAGAGAAAATGGGAACTGTCCAGGCAGTCACTGGTATGTCATTTCTTAGTTTTGGAAGCTGCAGGTCCTGCACTTCCTATATAAGCAGATATATTTATCCCTCTCAGGTCTCTGAGGTGGTTGAAGAATAGATAGCTAGAGTCTCATAGTTAAATTTTGAGTTGTGTAGGAATCAAGAGGGTGTTATAGATCTAAGAAGATACTCTTAAAATTGTGTTGCAAGTTAGTATGAATGTTGAGTCAGATATAGACCTTTAAACTCATGGAGATGGTTAGATAGTAGAATGTTAAAGTCAGGGGCCAAAGATGTATAAACTGGACATTGGGAAGGTATACTGGGCCATTTAATTCTCATAAATGTGGCATATTTATATCTGTTGTTTTGTATAGTATTTACTGTTATAAGAGAAGGAACCATCTGTTGGACTGAAAGGGGAAACTGCTGGGGGGAAGAGGGTGGAAGGGCGGGATAGGAAGGGGGAATAGGGAGGGGTTTGTGACTGAGATGTAACTTGAAGAAAAAAAAATAAAGTATTTAAAAAAAAGAAACTTTAGTTTAATGTTAAATGTTTGTTTTATAGGTATTAGGGTGTTTTAGATTAGAGTTAGGGTTTGGGTTTTAGGATTTAGGAACTTTTATAGGTAATGGTTAGGTAGCAATTAAGTATTAATAAGTATATGTTTGATAAATAAAAATTTACTGTTACACACCCTGATACTTCTCCCCATGAAAAAAAAGAGCATTAGAATCTGACCAATCATGAGCCCACTCCCCAAAAAATCCTATTCCTCCATGATGCACTAAATAAAGGTCACCTTATATTTCACTAAAGAGGACTGAGAGCTGTCTTTTCTTTGGAGAACTGTGGACCTGCCTACGCCTGCTCTGGCAGGCTCTTGTTGCTTGTGTCACCAGCTACCAGAACCCGTGCCTCAGTACACAGTGGACCCCACCCCTGCCACCACCATTTGAATCAGGACAGGCTCTCAACAGCTGTCCCCATTTGGGGCCTTCAGCTGTTTTTAGTGAACAGTAGATACTAAAAGAGCAAAAACACTTTACAGCAGTAGGATTTTTTTCCCCTCTGTCTGTCTTCCCTGAGCTGTAATACCTAATTGCCTGCCCAAAACATGGGGAACCCAAAAATTGGGATTTTTGCTTCCCTGTCAGGTTTCACTCAAAGTCACTTTTAAGTGGCGCAAACCTCCCCAGTCCCCAACTCCATCGGTAATTGCTGCCACCAGAGAATCATGACCTGGCGATCTGGAACAGAAGCAGAAGAACATGAGGCGACTTAAATCTTCTGGAGCTCAGATGATGCCAACAAAGTCCCAGTTGTTGGACATGGAGCCATGACTCATTGTTTGATTTGCTGATTTTCAATCTTGCTTTTAATCTTCTCTTGCTATGCCACAATTCTTCTGTTTTAGTAAGAATGTTTACTATATGTATGTGTTGTTGTTATATAAGAAGTGTATAGTCTGTTTCCATACTTTACTGGCTCATAAGTGATTACCTGAGTCTCAGAAGAGACTTTGGATTTTGAACAGTGTGATACTTTTAAGACTTTGGGACTTTGGAAGTTGGATTGATTGCATTTTACATTGTAATATGACTATGAGATTTTGGGGACTGGTGCTGGGATATCATGGTCTAAAATGATGTATTTGGGTGTCAAGAGGACAAAGGGTAGACTTGTAATAGTCAATTTTGATTTTCAACTTGATTGTATAAATAAATATGTAGGAGATTGTCAAGGCATCTGTCTTAGCTACTGTTCTATTGATGTGAAGAGACACCATCACCAAGGCAACTTATAAAAGGAAGCATTTCAGTTGGGGCTGGCTTACAGTTTCAGAGGTCAGTCCACTATTGCTATGGTGGGGAGCATGGCAGGGGGCACATAGGCATAGCACCAGAGCAGTAGCTGAGAGCTTATATTTGATCTACAAGCAGAAGGCAGAGAGAGAGACTTGGAGCCTGGTGGGCTTTTGAAACCTCAAAAGCCCCCAGGTTTTGACACTCCTCCTCCAACAAGGCCACACCTCGTAATCCTTCCTGAGCAGTTCCACCAATCGGGAACCAAACATTCAAATATATGAGCATATGGGGGCCATTCTCATTCAGATTATCACAGCATCTTTTGAGCAAGTCTGTGAGGGTATTTCCAGACAAGATGAACAGGGATTGGGGGGGGTAGCCCACACAGAAGAAGCACCTATACATTCCCTGAGATACTGGATTAAATAAAAAGAGAAGAGAATGAGAAAGGAAGCCAGACCAATATGAATATTCCTCACTTTCTGCTCCCAGATCTTCCCAGGCAAAAGCAAGCAGCCTTGCATTCCTGCAGCCACAACTATAAGCTACCTTTGTCTCCATAGCTCCCCTACCTTGACACATGGTGTCCTTACACCATGATCAAAAATAAACCTTTCCTCCTTTAACTTGCTTCCTGTTGGGTGTTTGGTTGTAGCAACAAGAAAAGCAACTAATACATCATGCTTAAATAGACTGGGGCGGGGGGGGGGGAGGTACATTCATGAGATTGAAAACCGTATATTAAGGAAAATAAATAGCTAGAACAAGAGCGGGCTCTTAGAAACAAAGAGCAAAGGGCTGAAGATGAGGTCGTGGAAGTCTCCTAGGAAACAGAGCTGGTAGACTGAGACATGAGCACCAGATAATAAAGTAAAAGTGGAAGCCTGATCCTGTGTCCAACTTTCAACTCCTTGGACTTTCAGAAAGAGAAATTTAGAAGGAAGATTTTCAAAAACAACACCTATTTCCTCTAACTGGAAGTGTAAAGGTGCTCAACTAAAGAAGTCTCGCCTGCCTCGCACAGTGAATGAAAACTGCAACAATGCATGCAGAATCAACTGGATATCCGAAAGGTGCCATGGGGCACTTGCATCACTGGATTTTCTGAGCATGTGTCAGTATGAGAATGGATTTGTAAGAGACTTACAGGGAGAGCTTCCTGTAAAGGATAAAGGGGTAGAGATCAGGAGTAGGTGGGAGAAGCCTCAGACCAAAGTGCGGGTCATTACCTATGAAATAGCAAAGGAGAGAACAGACAGGGAATATCTTCAGACGCCAGCACTGTTCTGAGAAAGTCTCAGCCACAGCAAAGGGGAGTCTCTGAAGCAAGTCTGTTGGAGGGTCCCATGACAGATAAGCACAGTCACTGGCACCAGCATCCTCCCCTTATTCAATCATTGGACAGTGCAATCCAAGGAAACATGGCCTCTGTTTACATGGGAGATATCTGGTGCCATCAGTCAACTATGCCTTCCATGGCAGAGTCTCCCAACATATGAGTAGTGCCTCCATGATTGAGATGGTCCGTGTTTTCCCTGCACAGGTCCAAGTCTCCATGGCTTTGATGGGCTTCTCTTCTTGAGGAAGAACTCAGAAACAAGTTAGAAGATGAGCCACAACTTCTGGTGCAGCTGTCTGTCTTGAGCTCGCAAGCAATATTTCTTCTTGCACTATGCAAGCTAAGGTCCCTCATGGAAACTGCAACCTTGTTAACAAGGTTGATATATATTAGTAACTATAAATTGTTATATTAGGCCCATGGAGCAACCCGTGGCCTGGCGGAAGGCCAGTAGGCCTGACTGGCCTTAGAGGCCTGGCGGTGTGGTCTGGTGGGGCAGGTGCTGGATACTTATTAATAACTATAAACTGTTACATTAGACCAGTGGAATTGCCATTGGTCTGGAAGGGCAGCTGCTGGGGCTTTGCGGGAGACCAGTAGGCCTGGACTGCTTTGGCTGGCAGCCTATAGGATGCCGCAGCCCTTTTCCCAGCAATTAAATACACTAACACCATTTAATGTTTCAATGCTTAGCCCTTAGCTGGGCAGGCTCTCAACTAGCTCACTTAAATTAATCCCAGACCACCTAATCCCAACCAGCCATGTGGCTTGTTATAACTTCAAGACCCACAGAGCTCACACACAGACATCCTCTGCTCCTGAAACCTGGCAGGGAACTTCCTCTGAGTAAAACACAGGGTTTCTTTCGTGGTCTCAGGAAGTCCCCCCTTCCTATACTCTTTCTGCCTAGCTAATTGGCCATCAGTGGCTTTCATTAACCAATCAGAGAGTGCCAGATCTCTTGCACTGAAATCAGCCCCCCAAGGATCAATGCATTAGTCCCTCCTCCAACACCTCACTCTCAGTCCTGCAGTTCTTGGTGGCCCACCTGGTGGTGATTTACCACCATTCTAGAAATGTCTTGGCCATTGGTAATAACACCTTTTCAGGCAGGTTGATTACAATATCTATTTACAAGTAGAGGATGAAATTTGAAAAAAATCCTACATGAGGATCATTTCCAACTGACCTACATATGCCCTCCTCTGTCCCCACAAGCAGTCCTACATCCTACCTCTGACAAAAATCATTTTCTCTGCCAGAATCACTACCCCTCTTTCTACCTGCTGGCCTTAGGACATAAACAGTCTAAAATGCTAGCCAAATATGGGAATATAGACTTGTTAGTTACTTTTCTGTTGTGATAAAAAAAATACCCTGAAATAAGACAAGTTAGGGAAGAAAAGGGTTTGTTTTGGTTCATAGTTCCATAGTGGGTATGATCGTCATGATGGTGAAGGTACAGAAGCAGGAGTATGGAGGCTAGCCTGGCAGTCAGGAAGCAGGCTGATCACGTTTCAGCAGCACAAAGGAAATGAAGAGCTGGAAGTGAGGCTAGGTTATAAAATCTCACAGCTCTCTCCAGTGATGCAATTCCTCTAGCAAAGCTCCCCTTCCTAAAGGTTCCATAACCTTCTCAAACAGCGCCACCTGCTGGGAACCAAATGTTCAAATACATGAGCCTATAGAGGACATTTCTCATGCAGACTACCACACCTAAAAATCCTAGCACCTGGAAGGCTGAAGAATGAAGGTCATGAGTTTGAGGCCAGCTTAGGCTACATAGCAAGACCCTGTATACATACATATATATATATATATATATATATATATTCCTTAGTGGAAGCCATAAGACATGGTGCAATGGGGTCATTGCTGCATGTCCTCTGTCAAGAATATATTTTATTTGGTGGATGAGAACTCTAGCCTTGAAGAGACCAGAGGTATAGAGGCACAAAGCAAAAAACTTTTCAGTGATTCATTAGGAATGACAGTGAAGCCACTTCTCCTTCTGCCTCTTGGTTCCTTATTTGTTTGTTTGTTTGCTTGTGTGTGTGTCTATGTGTATTTTTTTCTCATATTGAGCACTATGCAGAAGACCCTGATTGAATGCAGAGAGCACACTCTAAAGGATGATGCCATGCCTTCTCCAAGTATATGTCAGTTCTAGCATTCCAGTGCTTTCCGAGGCTGGCTCCTTCTAGAGTGTAGGTTGTAAAATGGCCATGGACTCCTGGTCTGTCCTCTTCCCACATCTTGCTTGCTGTGAGGTAGATCTCTGGTAAATATTACACTGGGTGTGTGATTCTGTGGCTATGATCAGGATTCATGTATATCAGAAATGTGTTCACTGAAGGTCTGAGGGAGAAAGGCAAACCTACAGCCAGAACAAGTGTCCAACCCTTATAGGATGGACTGCTCTATCTTCCAGTCCCAGTATGGTTGGTTTGCCATAGAGTAGCCTGCTGCAGGGGTCTGGTCTGACCTAGGTCCTCTGTTTATTTGTTATGACTGAGTAGCTGATGTTCTTGTGGAAATTCTAACAGCGGAAGTGGGGCCGTCCCTGACTCTTTTGCCTACTTGGGGGACCCTTTTCCTCCTACTGGGTTGCTTCGTCTTGGTCTTGGTGTAGCTTGTTAAGCACTAGTTTGTTGATGTCCCTGGGAGACCTGCTCTCTTCTCTGAGGGGAGGCGTGAAGGAAGGAGAGGCATGGGGAGGAGAGGGAGGGAAACTGAGGTCAGGGTGTAATCTATTAGAAGAGTAAGAAATTGTTTTCAATTTATAATTGAACATTTTTTTCATACAATATATTCTCATCACTTTTCCCTTTCCCTCAACTCCTCCCAGATCCTTCCCAACACCTAACTCCTCTCTCTCTCTCTCTCTCTCTCTCTCTCTCTCTCTCTCTCCTCTCATTCAAAAACAAAAAGGGAATATGTAACAAACCAACCCCCCCCACCAAAATACAAAAGCAGATAGCAAAATATACAAGCAAGAGATCAACAAGACAAAAAAATGCACAGACAAAACAGAATGAGGCGTAAAGGTCTACAAAAATACCACTGAGTCCACTCTGTGCTGGCTAACTACTGTTGAGCATGGGACCTATTCTGAAGTGTGGTTAATATACTCAGTGAGATCCGATTGGAGAAAACTAATTTTTCCTTTGCCAACAGGTGTCAATTGTAGATAGATTCTTGGTTTTGGGTAGGACCCAATGTCCACTTGCCACTCTTGGTGCTGGAACCATGTCTGACTTGACCCTGTGCTGGCTGTGTGCATGCTTCCACAGTCTCTGTGAGTTCATGTGTGTGTCCATCCTGCCGTGCCTGGAAGAGATTGTTTCATCCACTACCTCTGGCTCTTATGATATTTCTGCATCCTCCTGCACATAGATCATTGAGCTTTGAGGGGGAAGGAGTTGATAAAGACATCCCATTTAGAATGAGGGATCTAAAGTCTCTCCCTCTCTACACATTGTCCAGTTGTGGGTCTCTGTGTTAGTTCTCGACTACTGCAAGAAGTTCTCTGATTATGATGGAGCAAGGCACTAATCTATGGGTATAGGAGCAGTCGTTTAATTGTTATGTTCCTTTAGCTGAATGACAGTATTTGGTTTTCCTCTAGACCCAAATCCTTTCCAGTCTCAGTTTCCTGACCACCCTAGCAGGCTCAGGCATGAGTTCTATTGTTGGGAGTTGCTCTTGTGCACTGTGTATTCAGATGCTGAGTCTGTATCCGGAGATCTGGCTACATCTGGATGTTGGCATTGTCATGATTATTGAGCCATCCATCTCCTTTATCAATGTTGTGTAAAGAATGTTCTCCAGAGCTGGGAGTGGTGGTGACACATGCCTTTAATCCCAGCACTCCGAGGCAGAGCCAGACAGATCTCTGTGAGTTCAAGGCTAGCCTGGTCTACAGGGTGACTTCCAGGACAGCCAGGAGTATGCAGAGAATCCCTGTCTCAAACCCTCCCCACCCCCCAAAAAAAACCCAACAAAGAAACAACAAAAACAGAATGTTCTCCATCATTTCTGATTGGTTAATAAAAGACTGAACAGTTAATAGCTGGGCAGGAGAGGGAGAAGGCAGGTCCCAAGTAGACGAGAGAGAGGAGGAAGAGGTCACCATGAGGGAGCTTCAAGGAGGACAGAAGGAGCAGGAGCAGCCAAGACAAAACTAAGATGGCTAAGAAGTAGCCAGGATAGTATAGTTAGCTTAGAATAGATGAATGTTTGCCCACCTTGAGGGCTCAGAAGCTTATTAGTAAATCTAATAGGTCTCCATCTCATTTATTTGGGAGTTAGAATGAGTATTAGAAAAGGCCACTGTGTATATTTTAATTTACCATTCCATCTCCTGGACTGGGCCCTGAATCTAATCCTAGAGTGATTGGTTACTCCCACCGTGTATGTGCCGCTACTGCTCCAGCATATTTCACAGGCAGGTGACCGTTTTTGTTTCAGGGTTTGTATCTAGATTGTTGTTTACCTTTCTCCTCTGCTAGCATACAGAGTACCTTCCAGTAGAGATGTACACACTGCTCACTAGAGATGAAGCCTCTGGGTGGGCACTAGCTAGACTTCTCCATGTTCAATGAGATATTTAGACCATCAGTTTTTGAGGAGATACAAATAACCTTGGAAGTTGCCTGAGGTGTTTGGGGGTCTCAATGGGTCCCTTTTGACCAACAACTCAACAAGATGCAATTCATTCCTGGCACTGGAGGTTTCCCTTGGTGGCAAGAGATGTCTGGCTAGTTGGGGCTTTGTCTCACCTGCTATTTGGTGACTCCAATTAGATTCTGTTCATATGTATATATATTTTAGGAAGCTTTTTCAGTAGCAGGTTTTCATATGGTCTCTCAAATGACCCAAGATAAAGAAGCCTTATTTTTCAACTCAACAATCCCAAAATTCCTGGATTCTCTCCAGTTTGTGTACATTTTCCTTTAAAACAGACTCTTTCCTAAATGCTTTTCTTCCTGAAGTACAGGATCTATTATATACATGCAGCCAATGACAGCTAGCTCTCATTTTCACCCCTTCTCCTAGACATCTTTCTGCACAAATTAAAATATTATTGGTATATATTCCAATTTCCACGTGTGACATTTTTAGAAAATGCTTCTTTTCTCCATTGCGTAACACAGATCACCATTTTCTTTCTAACTTATATCACAGTGTGTGTGTGTGTGTGTGTGTGTGTGTGTGTGTGTGTGTGCCCACAAGTCTCCAAACTAAAGTCTTTTTTTTCCTTTTCTTGTGCCTCTCTCACATAATTTTTATCAGTTTCTCATACCAATCAGATACCAATGTATGACACCAAAAGCTATTCTCACAAAATGCCATGTGGAAAACATTCAAAACTGTAGTGGCTTAAAATAACAGTAATATATTCTCAGTGACCTGTGAATCAGCTGAGTGTTGGCAGCTGCAGGGTGGGCTCAGCTGGGCTCCGATTCAGGCTTAGCTTGGCTAGGACTAGCTGGCTTTATTTCTCATGCTATTTATCTTCCTCTTTGGACTGCGAGCATGTTCTTCTGTTCTGGTGGCATAAATAGAAGAGAATAAACCCAAGCACACATGTGCTTTTCAAGCCTCTGCTTGCTATCTATCTGCCATCATTGCAATAACAAAGCAAAATGGCCAGGCCTAGAATTGAGAGTAGGAAAGTCCCTCCACCAACATAAGTGGCAGAGGAGAGTAATACATACTTTTAAGATTTTACTTGGGGGGGAAGTGTGGAGACATGGCTAAGTAGTTAAGAGCACTGGATGTTCTTCCAGAGGATGCAGATGTGGTTTCTAGCACCTCACACTCATCTATAATTCCAGTCCTAGGGGATCCAATACCCTCTTCTTCTGGCCTCTGTAGGTACCAAGCACACATGTGGTGCACATACATGTAGACAAAACACTTATGCACATAAAATAATATTTGTATGTTTACTAAAGATTTTATTTTTACTTATGCTTGTGTGTGTGCATGTGTGTGTGTGTGTGTGTGTGTGTGTGTGTGTCTGTGTACTCCCGTGAATGTGCAGGTGCCCACAGGGGCCAGCAGAGGGAGCCAGATCTCCTGGAGCTAAAGTTACAGGCAGCTGCTGTAAGTTCTGGGGACTGTCCTCTGCTAGAGAAAGTTCTCTTATATGCTGGGCCATCTCTTTGGTCCCTGAGGAGTAAGTACTTGTTGAGAATGAATTCCATTCATTTTGTCATTTATGGAATGAACATATGCTTTCTTCAAAATAACTATTAAGTTAGATGAAGGAGGAAAACACTTCCCCATGACAAAAGCAAGCTAAAGGTATTCATGACCAGCAAGCCAGCCCCACAGAGGATGCTGACAGGAATACTCTGGATGGAAAAGAAAGAAAACACACATAAGAAGATACAGGGAAACAATTAACAAAGATAAGGCATCTGTTAAACAAAAGAAGACTAAGAAAATACCCCAAACTACAGAAAAAAGTCCCTTAAACAAACTGTTGAAGAAATTGAGAAAATTAGATGTCTACATGTAGAAGAATGAAACATGATCCTTATCTTTCACCACGAACAGAACTCAACTCAAAATATACCAAAGACCCAAGACTCTGAAAGTGGCAGAGGAACAAATATGAGTTCACTTCAAGATATAGGCATAGGTAAGGACTTTCTGAATATGACTCCAGGAAAAAAGCTAATGAGCGATAGAGGGAGAAATTCTGTCTTTCTATTGCTGTGATAGCAGCAATGATCAAAAACAACTGTGAGGAATTAAAGGTTTTCTTTCACCTTACAGCTTACAGTCCTTCATGAAGGGAATTCAGAGCAGGAACTCAGGGCAGAAACTTGGAGGGGAGAACTGAAGCAAAAGCTGCTGCAGAACACCGCTTACTGCCTTCCTTTTCCTGGCTTTCTCAGCCTTCTTTCTTATACACCCCAGGACTGCCTACCCAGGGATGGCACCACCCGCAGTAGTCTGGGCATTTCCACATCAATTATTAATCAGGAAAATGCCCCGTAGACTTGTCTACAGGCAAGTCTGATGGAAGTAATTCCTCAACTGAGATTTCATCTTCTAAGATATGTCTAGGCTGGGCTGAAGAGATGGCTCAGCTGTTAAAGGCTAGGCTCACAACCAAAAACATAAGATATGTCTAGGTTTGTGGTGTCAAGTTGATAAAAAACAACCAACACAGCTTGCATATAGTACATGAAAAGGCAGTTTACAGACTGGGAAAACATCTTTGCCAGATATACATCTGGCAGAGGATTGATATGCAAAATATACATGCAACTTAAAAGATTTTATCATCAATAAAACAAACAACCCAATTGAACATGGTCTATCCAACTGAACAACAAGCCCCCAAAAGAACACGAATGAGTAAACGCACTTTTAAAAGTATTCAACATCCTGGGGGAAAAACTTTGAGATTTACAATTAACCCAGTCAGTAAAACAGACGATGGTGATGATATGGAGAAAGGGGACACTTGTTCATTGCCGGTGCAAGTGTGAACTGGTGTAACGACTATGGAAATCAGTATAGAGGTTCGTCAAGAAAACCAAAGTTAGAACTTCCATATGACCCAGCTACAGCAAACACTCTGGGCATTTATGCAAAGAGCTCATGAGAGATACCTGTATATCCAATTCATTGTTTCTCTAATCACATTAGTAAGGAAATGGAACCAGCCCAAATCAACGGATAATAAAAACGTAACACATATACACGATAGAATTCTGTTTTGTTGTAAAGAAAAATAAAATCATAAAATTTGAAGGGAGATGGATTGAACTGGAAAATGTTACTAAGTGAGGTAGCCCAGGCTCAGAAAGGCAAATGGCACATGCTCTTCCTCACAGGAAGACTTGAGCTCTGACATTTTAGGGTATTGTGTTTAGCCTTGGGTGGTGGTAAAGGCTAGAAAAATAGAGAGGGGGCATTGTAACCAAACTTTTAAATTATTATTTAACTCTTATTTATTTATTACTAAATTCACTTATCCTATAAACTCTTACAATCCCTTTAACCTATCCACTAAACCTATTGATAATTATTTTTCTAACCTTTTAGAATGATACAGTCTCTGGGGCAGGTCCTCAGTCGTCAGGAACACAGTCTTTGTTGTAGATTCTTTAACACACTTAGCAGTCCTTTTTCTGGATCTCTCAGATGCAGGTTCGTCAGGGTAAGTTGGTTATTGCAGTCT
This sequence comes from Lophiomys imhausi, assembly GCA_907164525.1. NCBI lineage: Eukaryota > Metazoa > Chordata > Mammalia > Rodentia > Muridae > Lophiomys > Lophiomys imhausi. Next base: position 5,844,751 of record CAJQZJ010033152.1, read on the forward strand.
CACCTTAAATAAGGCTTCATGCTTTCTTCTCTGTGGGAGACCCCAGCCGTCTGCAGGCCAACTTACTTCTTTTGAATCAGGAACTCAGCTGCTCTGTCTCAGTCCTTAAAGCCAGGCACAGTTTCCCCTAGGCCACTGATCAGACAGATCAAACCCCTCCAGGCAAAAGCTGAGCCACAGGGTCCAGTCCTTGGCCTTTTGGTGTCTTGCTCAGGCTTTCTTTGCTCACCAGCTTCTTTCTGCTTCAGGGAAATCTGGCCATCAAATGATGGCCAGCACTTTTTTCAGCAGGACTCTTGGAGCTCTCTAGCATCAGGGGCCTCTTCTCCTTCTGGGCTCCATGCACTGTCCTTAAATAGGAGGAACTCTGTTTCAGCTTAATTTGTGCTCCGCCCACTTAGCAGCTGAAAACAATGTCAGGCCAGATACTTTGTTTCTTCAAGTCCATTAAGTCTTTCCTGTTTTCCTGACTTCAACCTTGTTTTTCAGTCTATTAAGTCTCCTGTTTGTTTCCTGTTTTTAGTCCACATGCTGATAATGCTCTTCATGCCCTGAATTAAGAGACAGTATCAGAAACCCCTATATATTTTCTAAATCTAATTTATCTAACCACCTACAGGGCATTTGAGGAGTAGGATATGAAAAGAAGCTTTAAGGGAGAGGAGATTTGTAGAACACATTTGGCATCAAAGTGGAGGAGGAGAATACTGGGAGGTGGGAAGTTCTAAGCAGAGAGGGTTGGAAAGGTAGGGAAGGAGTAACCAAAACTAAAGATGTGTATAAAAGCCATATGAAAACCTACTACTTTACAGGTTCTATGAAACAATAGCTAAAAACAAAATCTTTAAACAGAGGTACCCTCCATGGTGGATAATGTTCTTCCCAGAAGTAACAGGCTAGTAAACGAAAATCCCAGTGCCAGATATGGGATATCTCCATTCAAGCCATTCATTAGGGGAGTCCCCAGAGACACCCCCAAAAGTATGTAGGCTATTGTCATTGCTTTTGATTGCCCACAAGAACCTGATGGCAAGACTCTATTACTAAAGACACCAAAGGTATTGGTCACAGAACATGGAGATATCAAGCTGGAGCTGAGCTGGAATCCTCCTCCCTACTGGATAGCTTTCATAGTGCCAGAGGGTGCTATTGCAGACTATTAGGGGAGAAAAAATGATCAATTGTCTTAGCCAGCTGTGAATCCAGTGAGCTACAGTTATGAACTGCCATACAAAAATGTTGTCCAGTGCAACAGTGGCATGACTGTTATGTGGGTGACCAACCACTTTCTGGTTGGAATTGAGGCCCACTCTACAAGAGAGAACTTATACCTGTTTCTGTGATCCCTGTCAAAAGTCTGTGTTTTGTGGGGCTGGAGAGACAGCTCAGTGGTTAAGGGAACTGATTGCCCTTCCGGAGAACCTGGGTTCAAATCCCAGCACTCACATGGCAGCTCACAACTGTCTGAAACTTCAAGATCAAACACTCGTATGGACATACATGCAGGTAAAACACTAATGCACATAAAATAAAGGTAAATAAAACAAAAGGAAAAAAAGGAATTAATTGTTTTAAAAGTCTGTGTTTTAGAAGGTCATAGACCTAGGTTGGGAATCTTTATTGTTTTGCTAAAGGATCACGTGTCACACTGTCTTCTAAAGCCTCATGTTTATACTGATAGATCAGTGCTGTATCCAGACCTTGCCAGAAAGGTTTCTTATTGCCTTGGACAGCAGTTAACGCAGAGATCCATAGCTGACCACGATACTGTAAGTAAGTGATAGTGAAGTGCTCCCCCATAAACAGGACAGCTATACTACTGCCACCAAGGCTCAGGAAACATGACCGAAGAGCGGGCGGAAAGAATGCAAGAGCCAGAGAATGGGAAGTTGTGCGGCAAAAAGATGTTTTCCGGATATGATACAGCAGTTGTACTCACAAATTCACTGAAGCTGTGGTTATCTGCACAATACTTGCAGATGATTGGGTCCATCAAAATTCCATCATGAATGGGTAGGGGTCCATGCCCCACTCTCCTTGAGGAGCTGTTAGCAATTAACAGTTGTTGGGGGAGGGAGGTATCATTTTCTTCCATGGTTTAGCCACTGGTAATTTGCCCTTATTCTACTGAGTAACCTCCTACCCACACTTGGGCAAATAACAAACTAAACCCAGTGGACCACATGGCACAAAAATATAAGGATCACTTACTGAAAAGAAGAACTTCAAAAAGAGAAGAAAGGGAATGAGCAAAGAAAATGGGAGTACGTGAAAACAACAAAAATACATTATATGCATGCATGAAACTATCAAAAAAAAACCTTTAATATATTTTTAACTGAGTGGGGTGGTAACTGCTATAATTCCAGGGATGGAGAGAAGGAGCCAGGCAGATCCCTGACACTCACTGGCCAGCCAGCCATTCTTGCCCAGTAAGTTCTAGGCCAGTGACATATCTTATTAATAAAACGGTGGTCAGCACTTAAGGGATGATGTCCAAGGCTGTCCTCTGATCTCAACACACAAGTGCATACACACACACACACACACACACACACACACACACACACACACACACA
>CAJQZJ010033152.1:5847339-5861189 GCA_907164525.1 Lophiomys imhausi
ACACACACACACACACACACACACACACACACACACACACACACACAAATACATGCACACATCTACAAAGAAAGAAACAAAACAGCATGTCTATGTGGCACAGACTGACTTGGAATCACAGGCTCAACTGACCTTCCTACCCCAGCCTCCTGAGGGGGGGTATTCATCAAACCTGCCTCAATATTTGTATATTGGTTTTGTATCTGACTTCTAAAGAGGAAAATGCCCTTCTCCATGAGTCGGTGCAGTTTAAACAAATGTAATTTTATAATGAGTTACAACATGCTTCCCACTAACTTCCCCACAGCAGTCATAGCTGTATTTCAGCCCAGTCTTTGCAGAGAGCTACTGTCTTGCTCACTGTGCCTTCTTCTCCCCCTTTGTTAATTATTCATCATGTATTGCTTGGACCAAGCTGTTCACTCCCCCCCTCCCACCCCCGAGCGCACTCCAGTTTGCCAAAAATATCCTTCTGAATATAGTTCCGCTAAATAACTCTATACTGATGAGACCCCAGAGACCCACATAGGTTCTGATCAGCATAGAGAACAGTCCCCCATTTTTTTCCCCTGTGCTCATAGACACTCCAGACTATGAGAACAATTGAGTCTCAATGTGAAAACAAAAGAGAGACAGGAAAAGATTTGGAAATCACAATCAAGGCTACAGAAGAATCTCGTTAGAAAAACATACTTTAAAAAAATTTCATTTTCAAAGCAATATTTTTTTCCTGTTTTTTCTGAACTGAGTTGGAAAACAGTGAGCAGTCTCTGCTGATGAGAAAGCAACGGTCAAGCATGCAGAAGGTGGGTGACGTTATGCCAATTCGGTTACTGCCAAATACCAGCCAGTAATGTGAGGGCCTGAGTGAAGGTCACGGACCGCATCGCACAGCCAAGAAAAATTAATGCTATTCCAAAGAAGGGAAAGAACAGAACTAGATAAAACTCCAAGGATCAGCAGCACCAATTTACAGCAAATTACCAAGAAACAGGAGGATACGACTCCCTCCAGAGCACACAGCTAGACCTGCCTTGTGCCTGGCCCCAGTTCTCAGCCCTCCTCTGGTGAACAGGAACCTAAGCAAATAAACCAGCTGAGGTGGGGAAAAAAATCCATTTCCAAGTGAGGCAATGTGATCATGCATTCAAGCTGTGATGAGAATAAAGAGAAAAAATGTTCCTTTCTTATGGTGACCATCCTGGCCATCTACAAGGCATGCCTGGAATTCTAGATCCCTCTGGCATCTTGGTGCCCCTCAAAGATTTGCTGATGATAAGACACGAATTATTATTTTATTCTTCTATGTGTTCTGTTTGAAATTTCCCATAGTAAAATGTCTTGGAAAAGCCTTACACAGTTGTAACTTTCACACCAGCGAACACCAATGATGACATCCTAATAATTGCATGTCTTTCTTCCCATACCAAGATACATTTTAATGTGATCAACAATAAAGTAGGATGAAAATACTGGTCATTTTCTTTTGTGAACATATTAGATCACATACCAGATTTCAGATTGAATAACTGAACAAAGAAATAAAGTATTCAAAAAAAAAGTGTTTTTACACTGTAAACTGTTAGCAAATAAAATTATCCTTAAGTTAATGTCTGGCTAATGGCAAGGGTGTTAAGTTTAGGACTCTTAAACCTGGTTCCTACCTTAGTCCACTGTGAAGTGTGTGTATGGGGGGGGAGGTGGACAGAGAGACAGAGACAAAGAGAGATAGAAGTATATATACAAGCAGATATACATATATACAGCATATATACACTTGTGTGCAAGTACCAGAAGAGCACATTGGGTGTGCTGCTTTATCATCCGCCATCTTATTCTCTTGAGACAGGATCTCTCACTGAACCCGGAGCTAGGCTAGTAGTCAGCAAGCCCCAGACATCCTGCTTCCAACCCTCATGCCCCAGTAACAGACATACCAGTAGCCAAACCCAGCTTTTTACAGGGGTTTTGGGGATTTGAACTCAGGGCCTCACACTTGCTTGGCAAGTGCTCTTACTTGTTAAACCATTCTCCATGTCCCCTGAGAAAGAGATTTGCCATTATGATCTTGAGACTTGGCCAGATTCAGGGTCAGAACCACCACACAGGCAAAAAAAGGAACCAGGATATTGATTATGTAAATAGACTGTACCTTAGCATTGTTCTCCAACTTCTGTAAGCTCAGCTAAAGGCTAAGCTTGGAGCTGACAATGTTTAGTATGCTAATACCAGAGAGAGGCTCACATCCTTGGTCTAGGCACTCAATCCAGTCACAGTTTTGTGAAGCCATTGGCCAGCTTTCTGCAGGTGATAGTGTCTTGGTCCAGACACTGAACTTCCGGATGTTATTCTAGCACGTCCCCAACATCAGCATCTGTGATGCCCTGGATAGCATTGGACAGGCACACACCCATAGGCGAGAAATGCTGAGAAATGTCTCCTTTTTGGCTCTCTGTGGTTGAGGTGTGGCAAGGGAACAGAAGTTGTGTGCCATTGCTGATAGTAAGTGCAGATACAATAGCAACACAGGACTTTTACCTGTGGAGAACACGGATGAAGAACAGGTGGGAGGAGAAGCCCCCAGGTCACTGTGGCTATGGTATTTGAACAGTATGGTGGCAATGTTAATTATAGTATAAGGAACAAAATATTCATTAGCTTTGTGAATTGTTTTGGAAGTCTTGAAAAAGAAAAATGACAGAGTCAGCTGAGCTTACTAACTACTCAAACACAGTGGGACTTGAGACGGTCGCCATGGAATTATTGAAAGAAACCTCTCTTGCAGATACAGGGGATACTGTCTTGAAAATCAAGCCATCTAAGTAATGATTGTAAAAGAGACAGGATGACAATCCAAAGCATGTGCCCTTTTCCAAAGTTAGGGTCCCACTAGGAGAACTTTAAAGACCCGAAACAGGGTTTGAAAATTCGAGGCACTGGGCATGTTTTAATGGTCTAGGGGATTGGGCTCACCCTGCTAGGCAACCATTAACCTAGGTCTTGCCCCGCAGAGTGATGCTTGGTTTTCTCCAGGGCCTTGTCCATATCTACCCACTGAGTCCAGGAACGCAGAGACTGGGCTTGGCTCCGCAGATGGCGGAGCAAGACTCTGCTCTAATAGAGAATGGCTCGTGGAGGAAATGGACGGACTTGCTTAATGCACGCAGGCAGGAACCTGGACATGCTTGTGGCACTAGGTCTTGAGGCTGTTAGGGAAAAATAAAAATAGAAAAACTGAACAATGCAGAGACTGTGTGAATACCAGAGCACTCTTTGTTAATTTTAATTTGAACCTTTGTCTTGGCAAGGAACAATCCATGACCGAGATGGTTTCCTCAGACTTTGGCAAAACAATGATCTGCAATAAATCAAGTCCACATGCTAGAATCTTCCTGGCATAGCATTAAGGAAGGAAACAGAAAGCCTTGGGACATGAAAATACAGGAATAGATTTTTTTTCTTCCCATTACTCATTTATGACAGGTCTCCAAAAGTATTCACTGGAAATCATAGAGGAAAATGCAATTTAAAATTAATGCAAACAGATTTTTAGACCCTGTAGGAAATGCTCATAGATACCACTATATAAAAGTGAACTTGTATCATTGCCATTAAATAGGATGTATTCCCAAATAGACGCAGTTTATCTTTGAACACTGCGGGCTAACTTATAAGGCAATTTTCACTGTGATAAAACTTTACCCATTTGAAGTCTACACTTTAGTATCAGTATATACACATTGTTAAACAATCATTGCCACCATCCATCAGTCTCCAGAATTTTCTCACCAACTCAAACTGAAACTGTTCATTAAACAGAACTTCCTCTTACCCCATCTACCAGCAAACTTTATTTTATGTCTTTTGAATTTTGTATTAATAGAATTATATAAAACTTTTTATTTTATGTTTTCGAGTATCTATTTTTTAGCATATATTGGAATTTTATTTCCTTTGAGATATGAATGACAGATCTGGAAAGATAGTTATTCTTTTCAGAAATAAAGAATTTTTTTATTCTTTAAAATAGGAATTCAGCTGTTAAAGGCTGAGACTTACAACTAAAACTTCAAAAATATAAATAATAGCTGGGACTGATGGTATACATCTGCAAGTTCAGGACTTGAGAAGCTGAGGTAGGAGGATTCCCACAGTTAAAGGCCCTTCTGGGAAACAATGAGTTCAAGGCCAGCTTGGACTATGAATTGATATTATGTAGTATACCATTATATGTGAATACCATGTTCTATCTATTCATCTGTTTTGATATTTGAATATATGCACCTTGTGGCTTTTGTATGGGTTTTTCCCACATCCAAAAAGGCAACCAGGATTGTTCTTTGGGTAAGGCTCTTTACTTGAATGATTCTCACTTGTGGCAAGTCAACTAAAACTAACCATAATGACTTTTTTAACTATTCTGTTTCTTCTCCACTTTTCACAGTTGTATTGGAAACTGATTTTTAACTCAGAATTGAGTTTTTTTATTCATCTCTAGTAATTATCTCAATGGTGGGGCTTATAGGATCTGTAGCTTCAGAAGTTTTACTTTAAAAAACCTCATTCATCATTCAACAGCTTTGGGCAGGTCATTGGATAATCTGGGACACAAGTTATCATCTAAAAATAAGAGTCAGATAATAAAAAACATCTCACATGGTTGGAGAGATGTCTGAAGGAGATAATATATTAAAGAGCCTTCCTGTAAAGCCCCTCAGAGTATGTCTTTCTCACCTATTCTCTGGTGTTGGCACTAATGCTAGTACAACTTCCTACCAATTTGCTCCAGACCTGTTCAGAATATCCTTCGTGGACATACTAAAATCTATTCTCATGATTGGAATCACCTCATATCCATTCAGAACACATAGTTTCACCACAGATATTGGGCTCTTCTGAGTGATGTTAGGGGTCTGTGGCACAGACTGTGGTCCCCTCCAAATGAGAATGGACATTCCCCATCATCATGACTTCACTGCTTAAGAGACTTGGGCTCAGCCCATCTAATCAAGCAGGATATCATTCTTATAATTTGTCCTCAATCTCCATGGCTGATCTTCAAATATATCCTGTCAATTTTATCTACCAAATATCTTCCATTTCTATGGATGCCTCCAAAGTCCAATCTTCCATCTTTCTTTTCCAGACCTAGTATTTAGACCTTCCTGGATTATATCCTTGACCTTTGCCCATTCACCACAACCCATTCTTAATTTAACAGCCAGAGAGTTTTCTTAATTATTAAAAGACCCCAGGTTGCAACTTATGACATTTTCAATGTTGAGACTACTGAGAACCTTTATCTTGAAAAAAAAAAATGGTGAACTGTATCCAATGATTTTTTGACACGGTACTTACAAGATCACTGCCTGACACCTAACTTACTGAAGGGAAATGGCTGAGTGGGAGATAGAACAGAAGAAGGCAATATTATCTGAAACAACTGGCTACCTCATGGCCCAGTAAAAGGGGCCACTGGCTCCCTGATGCAGAGGTACCTGTGCATATACTGCATTCTTTGACGCTAGAGATACAGTCTCCATCTGTGGCTGCATTCCCATTCTGGTACCCATTCTCCAACCTGCAGAACAGCATCTTTGAATCTCTCTGGAAAACTGCAGCTTGTCTCTGTTCCCTCTGCCTTGCTGCCATGACAAACACAATTATGACACATCTAACATGAAGAGGAGATGAAGATGACCCATTGCTCCCTGGCAGCCCTTATAATTAGCTATTAAGTTCCAAGCACCAAGCCCCTATTGCAAATCTATTCAGAGAAGAGTTAATTAAACTTGACTCTCTCATTAGAAACCTGTGGTTTCCCCTCTCTTTCATTTGGGCCATGGGTTGCAAGGTCCCCAGCATCATCCTATAGCACTTGGTCCTACTTTAAAATAGCTCTTGATTTTTCAGAATAAATCTTAAGGACAAAAGATTGCCCATTTAACAATTAAAAGCATTGTGGTGTAACAAAGGTAGTAAACTACACTAATTTCTCCCTTTTCAGCTCTGCACCATGTTCTCAAACTTGAGGATAAATCATACAAACTACAAGCTATTCAAGGGCAGATTCCAGCTCCCAGATACGACTTGGTAGTTATGCACGACCTTACAGTGATTCTGATTATGAAGCTGGCCCATGACTGTATTTGAGGTCTGACCTCTGATATTGTAGATGCACCTGTCAGTCAAAGGACAGCATCAGGCATGAGTCTCTTCCTGATATCCCAGCTCAGGCAGAGATGGATGTGAGCTGAGAATCCATCTCATCCATTCAGAGGAAGCCTTGGGGAGAGATGCAGAGTTGGTCACTGCTGGAGTCCTCTACCTCCCCAACTTATCAAAGATCTCAAAATCCTGAGCACAAAATATATGATCTCAGTCTGTGATAGGAATGAGTAGAATTCAAACACCTGAGGAGACACTCATCGATGTCTTTAGAAACTGCTTAGCTATATCATTGGCTTACTGTTCTTTCAACCCCATTCTGTCTCCAGAGCCCCTTTTGTTGTTCACTGATTCAAACAACAGTAAAAACAACCCCTTATGTATCTTAATGAGATGGCTCAGAACATCACAACCAGAACAAATTCTTGAGATTGCTTTCTTCAACCCTAAGAGGTAGGGTTGGCTGACTCTGAAAGAATTTTCTTTGATTGATTGTTGTATACATTAGCATGTGAATAAAAAGGAGAGTAAAAAGACAAAATAAAAAGAAACTATCACAGTAAAAATATACAAAAGCGATGACTCTTTTTTCATTCCATTAACCTTAGTGGTACTGGAGATGGAACCCAAGGAATCACTGATGATGGGCCGGAACACAGTTGTTGACGTGCATACCTTTGAGACACATTGATGTATTTTTATGGTGAAAAAAGTCTTAGACTTACATAATGATTGGCCACACACACACACACGAATGTTATAATTAAATAACAAGCAACAACCATCACAATTAGAGTGGAAAAATCCCTCAACTTTAAAGATCATGCCCAAATCAGTAAACTACTTAGTATATGAATAAAAATTTTCCCTTATAAAAATTGGAAATGAAGAAGTCAAATTATCCCTATTCGCAGATGATATGTTAGTATACATAAGCGACCCCAAAAACTCCACCAAAGAACTCTTACAGCTGATAAACAACTTCAGCAAGGTGGCTGGATACAAAATTAACTCAAAAAAATCAGAAGCCCTTCTTTATACAACAAACAAATATACCGAAAAAGAAATAAGGGAAACAACCCCCTTCACAATAGCCACAAACAACATAAAATACCTGGGAGTAACTCTAACCAAGCATGTAAAGGACCTATATAACAAGAACTTCAAGCCCCTGAAGAAAGAAATAGAAGAGGCCTTTAGAAGATGGAAAGATCTCCCATGCTCATGGATAGGTAAGATCAACATAATAAAAATGGCTATCCTACCAAAAGCAATATATAGATTCAATGCAATTCCTATCAAAATACCAACACAATTCTTTATAGACCTGGAAAAAGCTAGTCTCAACTTCATATGGAACAACAAAAAGCCCAGAATAGCTAAATCAATCTTGTCCAATGAAAAAACATCTGGAGGTATCACCATCCCAGATTTCAAGCTGTACTACAGAGCAACAGTAATAAAAACAGCATGGTACTGGTATAGAAACAGACCAGTGGATCAATGGAATCGAATTGAAGACCCAAACATGGATCCACACACCTATGGCCAACTAATCTTTGACAAAGAAGCCAAAAACGCACAATGGAAGAAGGACAGCATCTTCAACAAATGGTGCTGGTCCAACTGGATGTCCACTTGCAAAAGAATGAAATTAGACCCATACCTATCACCTTGTACAAAACTTAATTCCAAGTGGATCAAAGACCTTAACATAAGGCCGGCCACACTAAAGATACTAGAAGAAAAAGTAGGGTCAGCCTTTCTTCTCTGTGGGAGACTCCAGCCGTCTGCAGGCCAACTTACTTCTTTGGAATCAGGAACTCAGCTGCTCTGCCTCAGTCCTTAAAGCCAGGCACAGTTTCCCCTAGGCCACTGATCGGACAGATCAAACCCCTCTAGGCAAAAGCTGAGCCACAGGGTCCAGTCCTTGGCCTTTTTGGTGTCTTGCTCAGGCTTTCTTTGCTCACCGGCTTCTTTCTGCTTCAGGGAGAGAGCTGGCCATCAATGGCCAGCCCTTTTTTCAGCAGGACTCTTGGAGCTCTCTAGCATCAGGGGCCTCTTCTCTTCTGGGCTCCATGCACTGTCCTTAAATAGGAGGAACTCTGTTTCAGCTTAATTTGGGCTCCGCCCACTTAGCAGCTGAAAACAATGTCAGGCCAGATACTTTGTTTCTTCAAGTCTGTTGAGTCTTTCCTGTTTTTCCTGACTTCTACCTTGTTTTTCAGTCTATTAAGTCTTTCCTGTTTTTGCTGACTTCATGCTGATAATGCTCTTCAGGCCCTGAATTAAGAGACAGTATATGAAACTCCTATATATTTTCTAAATCTAATTTATCTAACCCCTACAGTCCCTCTCACAGGAGACCCAACCCTTCCCATGGTCCTGTAGCACATATAGGCCACCCAGGTAAGAGAGTCGACTCTGAGAATTCTCTAACTTAGTCTAGAGGAGAGAGCACCAATGAGCATGCATGAGTCCAGGAGCTGCCAGCAGTTTGAAGCTGGGTGGAGATGATCCATCTGAGAGAAAAGAACCCCTGATACTCTGGGTGGAACTTATCTCCCACCCCTGGCCAGCCACCAGCCTGATGCTTTCCAGGGGTTTGGGTACATGTGAGACCACACATCATAGGGGACGGTTGTCTCTGCTGTGCTTAAATCCACACAGAAGTCACAGAATAAAAATCCAAACAGAACAAAACAGATCAGAAACTTCCCATGAGTGTGTCAGCACCAAGTTTTCCCCCCCGAGACTCTGAGACACCAGAACTTTGCTTGTGATGGGCTTCAACTCTTGTCCCAACTATTCTCATGAAGACAAACTTTAAAGACAACAATCAAAACTCAAAGCTTGCTGCAAAGTTTCCCAGTTTTAAAAATGGAGTGGACAAGTGGGACTTTGAGCTCTGTACCTGGAGTCAGCCCAACACACCATGCAAACTAGGCCTTGGGACTTTAAAGGCATGGTTTGGTGTCATTAAGTACATAGTATTGTTGTGTGACCATTGGGGGCCGGTTCCATGGTCCTTTTTTCCCCCTCAAACTGAAAACCGTCCTCATTAATCACTGACTCCCTCTTCCTTCTCCAGCTTCCAGCAAGTACCATTCTGTTTTCTGTATCTATGAAGTTGGTTACTCTTGCTATATCTAAATGGTACAGCACATGCATTGGCACATGTGTGCATACATGTGCTACAGATAAACCCAAGGCATCAAATATGCTGAGCACATGCCTCCGCTGCTGAGCTCTACCCCTCATCATGCTTTTTGTGTTGAATTTTCAATCCCTCCAAGTACTTACTTCAATCTGTTGTTTCCCAGCATATATCTGGCTAAATGGAGGAGAGGGATATATAATGGTTGATGGGTTGGTTCCTGCCATTTCAAAGTGATCTAAGAAGGCTTCATAAGAGTTGGGACTCTCTCCTCCTAGAGAAATGCAGATGTGGCTGCTATGTCACATATACATCAGTAGGTGGCAGAGAGGAGAGAAGTTATATCTACATTCAGTGTTCTGACCTATGAACATCTGAATGAATAGTAGCCTAACATTCCTTGGGGAAAAAAAAGCAAGCTGGATACCAACACCACTTTGGTGCCATGGGGTAGCCTGTGATGACTACCAGACCAGTACCAGGCAAGCACTGGATAGGCTCCCAGAACAGGAAACAAACCAGAAACTAGTAGAACTCTGCCGGGCCCTGGATGTGGGGTTGTCAGTGAGCCAGCCCTGCCTTCAGTCTCCTATGTGGTGGAGTTGGCTAGGGAGAAATGCCCTCCCCTCCCTTTTACCCTCAACACCATTGGCTGACAGGAGATCTGACCCAGAAGTGGTCACAAGAACAGGAGACCTGTCCCTGCCCCTCACATGCTGCAGCACTTGGGAGAGCAGGCCCTGCACCTTTCCACAGTAGAACTGGCCATGCAAGTGGGGGTTGCAGGTCCATAACCAGGGCTTTGAGTTGGCCCACCCCAACATCTACCCCATGGATGAACTGCTGGAGTGTAATAAGAGGTCATTTCCACAACCCAGGACTACAGGATCTCCATGACACAGGACAGTTACAGCATATCTGAGAGGAGTTCCAGTACTGACAGAGTATTGGAAACCAGAAGTCTCATACCAGACCAAGAAGTCATTATAATGAATATTTGCAAGCAGAATGTATGGACAAGGGAATATTGTGGGACATACTGAGATACACTGCAGCTTCCACAATGAGCTGTTATTTTTTTATGCTGGGACAGATTGCAAGGATGGAGGGTGGGTCTGGGGGGAGGTGGGAGATGGGAGGGAACAGGGTGCATGATGTGAAATTCACAAAATACAATTTTTTTCAAGGAAAAAAAAGAGTTGGTACTCAGAGAATAGATATGTCTGGTAGGTCAGAGAGGAGGATTCTAGCATGACTAAATCCAAGGCAGCCAGGTATGAGCCATCCAAAGTCAATGTAACAGTGTTCTGATAGTTCCTCTGGAGAGAGAGCAACATTGCGTGTCTAAATATCAGATCTCCACTTGTCTAATCCAAGCCACAAATGCACATGTGACTACGTACTTTCTTCCCAGTGCTAAATAGATTAAAAAGAAGAAAAATAATGAGTTAATTCTGGTTTTGTTCTTTAACATTTCCTCAGAAAATCGCTAAATCAGCACTTTTGTGAAAGTGTGTCTGTTTCCTTTTGCAAAAGGAATGTATAAAACCTTCTGGGGGGCTGGAGAGATGGCTCAGTGGTTAACAGCACTTGCAGTTCTTCCAGCCATCCTGAGTCAATTCCCACATGGTGGCTCACAACCATTCACAATGTGAACTGATGCCCTCTTCTGGCTGCAGATGTTCATGCAGATATAGCACTCATACATAAAATAAATAAATAAATCTTTAAAAAAAAAACCTTCTGGAACTTGTGAGGAATATCTGATCCCCAGAGTCAGGTCATGTCAATCTTGACCACAACTGGAGAGATGGACTCCTGGAATCCCAGAGAGATAAACCTGAACATGTCTGCTCCAGTCAGTCATGCTGGACAGTTAAACAAGCAGTGGGGACTCCTCTTTCCGTGCCCTGTCACCTGTTCTGCCTTCCTCTGGGCATCATAGCAAGGACTGCAGCTTTTCTTCCCCCCTCCCCTTCCCGTTTGCTTTCTTTTCCTTCTCATGTTATTACTTGAAAATGGTTCTGGCTGGATGTGAAAGGTCTCCCTTGGGCTCGCGTGTTTGGACTCATGGTCCCCAGCTAGCCGTGCTGTTCTGAGAAGTTACAGATTAGGCCCAACTGAAGGAAGCGCGTCTCCGGGAGGTGAGTTTATCTCAGACCCGTTTCTTGCAGTCGGTTTCCTGACTGCCTGTTTGATACAACCAGCAACCTCATACTCCTGTGGCCATGGAAACAACCATAAGCCATTCCTGCCATTGTGACTTCCCTGCCACGGTGGACTACACCCTCTCAAAACAGCTGAAGTAAATCTTCTCCTGACCTTAAGTCGGTCTCACATAGTTCAGGCTGGTCTTGAACTTGCTCTGTATCTGAGAATGACCTTGAACTTTTGATCCTCCTGTCTCTACCTCCTGGGTGATGGAATTACAGGTGTGTGCCGTCGTGGCTCAGTTTTATAAGGTACTGGGCATTGAACCCAGGATGTGGTACATGCTAGGCAAGCACTCTACCAATTCTATTCCTCTGCTCTCTTTCCTCCCTTATGTTATTTCTGTCAAGTATTTGATCACAAGAAAAAAGTAATTAGTACACGTGTTTCTTCTAAAAGGTCTCTAAATACCCTACATTTTTTTCCCCCATTTTGATCTCCAGTATAGCCATGTTGAGGGGTGGAGTCAACTGGAAGGTGATAGGTCATGGACATTTCTTTGGACAGGATTAATGAAAGTCTTCTGGGGCTAGGTCAGTCCTCCAGGGATTAGGTCTGTAAGGAAGCCTACTATTCACCACTCTTAGATTTTGCTACCATTGTGAGTCTCACCATGAGTCGAGCAGATAATAGTACTATATCCTTGAAGAAATAAGCTAAACTAACCTATTTTCTTTATTTTTTTTTAAAGATTTATTTATTATGTATACAATGTTCTGTCTGCAGGTATATCTGCAGGCCAGAAGAGGGCACCAGATTTCATTATGGATGGTTGTGAGCCACCATGTGGTTGCTGGGAATTGAACTCATGAAGGCATGACCTCTGGAAGAGCAGCCAGTGCTCTTAACCGCTGAGCCACCTCTCCAGCCCCCCTATTTTCTTTATAATGTACCCAGCCTCTGAGATTTTGCTATGATAATGGAAAATAAGCCAAGATACTTACCCCTTTCCTTTAAGTTACAACAGAAAAACAGAAACAGAACCCGACTTTTAGGCAGAAACACTTCTGTGTGTGTTACAATAGACAAGTTTGATTCTGATTGTCCAGCTGCCTAAATGGATTTTAACAGAAATTGCAAATGTAGTGCTGAGTGAAACAGCCAGAGAGGTGTTTACAGGGCACCTTCGAACCACAAGAGAGGAGAATGTGTGATAATAGAGACAGTCCTGCCTGGAGAGTAGACTAATGGACTCTGAAAAGGAGTGGGAAATCTGGGTCAAATCTCTAAGCCATTTCTTCTTAATAGTTCTAAGAAATATAAATTGATTTATAATGCCTTTCTGAGAATTCCCATAAGAAGATAGCCATTTTTTTTCTGCTACCAAAAACAGTGGTCCAAATGCAGAGCTCTATAATTCGTGTCCTCAGGGAAACCTCCATAAATATTCTCCTAAAAATTGAGTTGCATGGCCCTGCTGACACCTCGATTTTGACCTATGAGAGAATTTAGAACTATGAGAGAATATATATCTGATGCATTAAGTCATTTCATTTGTAAGACTAATACACTAAATTTGGCCTAGCAAGAGGATGGATTGATATATACACTGGGTCCTAGCTGTTTTGGGAATGCAGGGTACAATGACACTGACATCAGAGAAAGTTAATGGTTCTACAGAGAAAAAACTGTGGGATGAGGTGGATGTTGTAAGGGGCAGTATCATAGTGGTACATCTGAAAGTGAACTTCATGGTGTGTTCCTACAAGGTGCCTCACTGAAGGCAGGGTGTGACATCAAGGGACAGTTTACTAAAACCCTATATAGGAACCAAATGGAAGAGAGCATGTCACTATCAACTGACAGCAATAACTTGAATGCTATGAACAGCCATACCCAGCACATAGAAGTGAAATGGACAGGTCCCTACAAAGATACAAACTACCAAAACTGTCACAACAAAAAACAATCTAGACCTGAAACACATGAAGAGATTTAACTATTACTTAAAAAAAAAAGAATGAATCCATTTTATCCTCCATGGAGGGATGTTCCTCCCAGAAGCTACTGGCTAATAAAAGTCCTGATGCCAGGTGTGGGATAGCTCCCTTCAAGTTGTTGTTCAAGCAGGTCGCAGAGGCCCCTGAAGAATACAAGCTATTGTCATTGCTCTTGGTTATTCATCGGAGAGTATGACTCGATTGCTGAAAACACCATGGCTACTGGACACAGGACATGGAGACATCAAGCTGGAACTGAGCTGGGAGCTCCTACTGGATAGTTCTCATTGAGCCAGAAGGTACCATTTGGCCTGTTGGGGAAAAATGATCAACAATCAACAGTCTTACCCAGCCATGAATTCTGTGAGCTACAC
>CAJQZJ010033152.1:5863727-5891754 GCA_907164525.1 Lophiomys imhausi
ACACACACACACACACACACACACACACACACACACACACACACACAAATAAATAAATAATATAATTTTAAAATCTAAAGAGATAGAGAACACTATCCTGTAAACAAAAATATCATATGCCTCACTACATGGTCAGTTTGAAGCCAAATGACTGAATCCCGTGCCTGCTACCATTGGCCTTGCAGCCTCAGCCTTCTCCTTTTCAATTTTATTTTGAGACAGTGTCTGGCTACATTGTCCAAGCTGACCTAGAACTTGAATTCCTTCTGCCTCGGCTTCAGTTACAGTGTGTGACCAACCTGAACTGACAAATGGATGTCTAAGGTATTCAAACAATTTCACCTCAGGCTGGGAATTTGACTCCAGGACAGAATACTTGGGGTAGAGAAGCATAAATTCTTTCACGGCCACTGAAACTAAGTAAATGAATGAGGCCTCTTACTAAAAGATGTACCCAACTCAATAAATAAGTTCATTGATATAGGAAACATAAATTAAGAGATGGTTTTAAGCAAACTCACTTGTATTGACACTTTTCTTTTAATCAGATATCTAACTCTTCAGTGTTCTTTTGTTAAATAGTGGTTGACAGACCCACTCCATGAGATGCTGTTAATGAGGCTAAGAACCTGAGACTACATTGGTCAAGGAGCCTAAGGCCAAACCTACTACTATGATTCTGCTAAATAAACACAGCAATAAAAATAAAAAAATAAACTCCTGATGACATATTTTTGTACCCATATATGAGATCAGTATATCACACAGTCTTCATCAGAGAAGCTTTCTCCTGCAATAGATGCTAATTAACACAGAGACCCACAACTGGACCATAAGCAGGGAACAAGAGACTTTGGAGCACTTAGAACTAAATGAGACACCTTCATCTCACCCCTCCCTTCAAGGCTCAGGGATCCACACAGAAGAGGGTGTGGGAAGACTGTAAGATGGCTCTAAGGAAACAGGGTCTCCCAGACATACCAAGGCTGACACATATACTAACTCACAGAGACTGTGACAGAGGGCACAAGACCTGCAGAAGGGCAAGCCGGACAAAATCCCAGTGTAGAGAAGGTGAAGTTAGCCCAACGGTCCCATTCCTAACAAATAGCTGTTGGCAATTTATACCTGCTGGGAGAGGAGGGGAACACACACCAGGGCAGCCCTCAGGATACCACAAAACCATCTCCATGCATGATGGCTATACTTGGTTATCAACCTCACAACATCAGGAATTAACTAAAACCCAAAACTGGAGGGCACACCTGTGAGGGATTTTTGTTTAATTTGAAGTGGGAAGCTCCACTTATAATCAGGATGTGTGAGTTAAGAAGACACACCTTTAATCGTTTGAGGCAGAAAACCCCACTTCTAATCTGGGCCACGCCTTCTGCTGCAAGCCTATATAAGGACGTAGAAGGACGCTTTTGCTCTCCGCCTACTGTGTTCTCTCCTCTCTAGGAAGTTCATTCCTTCACGATCATCAGAGCCTACTCCGGGATTCCAGCGTATACCGAAGACCAGCTGAGGCATCCACCCTCGGGGACCGAACAACTACCGGATTCTTGACTTTCCATTCATAAGCAGCCATCGTTGGGCTAGTTGGAACCCAACCTGTAAGTCACAATGATCATTTCCCTTTCTACACATAGAGGCATTCAATCTGTAAATTCTGTTACTCTAGAGAACCCTGACTAAATACATCATAGTTTTTAATGGGCTTTTAAAATTGGCTTGCTGGGTTAAAAAATATGATGATCAAAATATGTTGTATGAAAAAAAAATAAATAAAATTTTAAAAGGGGTAGAGAATCTGATAATTAACCTCTCCATTCCAAAATTATTCCTTTCAAGATACCCAACCTCTGAAATCATTATTGGCATAGTAAAGAGAAAATTCAACAAATAGAATTTTCAACTCTAGTTTACCTATTGGGTTTAAAAAAAAAAAGGATTATATTAATAGTTCCGTGGCAAAACATGCTCAGCATGAGCAAGACCAAGGGTTCATCCCTAGGTCGCCCATTCCTAAATCATTTGAACCAAAGCAGTTAATATGGATTGTATTACCTACAGAATAACTTGTTGGTTGGTTGGTTGTTTTTTTACATCCTTTTGCTTATTGTCTCCTGGCTCTAGCAAGGCTTCCGGGCCATTGTCCACGTGACTGACTTTGGCCAATAGAATGTAAGCAGAGCAGTAGGTGGGCTGAAATGACTCAGTGCGTAAAAGCAGGCTCTGCTCTTCCGGAGAATTCAAGTTCGATTCCCAGCCCGCTTTGGGTGGCTAGCAAACACCTATAACTCCAAGCAGTTACAGGTGATCCATCGAACTCTTCTGGACTCCACTCACATTGCACTCATACTACGCACAGACCCACCATCCCTACCGCCCAAATATACTGACTTAAAAAAACAACAAACTAGTGCGATTTTTATAATGAACAAAGGGTAGAACGTTCCAGCTGTGCATTAAGAGCAAACATTTGGCGCATCCAGGAACTTGGCAAGTCACTTCCTTACGACTGATTTGTAGATTAAAATTACACGGCGGGAATATTTACACGGCTGGAGCAGCCAACACTCCACAGCAGGATTTCCCCTCAACCTACCAAGCCCCAAAGCGCTCACCCACACTTCAGCGGGCAAGTCTTGAAAAAAAAGTTTCTCTTCCCCTGGGGCGTGGAGTACAGAAAACCGCCTAAGAGCGCAGCTGCTTGCCGCTGATGTAATTGTAAACCACGCAGACGCCGTTACTGACTATAATTAAGGTAGAAGTAGTAACCCGGTGCTGGTGGGGTTTTTGTTTTGTTTTGTTTTGTTTTTTGTTTTTGTTTTTTTGGTGAACACCTTTTCCTCCTGAGACCTTGATTGTAAGGACTTCTGACTTGTGCCTCGTTAGTGACATTAAACGGAGAGAGTGTGAGCAGCGCGCCCAGCTGAGGACCTGGACCGGCCGGACCCAGGTCTTTGGAAGGTTAACGCCAACGCGCAGAGCCGCAATTAACGCTCTCGGCATCGCTGCGCTATTGCACCGTTTAAAAAAACAAAACAAAACAAAAAAAACCCGACAGCTTTCGATTAAATTAAACCAGTTCCCTCTCTACCCGTGGCTGTAAACCCTCCCTGGTCGAACAGGGGCGCCCGGGCGCCTAGACCACGCGTCCCCGCCCCCCCGGACGCCCCCAGACGCGCGAATCGAGCGCTGTGTCTTTAAGCGGGGAAAGCGGCGCTCTCCGCCGGGGACAAAATGTCTGCGTGGAGGCGAGGGGCAACGGTCGCGGCGTCCGGGTGAGCCTGGCCGGGGGCGAGGCGGTGCGGCCGGGCGGCGGCGGGGGCGTGGCGGGAGGGGCGGGACGCCTGCGACCCCAGGGACACCGGGCACCGCGAGGACATCACGGGGGCGGGGGGGGGGGGGGGTTAAGAGGGACACCGGGGGCTGCCGTTGTCTCGGGGTCCACGCGGGCACCGGGGACCTCGGAGGACGCTGGAGCGCGGGGACCGGAGAGACGGCGGGGCGGAGGTGTGGGGGGGGGGGCGAGGGACGCCTGCGGCCCGAGCGTGGTGAGGGGCGCCGGGGAGGCCGTGCGGGACCTCGGGGACTTCGGGAGCCCCCAGGCCGTGCTGCCCCGGGGCCGCTGCCGCGAGTTCCTGCCCTGGATCCCTGCCACCCCCCCCCGGGGTTTGCCGAGAGGCCCAGCCTGTCTGCTTCCCCGGAGCCTTCTCTCTGTGGTCAATCAGCTCCGGTGGAAGATAGAAAAACCATCCCCGTAAAAGTTGGCTTGCTGAAGACTTTGAGCACAGCCGGTGGCTGCGAGTCTACCAGGGGGCCCCTGGCGCTAATTGTGACTTGGTTAAATGTTTCCCACCAGTGCGGGGGTGTTGAAAACCGATGGAAACCCGACTCCCCTCCTCCACTAGAGGCAAACAAAAGAGTTTCCTGATCCTTTCCCAGCATGTAGGCTGTGCAAGCTGCCTCTGACCCTCCCTAAAGCGTTACTAAACAGAATGGGATGGGCTTTCTTTCCCTCATTGGAAAAAAAGAAAAAAAAGTACCTGCGATTGGTGAGCTCCAAAGATAAGGTGTTTCATAAATTGAAGTAATTCGTGTTCTTGATTTTTTTTAATTGTTTTATGACACAAGGTTTCTCTGTGTAGCCCTGGTTGTCCTGGAACTCGCTCTGTAGACCAGGCTGGGCTCAAACTCACAGAGATCTTCCTGCCTCTGCCTCTTGAGTGCTGGGATTAAAGGCATGTGCCACCACCTAGCCTTATTATTATTTTTTAATTTTAAAGACAGTCTTACTATGTACCCTTAGGTGACCTGGAACTTACCTGTGCAGAGTAGGTTGGCCTAGATCTTAGACTACTTGCCTCTGCCTCCCAAATCCTGGGATTAAATGCTTGGGCCCACTCCTGGTGATTCCTGTACTATATTATTAGTACACCGTTTGGCCTCAAATAGTTTTAGGCAAGTGACAATAAAAAGATTAGGAAATTGTGTAAAAATTTGAACAAGAGTTCAAACCAGGTAATTCTCAACTAAAAATATATTAAGGAAAATTATTTTAAATTGCAAAATTCATATATGTGTGTGTGATGTGTATATATACATGCGTGTATATTTGTGTATATATGCATATATGTATACGTATAAAAGTATTGTGGAGCTGAAATAAAGGTCCCCTTTAGGGCAGAGTGCCTTTATTTTAAAATGCATTAATAGCGTGTCTTGGTGGTTTTAGCTAATGATAGAAATAGCTTAAAGCATTCAGGTAGCATCTTTGCTTCACTAAATAATTAGCTATGGGTCCAATACTTTTTTTTTTAACAGCCCACGTATAACCTTCTAATGTTTCCCCACGTAAGCCTTACACTCTGCAGTCATTTTTACTGACTTAAAATTTTATTTTTATTATTTGTTTGTGCATGTATGTGAGGGTGCCTGTGGAAACCAGAAGAGAGTGGCGGATTCCACAGAGCTGGAGTTGCAGGCAGTTAGGAGCAGCTGGACGTGGATGTGGGAATTGAATGCTGGTCACCACTGAGCCATTTCTCCAGCCCCTTTACCGGCTTTTAATTTCACGTATGCCTTTAGGCTACTAATTACAGACTAATTTTTCTAGCTGTCTGGGTCTATTTATCAATATATGAATACACGGCAGAACAGCTAATAGGTGAGCAGAGCCGGACAGATCAGAGGTGACTGGATTGTAGTTTTCCTGGCTCTTCAGCTGTCAAGGTTGATTACACAATTATTATATTCTGCTTTGGTTTAAACCACTGTCGGATGAAGTAAATGAAAGTGCCATTAGTGTTTCCGCATAATCTGTGAATTTCATAATGTCAGTTTCTCATATTAGATCCAGGCCCAATCAATACATACTTGTTTGTTACTCTGCCTGGCAAAGCCAACTGATGAAGTAAGTGATTGGCCTCGATTACAGAAGGACAAACAGGACTGTGCCTCACTTGTTTCCTTTTGACAATATTTCCTGATTCTTTGGCCTCTAGCCTACCCAATTCTTACGTGTGCAAGCATATGCGTAAAATAATAAAATGTCATGGGAGGTGTGTAGTGACCATATGCACTAAACAAAGCATATGCGTTAAAAAAAAAGCAAGGCGGGTCTGAAATAAAGGTGTACTTCAAAGCAGGAGGCTTTGGAGTGAAAAATATGAGGACGTAATGCTCCTAGGTGTGGTTGAGGAGAAGGTTTATTGTAGATGAAGGAGAGCACAGCCTGGGGCATCTGGAAGGGTCCAAACTAAAGGGAGCCATGAGAGGGTGAGGGAGGGAGAGTGACCAGGAGAGGTTAAGACTCAGGAGCAAACCAGGAGAGCAAGAGACTGAGTAGCAGTTATACAAAGATCGGAGACTGGGGGAAGGGTACCGAGCCCCCAGGCTGGAGAGCTTAGGGTGAGGGGCAGGATGGGACAAGCTAAGAGGATCCAGGACTCTGTAACTGGTGTTGGGGAAGCTGAGAGAGACTGAAGGCTCAGTGTCAGCCTTGATATGTTAAGAAGGTTCCTCAGCCACTTATTTGTCCCGAATTTGAGACCATGTTTTCTGTCTCTTTTCTCCCATTTTTTCTTTCGAACTCCACTTATAGGGGCTGGAGCTCACTGGTGGAGCACTCGCCTCACATGTGTGAGATACCGGGTTCAGTCTCCAACAACACAAGGAAAAAAAACCACAACCAACAGAAGTATTAAGATAGTACTTCTTTGCTAATAGTGCAAGTGTCTGCTTGTCTTATGATATTTTATAGTCATACATATACATATATAGATGTATATAGTTATACATATAATGTATAGAAAAAGTATATGTATAGGTTTAAAATTTTTTGCATTTATTTGTGTATAACATGTGGGAGCCCATGTGTGTAGAGGTCAGAGGACAGTCAATAGGAGTTGGTTCTTTCCCTACACCATGTGAGTCCCAATGTTCAAATTCAGGTCATCAGGCTTGGTGACCTTTACCTGTTGGGCCATCTTGATGGCCCCATATTTCCAGGTTTTAATGGCTTCCCTTCAGCCTCTGTGTTCATATTTGGGCAAGTCATACTGAGGGATCTAAATTTCTTCGGAATAGACTCAAATGCAGGGATATTCAATGGGAGTCTGTTAATTTCTTACAGACAGAATTTATTACTCCTTCCATAGAGTAGCCCCCCCCCCCCAAGTGATACTCAGCCACAGGAGAATTTAGAGGCCACAGTGGTATTCTCACCTTGCCATGTAAGCTTAAAATTGACTTTTTTTTTTTTTCACCCATCACTTCCCCCATGCCCTGAAATTGGACTCAGAGAAGTCTGTTGGTGAGCTGATTTTATCCTAGCAGTACTTTATGTAGCTTGAACGTGTTTAATTTTAAAACAGGAACTCAGAAACCTAGTTATACTAACAAAGTAGAACTTTTTGGAGCCAAAAACTGATCTGATTTTAACCAAGATATCGGAATTATTATTGGCAGCATCTCTTCCTCCCTGCCCCCAGATGGTGAGTTACCTGAAGGCCTTGTCTGCAGTCTTCTCAGCTGGTGGGCAGCAGGCCCGTGTGGAACCATGAGCAGGTGCATAGTGAACATCTGGACAAGAGACTGGAGTAAATAATATAAGCAAAATAAGGACAACTGTTGGCACTTCATGTGCCAGTTTTTTAAAACGTTTAAGGAAAAGAATGAAAGATGTTCTTTCTGTTAGCTGCATACCTAGTAATTGGTTATTCATTGTTAATCTGGTGCTTGATAAGGGAGACTCGGACATCACCCAGCTTGGGCTAGGCCCACCTTCCTGTAGTTCCTGGGCCTGAGTGATACGCACTCTATTTCTATGTGAACTGTTTAGGAAATGAAAAGAAATCTGAGGAGCGATGGTTGTAGGTCTCTGATCTTTTCTGCTTTGCTATTGGCATTGTGAAATCCCTTAGGGTTTCTTCCATTTTGAATGTCCACCAGAAACGCCACACTGCTTTCCAGCCACTAAAATCTCACTGTAGGTGCGCATGAGCGGGAAGTACTAGCTGCTGCTCTGTTAGATTTTCATGGTGCTGGGAAGCCACGCCATCTTGGCCACCCTTTAGAAATACGTAATCTTAATCCAGGGAGCTGCACCTACAGGAGGTGCGGCCGGGTGTCTGCTCTGTTCCACAAACATGAGGCCATTGAGATCCTTCCTGTCCCATCACACCCTCTGCTTCCTGTAGGTACAGGAAGTAGGTACATAGTTCCCTGTGGTACATAGTTCCCTGAGCGAGGCACAGGGAACTATGATCGACCGATACGTTCACTTCCTCCAGATGGCAGCACCCATCTGGAGTGGGAGGACCTCCCCAGTGTCTCAGCAAGAGCCTTGACCTTGGGACATTCTCCTCCAGCCTCCTTAAGGTCCGTCCCCACCTGAGCTCAGAGCTGAGATGCCAAGGGTTGTTTATTAAAAGTTACTTTCTATTTACATATAGATCTTGCCATATACTTACTTTGTGGTAAGACATAAGCATATCCCCATATGCTTTCTTAGAGGGGTTTTCTTTGGCTTTTGTGTTTAATACTTCTCTCCCCTGCCTTTCCCATCACCTTACATCTCAGCCTGTAGTGTCTCCTTGTTTTCCTAGCCTAAATCTGTGGAGATGGTTCCATACAGGAGTTTTAGATGCTATGCAAATGGTAGACCTTCAGTAGAAGCCATATTCTGAATTTTGGCGCTTGGTCTCTTCTGGCTAGCAGACCACAGCACAGGCAACTGGGCAGGGACGTCCAGTTGCAGCTCTTAGGAGCCTTGCAATCGTGAGCAGAAATGGGTGATGCTCTGTAATGTACTGCGGTTCTCAGCCTTGGAGCTTGGTAGGCTACCTGTGTTAAATACAGTTTCTACTTACAGTATTTTCCACATCTGATGGGTTCATTAGGATGTAACCGCATCATGATTAAAGAACGTCTGTATCTTAAAACACTATAGTGATCTGGTATTATCTAGAAATATTTTATAGACACTTTACAATATCTAGCGCCTCCCCCAACCCCCAGAACTACTTCTAGAACACCTGGCAGATTTCCCCTCCTTTGAATGACTGCATAATATTCATTATGCAAGCAGACATTGTACACTCAGCCATGGTTCCCATTCTATATAATGATGAAATAAACATCCTATTGCATAGGGCTTCATGTATTGGTATCTTCAGTTCTACTGAATAGATATCACACCTATTTTTAAACTAACGTAGAAAGTTCCAGGTGGCTTTTCTCAAAGCACTCAGAGCTTTAGTAGGGAAGTTTGTGTGCTTTGCTTTCTGCCTCCTTCACTGACTTTGAGGATTACCCCCTGCCTACCTCCGTTGGGGTGATGGATTTAAAATGACCCTTGCCCTCACAGCATTTCCCTGAACAGAATTGCCTTTCCACAGACATTTGAATTGACCCTGAGGTAGTTGGTCTACTCGTGTTCCTTACCTAGTTTCCTTGTTGGTTCTCTTGCTTTTTCTAAGTCCCCTTGTAAGAACTCTTGGTGTGCTCTGTTGTGGTGAGGAGTTCTGAAGCTGGATGGATGAGCCTTGGGGGCCTCTCTGCTGTGTTCCGGCCGAGCTGAAATGAGCTCAGGCTGAATTCCAGGGCCGGACAGATGCCTAGGACATCTTGTTCCACCCTGGATATAGTCCTATCGCGTGGAGCCAGAATGCAGCCCACTATGGAGGACTGAGAAAGTGGGGCAGTTCCATACTGTGCTGCCTTCCACTGGTTAAGACCTCCGACAGTAAATGGCTCTAGCCAGGCAAAGATGTCCCTCTCCACCACCTTGGAGGAGGGGCAGCACCGTTCTGGCCCACATTCGTAGTGTTGCTTGTCCGGTAGCTCAGGTGAGGATCAAAGTGCAGAAACCCATGCCCCTCCGCCCGTGCCACCTTAACTCTCCTGCAGACAGCGCAATTGTGCTGCCTCGGCATCCCAGAATTTACAGGAAACCCAGCTCGGGGCTCACAGGGATGTAAAAAAAAAAACTTCACAGTAATGGGTCACCCCTGGTATTGTTAGAGATGCGTAAACAGTGGGGACGCTGAGCCTTTGGCACAGGTGGAAAAAAAATCTGCAAACCAGACATGCCTGTCAAAACGGTGAAGCAGTGGTCAAGTCATTTTAAAATTTATGAAATAAATTATATTCACTATAATAGCATCCCATAATCTTCCATGTCTAGTAATTTTAAAAGTCCTGAAGGATAGATTCAAGGCAGAAGGAAATGGAATTCTTAACACATAGGGTATATCTGTTAAAAACTTAGATAAAGCTAGGTAATTAAACTTTCTAATACTAAAATCATGTTCTATTTTAGAATACCATTTGGAGCCAGACATGGTGGGGCATGTCTTTAATCCCAGCACTTGGGAGGCAGAGGCAGGCAGATCTCTGAGTTCGAGGCCAGCCTGGTCTACAAAGCAAGTCCAGGCCAGCCAGGGCTCTGTTACAGAGAAAACCTGTCTCAAAAAACCAAAAACAAAACAAGAAAAATCCTATTTGGTCAGCATGAGGAGACCTGGGTTTCACTGTGACATTTTCATGTACAGATATATCTCCACACCGTTTTTTCTCTTGCTCCCCTCACTGGTCTCCTTTCTCCCCTAAATGGCTCTACCTTCTTCTAGGACATATGTATTCTGTTATCCTTTCTTGTCCCCCACCCCGCTTAGCCCTTTAGACTCCTCTACTTTGTACATTTCCTACACAGATACATATATTTGTATATAACCTTTACATTCTGTATCTGAAGGGGGAAATGGCACTTGTCTTTCAGAGTATGGCTTATTCACTTTACATACAGCTCTCCAGTTTCATGCATTTTCTTGTGAATGTCATAATTCCACTTTATATGTATTTTGTACCCTGTCTTTATTCATCTGTTACATCTTTATCTTTAAAATGCTTTAATTTTTAATTGTGTGTATTTGGGGGGTGCACACATAAGTACCTTGGAGCTGGAGTTCTATATGGTTGTCACACAACATGGGTGCTGATTCTCTGCCAAAGCAATGTGTGCTCTTAACTGGTAAGCCATCTTTTTAGACCCTGGTTCCATATCTTGGCTATTATGGATAGTTCAGCAATGAGGAATGGATGTGCAGATATTTCTGTGCTGTGTTGACTTTGAGTTGTTCAGGCATGTATATTCATGGATGATGCAGTATTGCTTTAGTTTCCGGAGGAACCCCCACACTGAGCATGACTACACTGATTTACATTGCTACCAGCCTTACAGAAGAGTTCCTTTTTTCTCATGTCCTGGCCACCATTTGTTGGTGACGGCTTTGATAGCCATTTTGATTTGGGTGAGACTCAAAGCGGTTTTCATTTTCATTTCCTTAATGGCTAAGAATGTTGAACACTTTCAGATCATTTATTGGCTATTTGTATCTTTTTTAATATCTATCAATTTATTAATCGGATGCTTTTTGGCAAGTTTTGGAGTTCATTCTGGATTCTGGGTCTTAATCTCCTGTTGGATGTATAATTGACAGAGATTGTCTCTCATCCTGTAGGCTGTTCTTCTCTCGGTTGGTTTGCCTGACTTTGTAGAAGCCTCTTATCTTCATGCAGCTCTGTGCATCAGCTCTGGCATGAGTTCCTGTGTGGTGGACCTTTTCAGCAGTCCCTAGCTTATACTTGTATCTTGAAGTGTTTTCCTCTAGCAGCTTCAGGGTTTCCAGTGTTCCAGCTTCAGGGTTTGTAGTAAGATCTTCGATCTTTTGTGAATTGAACTTCTGTGTGGGGTGAGATGTGGTCTAGCGTCATTCTCTTGTATGTGGATGTGCAGTTTTCCTAGCCCAGCTTGTTAGAGAGGCTATCTCTTTTCCAGTATAAGTGACAGCAGCTTCATCAGAGATTAGGTGGCTGTAGCCTGCTGGCCCTCTATTCTCTTCCACGCTCTGCATACCTGTGTGGGGCAGTACCCTGCCGTTTTGTTTCTGTGGCTCTTAGGATAGCCCAGTGCTTCTAGTATTGCTTTGTTTGATTTGTATTGAATGAAGTCTTTTGTGTTTCCATATGAATTTTGGATGTTTTAGTTATTGACAGTGATTGCATTGGATCTGTAGATAGCTTCTGATAATACAGCCATTCCCACTATATTCTGCCAGTCCATGAGCATAGGCAGTCTTGTCTTACCTAGTGTCTTCAACTTTGTTTTCGGTGTTTTTAGTTTTCATTATATAAGAAGTCTTTCACCTTAGTTAGAATTGGTTTTTGTTTTGTTTGTTTGTTTTTGGTATTGAGAATGGGATTTTTTTTCCCACTTTCTTGGCAAGTCTGTTATTAGTATGTAGAAAAGCTACTGATTTGGGATATTAATTTTGTTTCCTGTTACTTTCTGAAGGTATTATGAGAGTCAAGAGCTCTCTGGTGGCCTAAGGATCTTGTCATCTGCAACAAGGAATAATTTGACTGCTTCTTTTCCTGTTTGTCTTTTTTTCCCTTCTTGTCTTCCTGCCCTAGCTAAGTCTTTGAATCCTGTCTTGAACAAGAGCAGAGAGAATGGGCACCCTGTCTTTTTCTTTATTTTAGAGAAAATGTTTTGTTTTCTCCCATTATGTATAATATTGACTACTGTTTTGGCCATAGATAGCAAGAATGTTTTAACATATAAACTCAGTAACTGTAACAACTTACATAAATAGGCTTAAGGACAAAAGGAAAGACCTTTGAGAAAGTTTAATCTCCCTTCACCATAAAAGCTGTGAAGAGACAAGGGCTAGAACATACCTCAGCACCTACTGTGATCAGAGATACTGGTCTGTAGTATTTTCCTTTGTTGTATCCATATCCAGTCTTGGCATTGGTGTAATCCTGGCTTGGTAGAGAGACTTGAGTAGTGTTGCTTTTTCTGTTTTATGGGACAATGTTGAGGTGCATCTGTATTAGCTTCTTTTATTTTTATTTATTTCACAGTAGTATGATGACAGCTAATGGTTCTAATGAAAATGTAATTTTTCTCCATTCACTTTACATCCTTCTTCCTCCTCTTCTCCCAGTCCCCTCTTCACATACCTCTCCCTTTATCCTCCCCTCCCCTTCTAAGAGAAGGGGGGAGGCCCCCATGGGTACCAACCTGCCCTGGAGTATTAAGTCGATACAGGACTAGACGCATCCTCTCCCCCAGAGGCCAGACAAGGGGAATGGGATCCAAAGGCAGGCATCAGATTCAGAAGGGCCCTGCTCCAGTTGTTGGAGAACCACATGAAGACCAAACTGTGCATGAGCTACTTATGTGCAGGGGGCCTAGGTCCAGTCCATGTATAGTCTTTGGTTGGTGGTTCAGTCTCTGTGAGCCCCCATAGGCCCGGGTTAGTTTACTTCGTAAGTCATATCGTGGAGTCCTTGGACCCTCAGGCTCCCTCAATACTCCCCCCAATAATTCTTCAAGACTCTATGACCTCGGCCTATTGTTTGGATGTGGGTCTCTGCATCTGTTTCCATCAGCTGCTGGGTGAAACTTCTCAGAGGACAGTATGCCAGGCTCCTGTCTCCAAACATGGCAGAGTGTCAATAGTGTCAGGAATTGGTTCTCTCCTATGGGATGGGTCTCAAGTTGGGTCAGTCTTTGGTTAGCCATTCCCTCAATCTCTGCTCCATCTTTATTCCTGCACATCTTGTAGGTAGTACAAATTTTGGGTCAATGTGTGGGTAGGTTGGTGTCTCTCCCCCCCCCCCCCCCCCCCAGTTTCGGAAGTCCTGCCTGGCTACAGGAGGTGGCCACTTCAGGCCCATGTCCCCTGCTAGGAGTCTCAGCTAAGGTCATCCCCATAGACTTCCTGGAGCCTCTCCTCAACATTTGGTAGAATTCAATGACCCCGTCTTTCCTTGTTGGGAGACTTCAATGCCATTGCCTGTTACAAAGCTGTTTAAATTATTTATATCCTCTAGGCTTTAATTTTGGTAAGTCATACACAGCTGGGAATTTACCCATTCCTTCTGGAATTTAAAGTGCTTTAGAAAACATCTTCAAAACACTTGCTAATTTCTCAGGGTTCCTTAGGATCTGATGTAACATCCTTCAGTTCATCCCTAGTTTTATAAACCAAGATATTCTTTATTTTGATTAGATTGGCTATGGGGTTGTCATTTTGAGTTTGGCTTATGTTTGTTTTCAAAGAACTGACTTTTTGATTTTTATAGTCATTTAGTTTACATTTCATTGATTTCTGTCCCTGTCTTAATTTGCTGCCATCACTCCTTGGGTGTTTGACATGTTCTTTCTGTAAGACCTTGGGATGCATCCTTAGCCTGTTTGTTACACCCTGTCTGGATTTTTAATGTAAGCATCCATAGCTCTAAAGTTTTCTGAGCTGCCTTGGCTGCACGCCACAGTCTCTGGTGAGTTCTGCTTTCATATTCATTTGATTCTAGGGATTTTTAAATTTCTTCCGTGAGTTTTTCAAGACCCACTGTTCATTTTTTTTTTTTAATGTGTGGTCTACTTTCTAAATGTACGGGCAGTTTCTGTGTTTTCTCTTGCTGTTGATTTCTAGATCTACTGCACTGTGGTCTGTTGATACCTTTGCGTTAGTCTTTGTTTGAGAGCTAAAGGAGACCTGTTCCAGAGGGGTTCCATGGCCACTGGGAAGAACTTATAGCCCACATCTTTTGTGTCAATATTTTGCATATATCTATAATTTACAGTATGGTTGAACTCAGAAATTTCTTTGATCTTTAGTTTGGATAATCTATCTGGAGATGGGATTGGGAATTCAAGGTACCCACTATTATTTTAGGACATTTCTGGCCTTTTATGCCCATTATTTGTTTTGTAAAATTGGGAACCCAAATCTCTCTCCATAAATATATATATATCACGCACATTAGATGTTGGTGTTTAATTAAGGAGGTGGGGCTAGAGATGGCCCAGTGCTAAATGCTCTTCCAGAGGTCCCAGGTTCAATTCCCAGCACCCACATTGCAGCTCACAACTATCTGTAACTCTGATACCCTCACCCAGACATCCATGCAGGCAAAATACCAATGCATATGAAATAAATAATTAAGGAGGGGAGGGGAAAATCTGCAAGGTTTGTAGCATAAAAGGGGAAGTTTTGAGCTCAGCTAACTTTTGTAGGATCTGTGTGTATGTGATTGTGATGTTCTTATTCACCCACCACCACCACCACCACCTCCTTGCAGATACTGCAGAAGGATTGAGGAGTGAAGAGCCCCCGGAGACCATGGAAGATAGCTGGAGGCCTGATGCAGGGCAGGGCGGGGCCTGTCCCAGGCAGGATCCCGGGGCTCCCGGCCACCTGGGGATGCCGTACTCCGAGGCCTGGGGCTACTTCCATCTGGCTCCGGCTCCGCACGGGCGCCAGTCGGCGACAACCACCTGGGCCACCTGCCGGCTGTGCGGGGAGCAAGTGGGCGACTACCCGGGCTTCCAGGCGTGGACGCGGGCGCTGTGGCTGCACCTGAGCGGCGCGCACCTGCGGGAGCTGGGGAAGAGCGGTGCCCGGAGCTCGCTGCCCGCCGCGCCCGCTGCGCCTGGCCTGCCGCCGCCCAGCCTGCCGCCGCCCAGCCCCGCCGTGGCCGCCGGAGGCGACTGGGCACGCCTATTAGAGCAGATGGGGGCGCTGGCGGTGCGCGGCAGCCGGCGGGAG
The DNA here is from genome assembly GCA_907164525.1 of Lophiomys imhausi. Classification (NCBI taxonomy): domain Eukaryota; kingdom Metazoa; phylum Chordata; class Mammalia; order Rodentia; family Muridae; genus Lophiomys; species Lophiomys imhausi. The sequence goes on from CAJQZJ010033152.1 coordinate 5,878,862, forward strand.
CTGGAGCTGGAGCAGCGCGAGGCGGCCCTACGGCAGGCGGAACAAGCGCTGGAGCGCAGGCGCCGGGCTCTGCGGCAGGAGGAGCGCGCCATGGCGCAGGCGCGCCGCCAGCTCCGGGAGGAGCTCGACTTGTTGAGGGCACGGCTGCAGGAGCAGAGGCCCGGTGAAGGGCCCCTGGTTTCGCCTCCTCCGCTCAAGGAGGACCCTGACGTTGGTCGCAAGGAAGACCTACGAGGTCGCCAGAGGCCTGCTGTAGCTCGCCCGCTCCACGTGTAAACCTAAGCTTAGGCTGCAGGCGCCCTGCAGCAACCCCAGGGACTTCCAGTAGCATGGTTCGGGTGCTCGGGATGGGCTTTACAGCAAGAGGAATAGGCTCCAGCAACCTATTTTGTAGTGCCACCAGACTCATCACCGCTTGCCTATACCCTTGCAAGGGCAGGGGCGTGGAAACGATAAGATTCTTTATCGAGAAACCGGGTCTACTATCCTAATGTATAATCTTGTCTCAGCACCAAGTTCCAAAAAGGGACCTTGGATTTCACTGGCCTCCTAGCTCCTCGCCTTCATCTATAGAACCCCCGCATTGGGCCAGTCCCAGAGAAGACCCCCTTTTGCTTCTGTCCCTCACATGGCTCATCCAAGACCATGAGTACCTTTTTATTTACTTAAATCCTCTTTCCCTGGATCGGACCCAGTGGCAGGTACTGTCTCCCATTTTCCTGTCTCACGTCCTGCAGCCTTACTAGCAAGACATCCGTCACTAGGCAGAATAGTTTCTTGCCCCACAGACCTTCCCCTGAACCATAGGAGAAACTTGGGCCATGCCTCCCCACCACCTTGCAGCATATCAACCCTCGTCTCATTCCCTCAGCCTGTTCTCCAGCCTGTTCCCCAGCAATGCCTCCTACCCCTGGAGGTCACGTCTTGCTAGTAAGGTGGTAAGACGTGAGACCTCGCCCACATTTGCCATCCCACTGGTCCCTATCCATTTGTCATTACATGTTAAACTACCACCCAAAAAGCAAATATGGCTTCCCCCAGCCCTTGACATTCTGCCTTTCTGAAGTCCCTTCTTTTGGAGGTGGAACATGCTTTTCTAAAGATTTTTTTTTTTTTGGAGATAAGACTTTTTTTTTAAGTAGATTAAATGTAAATGCTTTATGTGAAAGTTTGGAAGGGCAATCTGAAGTTTTATAAAGTATGTTCTATTCTAGGACAAATATTCTCTGCATTTGACTTGGAAAGAAATGTGTTTCTATGACATGAATGAATATAAATGTTTAATTTCATGAAATACTTGTAGTTTCACAACATAGTTTTTTTTTTTTTTTTTTGTTCCTAAATCTTTTAGTTTGAAAATTAGTCATCCTTAGCACTTGAGCATAGGAAAGCAAGTGAAGTGAATTATTCAAGGTGCCTTCTAAGAAGCAAAGACACAAGAAAATAGGTGAGGAGTAAGTAATCTTTAAAAATGTTCTGAAAGTTTGGCCATTTGAATAGTAAATGGTGATTGTTTATATTGTATGTTGTTGATGGTGAGATAAAGTCTTTCTATGCAGCCCTAGCTGGCCTCCAACTCAGAAATATACATGCCTTAGCCATGATTGTTGAGATTAAAAGTGTGAACCAAGTTCCCAAACTATTTTTACTCAGAAGAATTTTGTCATCAAAATTTTTAATTTGAACAATCTAGGAAACGTTGAAAGGCTAATAAAATGAATATCCATACATGTGTGTGATATATGTATCAAATCAGTTTTTGCCTGATTGTGTTTATGGATCATCTGTATTCTGCTCCTGGTTCATTTCCTTAGAGTTTCAGTAACTTCTGCCAGCAACTTGCTGAGCTATCCCAGCCTTCATTATTCACCCTAGGTCTGGACTTCATGCCCAGTAGCCTGCTCGGTGACTCCCACTACGTGCATATCCTTCTACCATGGACACTTGATCTGTTCACAGCCACAGCTGACCAGTTAGTTTTCTTCCAGTCACTCTTCTATCCCATCTCACTGTCAGCACTAACTAGCAGGAGCTTGTGTGCTTTGCTAACTTGAGAATGGTGTCATGCTGCTGGTCCCATCCATGAGCTCTGCTGTTGAGGACAGACAACACTCAGAGGAAGCCAAGGTTGGCTTTGTCCTGTACCTCATCTTAGTGATGTAAAACAACAAATTTGACTTAGAGTTCTGCAAATTCTGAAATGGATCTCAAGGGTCAGCAAGCCTATCCCTTCTAGAAGCTCTAAGGGGAACTCCGGTTGTGCCATTTCCAGCCTGTAAGGGCTGTGCACACTCGTTGGCTCATGGCAACCTCCCTTCCATTCCCAGTTGACTCTATTGCGTTAATCTACTTCCCTCTCCTATACTTAAAAGGCTGTCCTTATGTTAAGGGCAGCTCATTAGCCTCCTAACCTTACCCAGACCTTAGTCTTTCTTTCCTTCCGTAACTGATTGACAGGTTCCAAGAATTGCACAGGGGAGTTCTTTATTCTGCCTGCCACAGCATTCTACCATGGGCTAATAAGGCAGATATGAGAAACGGACAGGTGAGCAACTCTCCTAGAATTGATGCCACAGTGGGACCCTAAACTGTCCCTTCGTACATCCTTTTGCCCTGTGCAGGGCTCAGGAACAGGTGACTGACTAGTATGCTTGAAGCCCTGGGTTTGAGCCCACGCATCATTTAGGTTAAAAAAAAAAAAACAAGCTTCCTGCCACTAACGTTATTAACTGCGCCAACCCCTTAACTCTGGGCCCCAGTTTACTCATCTGTAAGATAAAGATAGTACACACCTCACCAAGGTGGGGTGAGGGAGATGCAAGTTAGGCAAATGTTGCCATATGGTTATACCCAATGGACTAGGACTTCCATGTTTTACTTTATCTGAAAGGAGCTCAAACCCTACAGCCCTTGGGAAGGACAGGCCCCCAGAGAGGACTCCTAAGTGAAGTGGCACACAAGCCACAGAAACAGGTTGCAAAGTCATTCTCTCTCCCAACCCCAAAGGAACTGCTCTCTCCAGTCAAAATGGTTACCCGTGATCACAGGTCACATGAAGCCTTACAGACAGTTTTCCCTTCATAGTGACCTGGGAGAGTATAGTTATTTCAAACGTATTTCCTGCTTCCAAAAGCCTCACTCAGAGCAGCCACCAGATCAGCACATTTTTAAGGATATCCTTGGGGTTAGCAAATATTCATCTTTTCAGAAAAAAATTTCATGTTTAAAAATAGTGCCAGAGCCTGGTGTCTGGGCACATGGTTAACCAGGTTAATATTTCTGACTACTAAGGTGAGATTATAATAAAGTCATGATAATTATTTTTGTGTGACTAATAAGTTGGTCTGACAGCACCATAACTTAGGGTTAAGTAAGGCAGCATAGTTACAGAAGGGATTAAAGCTGGCTTTAGTTGGTTTATGACACGGAACACTGGCAGCCATTATGTACTTAAACAGTAGTAAATGATTCTTCTTATGAAAACCTTAATTATGACATTTTGAGATCAGGCTTCATAGAATTAAAATAAGGCTTTAAGAAAAAAACATTAAACGGTAATGAGAGCTTTGTTCTTTCAGAATGATTCTCATGGGCTTTTGGTCAAGATAAGTAACGTTCAGGTGAATGAGCCGGTGGCCTTCCTAACCTTTGAGTCTGCCGGTAATGGGAAGTTAAGTAATTCACTCTCACCTGTTCAAATACATCTAATCACATCCCATCAGCTACTTCTGTCTTCTGCTCCCTAAGCAGTGCTATGCCATGGCGTTTTCACACAGATAATGCAAGCTTGCTTTTCCATAGAATAGCTTCTCAGCTTCCTGAGCGGGCAGGAACACCCTTCTGTCCACGCACATGGGCCTCCCTTGCACACCTTTGGCCTCCAGGGACTGTCCCTATCAGAATCAACACCTAGCAGCTTGGCTCACAGTTTGAGTTTTGATTTTTGTGATTTTTGATTTTGATCTCCATCACCTGCTCAGGTAGGGGTGAGACTGGGGTGTGACTACAATGTCTATTCTGTCAGCTGCAATTCTCAGGTGTTTAAGATGTACCATCAAATGAGGGCCAGCGACCTTGGCGAGATTTTATTGTCATATTCATGTCTCAAACTTCAAAGAGATGACTAAGAGTTCCTAAGACTCCTCTGAATAGATTTGAACACAGATCTGAAAACATGAAAGAAGAAAAATCCACCCCAGGTCCCATCCCAATAAATCTAGCTTTAAAACTTGGAAATGAATAGAAATGACTTGGGACCAAAATCACAGCATTACCTGGTCCCTCCTTCAGGACAGTTAGGTTACCTGGCCAATGATTTCCTGCTTCCTTGGTATCTATCCTACTACCTTGCTTCTGCTGCCCACTGAACCTCAACTATGTTCCTACAGCATCATGCTCAGTCCCAAATGATGGCTCAAGATTGGCTTACGTCAGCTATGGCTACCTGTTGCTTGCTTTTAATGAGTCTCTTGGGGACATTAAGAAGAGGGCAGTGCCAGCTTGAGAACATGTGGTTTTCCTGACAGGAAAAGAACCTGTCTAGCACCACTGTTGCCCCATTCTTCCTAAGATAGGACTGTGGCCAAGGTTCCAAAAGTCACTTTGCCACAAGCCAAAAATATGACTAAAACATGGAGGCAATAAGTCAAGCCTCGGCCCTGATATGCAGGTGCACACAGACACCATCTCACTCTGAGGAGGCCAACCAATTTTAAAGTCTGAAAGAGCAACCACAATGCTCTGAACCAAAGATTCAAAGAGAAATGAAGGTGGCATTTTGAAAAATATACATGGCCAGATTCTTGGCAAACTGCCTCTGGGTGGGAATTTCTGCTGACTGGGTGGAAGTCTGGCATTGCCTAAATGCCAGCGCTAAAATGATGGACTCCCTTGCTCACTAGGGGACCCCCTCCTTTCCCTGATTGGGGCGGGGGAGTCCTAGATCCCCTGGGATGATGTATCACTCGGCCAAACCCTCCTTTGACTTTCCCACGCTAATATGGTCTGTTGGTGCTTTGGCTTTCAGCCAATAACATTAAGTCCAGGCCTCTAGCCTTCCTGGAGCTTTCCTCACCCATGAATTAATTACCCATTCCATTTTCTTCTCATTGGGCAATATCCAGCAAATCAAGCACATCCACTTCCCAAAACTCCCCCCCCCCCAATCCAAAGATATATAACACTGACTGATTCACAGAATAAACTTATTTTTTTCCTTGCCCCCACTATGAATGTCTAAGTCTGCTTATTTTGGGGGAAAGTGCTCTTTTCTTCCATGAAGGATCCCCTCCAGCCATTTGCCTGGCCAGAGGGGCTCACATGGGCCCCAGGCTCTTGCCTGGCTGCTGCCTAGCTATGTCCCCTGCCACTGGCGGCCTGGGCTCATCTCTGCCTCCCACGCTGCCACCAGTGGCCTAGCCAGGCTCCCTTCTGGATGAGGCCTCCACCAGGCCTCAGCAGTTTCTCCAGAGCGTCGGGTCCGGCCTTGCTGCCTCAGCCTGTCAGGCTAGGCGATGACTTTCGTGAGCCTGTTACCTACATGGCCTACCCCCTTTCAGGCGGGCCTAGTCTGCCCTGTCCCTGGATTAGCAGCGGGACCCAGCCCCCACCCTTTCAAAACCACACACGTGTTCCCACGGATACCTTAGGGGCTAAGTTCAAAACTGTTCCCAGACACCAGCTATGTGTACCCTTTTTCACAACTTTACAAGGGTCCTCACACCTTCCCGTTTCCCTGTTTGGGAGTTCTACCTTTTGCCTGTCCCTGGGAAGCAAGCCCAATTAGCAAATAAATGGGCTTTCGCATGACAAACTGGAAGCCGCCTTCTGAATTGGGTGAGGCAATGTCAAGCTCACAAGAATAAAAAGGAAACTCGGAAGTAACCTTTTTCAAAAACTGGGGGAAAAAAGTCCTCTCTTTTTGAGTAGGAATGCTTCCATTAGCTATTTAAGACCAGAAAATGATTTGTTAAAGTGAATGGCTGCTTCAGTCTTCAACTATAAATTTCTCATGTTCTGACCAAAAATGTTAAATTGCTTAAAATCCAGCAATTTGTGCATCAATTTAAACCAAGCACTTAAAAGCTAGCTACTCTATAAATTAGCCAATCCACACCATGTGAATAAGTGCTACTTAAAATTTGCCTTTAGAACAATTTAATGCATAATCTAGATTGTACATTGCTCACATTTGGGCTTTTAAACCAACAGCAGCTCACATGTTCTTTGTTTACAGCTCGGCAACTGGTTACCACACTTCTCCTCTTTTGTTGTCTGACAGAGACATGTGAGATAAAATTCTTTTCCGGACAGAAACAGACATTTATTCGATACGTTAATACTACACAGTGTAGCCCTGAGACTTTAGATCTGCAGAGAGGTTTGAGAATGTACGCACTATGTACATATATTTCAACTTCTACCAGTTTTCTAGTTTTCCATTTTTTGAGCAAAAAGGCCTATGAAGAAACACTTCCCCCAAAGTAGACTAAAGGTGGCAACAGCAGGCACTGCACTAGTCACATGAGGGAGACCCACCAGAACTTAGGCCTGTTTTGAATGTCCTACTGTTTCCCATTCAGGGAACCAACACAACAGAATCTTGATTTCTATCTTTGAGAAAATAATGCAGAGCGTCCCTGCTGCCTCCAGGTAGTGTGTGTGTGTGCGCGCGCGCGCTCCCACTTGTAGGGGCACAAAGAAACACTATCCACATGAGTTATAGGGCCAAATTCTCCCTCCCTAGCCTTCAGGGATTTGATAATTGGTTGTCTTTTCACCTTCAGTCATAACTGGCTTTTCAGCACCCACCCACCCACCCCAAATACCCTGAACCACTAGAGAGTGAGCGCCACCTTTCATTCTGCATTATTCCCATGACTGTATCTGTTTCATTATTAGAAATTCCTGCACTTGTTTCTGGATCTTGAAGACATTTCTTTTTTGTAGATGGGAGCTACAGTTTATTCTTACTGCCAAAAAGGGGGACAATTCCAGTGTCAACTTCCCAGTCAACAGTTGGGGGAGGGCAGTGGTAAACACAACGCCTGCCTCAGAGGCTTTTCCTTCTGTCATAGGTCTGCCAATTCAAAGGGGAAGATTTTGGTTGGTTGTAAATACAAAGGAGACCAATATGTTTAAATCACTTATTCAAGAAATCAAGTCTTCTCAAAAAAAATTTTTTTATTGCATTTGAGGGCATTTCCAGTAAATGTTTGTGTTTGAAGCCTTGGCTTAGTGACCCATCTGTACTAGCCATCGGATTTCTCTGGCACAATTCCATTGCCTGCAATGGTATTTATCAAAACTAAAAATACCAGCACAGTGAATATGCCAATACTGCATCCAATTGTCTATATCAAATATTTCACCAGCTAGGAAAAACCAAAGGCATATGCTGAATATATAGTACAAATCAACATTCTTCACAGAAGAAAACAGTATGAGACTAATTTTCTACAACATGTTGCCTGCTCATCAGCTCTTCAATATTATCAGTGCAGTTATTTCAAGGATAATAAAATTAGGCTCCACTACCCATGGCTTCTCAACTTTAGAGAACAAGCTAAGTTCTAAAAGGTGTAAACAAGTATACACATAGAATCACCTTATAAACTTTTGCTATTTCTTGCCTGTGCTATCTTACAGTAATGACTACCTGGAGACAGGACAAATGTACACTGAGGTCATTAGTGGTTTCCATTTTGCTCACATGGCTAGCTGCCCTCTACAGGTGTGGCAAGTGACGGGATAAAACAAAGTCTGGCAGCTCGGCCTGTACTCCGTGAACTTTAGTCCACTTCCTACACGATGCCATTCGGTTCCTGCTCGGTAGGTAAAAACTGCTTTCCACAAGCTGCTAACCATAGGTGTGTGGATCAGGTGGCCTATCCTAAGAGTTCCTTCCTGCTACTGACTTTTTAGGGACACGAGCTTCTACAGAGTTTTCACACTCTTCTCTTCTTTTGAAGCTCCGATCTTTCCTGTGAAGGACCTTCATTCTGCAGTCTCCTTCACCCACGGCACGGCCCCTGCTGCATCTTTCAGAGGTTTCATTTCCGTGAAGTTTTCCGCAAACCTCTCTCGAGCTTTGTCCCAGTTTTTTTTGTTCTTATTCTGAAGAAAGTGAACATCATCAACTGAGGATGGTTTCCCTGTCCCCAAGCCTGCATGTGTCCGTCGAAGCTGAAGCTGGATCTGTTAGGAAAGTTGAGCAAAGGTTTGTTTTAGAACCTAAACACACCAAACACTGCTGTGTGCTGCCTCTGGGCAGAGATGTGTAACTATAGTTCTTTGACATATTAAGGGCTCATGCAAAGAAAACATGTCAAATGCATAAGAACACATGAATACATGTCCTAGTTCCATGGAACTTGAATGTATTTTGTTAGCATTGGTTTGCCAGACCAAAGTATAGCCAACTCTAACCAAAAATGAAGGCTCGTGCCCCACCCTCACTGAAGTAAATGTACAAGAGGACTAAGTATTAAAATAGTAAGAGGAGGCCTGGGGAAGTGTGCAGTGCACAGTTATGAGGAAAACCGACTGCTCTTTGCTTTCCTATCAGGAGGTGAGAGCCTCTCATTATGTTAGGCGTTACCAGAGACTGAGCATTGTGTAAAACTTAGGGACTTTATCTACAGCACACTCTTGAGAAACGGTTCTTATCATGCCCATCTTACATGCACAATATAACTTCAAACTTGCCCAATGACTCAGAGATAAAACTCATCCACACTCTGGGTCTAATCAAAACTATTCTTTCCACCATGCTCCATTGAGAATGGCAAACTGGCATTGTATTCACGCTGGTGGTCCATCAATCTTGGCAGATATCGGTACTACAAAAATTTTATTGTCAAGTTACTTTATGAAGGGTGTGTGTGCTCGAGTACAAGAATGTGTGCATGTGTGTGCGCGCTAAAAATAATTGCTACTGACCATCAACTATGGGACTATAAAATTTAACCAATGAATTGTTTTCTAGACATTAGTCTCTGCATTGTACATAAAATGCTCTGGGCTCTTAAGCGTAATAGATTCTCCAGCTAATGCAGAATCTGCTTATGTGTAAACGAACATCAACTGTTCCTTCAATTTCAGCACCAGACTATTCAGAACACCATTTAAAAATTCAAAGGACTGATAGCAGCTTGGCAAAGTGCTTGCCTAGCTTGTTCAAGGCCCTGGGTTTAATGCCCAACATGGTACAGCAAACAACCCAAACCCCCACAACTAAAAAGCACAAGAAAACCTTCGATTCAGGAAATTAACACTTTAATAGTCTTTATTTAAGAAAAAAAAAATCTAAGCACAGCTTTCCCAAAGCACAAAATCCCACACGTGCTAAGTGAGAACCCAATAAGGCCTTAACCATGTCTATCTTGGGTTATTAGGATAGCCCCAGCGAGTGGCAATGTCTGGGTAATGTCAATTCAAAGAATTCATGAGTGAAGGAAAACACAGTCTTACCGGCGTTTTCATCCCTCCTCCATCTTTTCCCAGGCCCTCTCCCTTTCTCCAACCCATCTTCTCCAGCATCTTTCGGCCTTTATTGCTGTCTGTAATTTCACTGTAATTAAAGGAAAATTAACTTGATAATTGATTTATAAAAGACTCTTTAGGTCATATGTACAATAAACCCATGGATAAAAATAACTGGCAAAGCTACCTTAAAAATTGATAATACTTCATAAAGTAGAGGACACAAATTCTATCTATAGATGCTACCCAATGGAAAGGCGCCCAATGACATATGTACAAACAAGCAAACCTAATGGCAACAAATCATAAGCAATTCAGGCTCCGTGCACCCTGAGACAGACTGAGGACATTCATAAAGGAAGTTCTATGGCAATGAACATAAGCTGCACCCAAGTCACACACAACACAAGAGTACAGACGCCATGCAAACGCTGCATTGCTCTATACACTTTAAATTTCAAAATGAACGACAGCTATTGCTGTTGGCACAGTGGTTGACTTTGGGAAGGAGAACAGGGCAGTGATGAGCACCGTCAAAAGACAGGAGCACAGGCTAAAGGTCACGGACACTTTTGTACTTCCTGTCCACAAAATGAGCATTCTCGACATGCTGGTCTTCCACATACGACAAGGTTGTGTGTCAAGTATGACAGTGTGCCAGGGTTGAAGAGTCAGCACAGAACAGGATGCCTTTCTTTCCATATGAATGTACCAATAAAAAGGGACACAGAATCCCTTCTTCCCTACTTGCATTCTGTCTGATGGGTTTTCTAATGTGAGAGTTTTGATTTTGTGTCTTTATTACTTTCTTGGTGTGTGGGTGCTACTTTAGGTTTGTTTATAATACACCGAGCAAAAGAGGCCAACATGTTTCATTTTTAATTTCTGCCTTCTAATTTAAATCTAATGTAATCGTCACATTACCCAGCATGAGCGATGTCCTATTTTAAAGTACTTGCCCTGTTGCCTGTTACCTCTGACTTGCAACACTCACTACATTTCATCAACTGACTCCGTGTACAGCAGGACGCCCCATTCTACACACTGTGAAGGAAAAGTTACCAGCAACTGTGATCATAAAAGTAAGCCTGGTACAAATAGTACAGTGTAGGAGATAAGGAGAAAAATTACAATCATTTCTGCATGGAAGATTCTAATTGATTCACTGTAGAATGAAAAGTAATGTAGTTAGTTTAATACAGGAGTGTAGTCATATTATAGGCCTCAAAATCCTTTTTCATGTTGACTAACAAAGCCACTTTACCAAGACAAAAGAACTACAAGTAAAAAAAACTTCAAACAAGAAACGTCTTAGAGGTTGTCAGTCAGCACTCACGAGTGAACAGATGCAGGGGCATCATCTCTTTGGAAAGTTCCTTCGCTGCCAACCTGCTCCCTGCGTTTTCCAGCTCTGTCTTTATATTTTGGATTCTTCAATGCTTTTTCATCTTCATAGTCTGTATTCTTAACAATTGCAAATCATTGGTTGAGAAAAAAAGAAAACAAATAAAGGTGTAACTTAGTACATACAGCTCAATGGGGCCTCTGCAGACATGAATGAAAACAAGCGGCTATCTAAGCTGCCCGGTATCAGACATGCTGCCTTTGCTCCATGCTGTTCAAGTTAGATCACAAAACACACAAAGGAAGACAAGGAGACAATACGATGGACACCCAGTGGCCTTCTACTGACTTATGAACTGCCATCACTGACTCAATGGGCAAAGGCACTTACCAGGAGGCCTGGCGACTTGAACCCCAGAACCCACATAGAAACTGAAGGAGAGCACCAATTTCACAGGGCTGTCCTTCCTCCACAGAGCACGGTAGCATGCATGCCAAGACCTGAACTCCTGGGACTGAGGGGGGCAAATCCACTTCCCCCTTTCTCTAAGGATTCCAGAGAACACATGTAGTTTGCTACTGTTTCTTGGAAGGGAAAAATTAGTCATTTTAAACTGAGATGACGGCTCGTCCTGTTGATAAGAACACTTTTGCTTTAGTAGGACTCCATCTATAGGACTCCATCACTATCCAACACATACGCACAGGATAAAGAGTGGCTTAAGTCCTGTGACAGGTGGCAGATACAGAGAAGGCAACAATTCCCCAGGAAGGACACACACATTTTGTAGATGAAGTCGCATTGCTCATGATAAAGGTACACCCAGGAGTGGCAGTGGCACCCAGGTCACACCATTTCAATGGTCCTTGCTTTTCAATTGATAAATAGTACTCCTGTATAAGACTACAGCATGGCTTGTTATCCATATTAAAAAGACATCTGAATCTCTCAGTTTACAAGTGTTACTAAACAACAAGTACAAACATTTGCTTACCAGTCTTTGGAGAAAAACATGTTTGCACTTCCCTCCCCAACAAATACCATGAACCAGAATGGCAGACACTGCTTCAGCCCCTTGTAACTTAAAAAACTACCACATTGTTTTCCCAGAGTGACTGTACCATTCAACATTCTTACCAGGCACGAACTTGAGTTTCCTTATAAAGCTTCCAATGATTTTTAGTCAGTTTTAGATGTTCACACCGTCGTAGATGCTCGCTGTATCTCACTGTGGTCACTGTCAATCCCACATCCCTTGACTGAACATCTCTCCATGTGTTTACTTTCTAACTGTGTATCTTCTCTAGGAAGTGTTTACTAAAATCTAGTACCTTTTTTTTTGGAACATAGCGTAGTTATTTGATAAATGTCCCCAGCTGGTGGTGCTATTTGACAGGTACGGAACCTTTAGCAAGCAGAGCCTTGCTGGAGGGAGTATGTCTCTGGAAAGGGCTTTGAGTTTATCAGCTTTGTTCCATTTCCTGTGTGATCAGCTTCTTGGTCAGCCACCATGTTGCCTTTCTCAGCATTAAGGGACTCTCTCTGGAACTTTAAGGTAAAATAAACTTTTCTTTTTTCTTTTTCCTCTCTCCCTCCCCCTTTTCTCTCTCCCCCTTCTCTCTCTCCCCCTTCTCTCTCTCCCTTCTCTCTCTCTCCCTCTCCCCCTTTTCTCTCTCTCTCCCTCTCTCCCCCTTCTCTCTCTCTCTCCCCCTTCTCTCTCTCCCTTCTCTCTCTCTCTCTCTCCCTTCTCTCTCTCTCTCCTCTCTCCCTCTCTCTCCCTTCTCTCTCTCTCTCCCTCTCTCCCCCTTCTCTCTCTCTCTCCTCTCTCCCCCTTCTCTCTCTCTCTCCCCCTTCTCTCTCTCTCTCCTCTCTCCCTTCTCTCTCCTCTCTCCCTTCTCTCTCTCCCTCTCCCCCTTCTCTCTCTCTCTCCCTCTCTCCCCCTTCTCTCTCTCTCCCCCTTCTCTCTCCCTTCTCTCTCTCTCCCTTCTCTCTCTCTCCCCCTTCTCTCTCCCTTCTCTCTCTCTCCCTTCTCTCTCTCTCTCCTCTCTCCCTCTCTCTCTCTCTC
>CAJQZJ010033152.1:5901577-5917543 GCA_907164525.1 Lophiomys imhausi
TTAACCTGATGAACCGGCCCCATGTCATGTCAAATCTTACTAAGTACTGCCATGCTGCTTTCCAAAATGGATGTTCCAATTATATTCCCATTGTCTATGAGAACTCTTGTTGCTTTAAACATTCTTAACCAAACCAGGTTACCGTCAGAATTTAAAATTCCTATTCATCTAGCAATGTATAATAAAGTTTTACCATTAACTTTGAGTTTCTCTGATTTCTACTGAAAATCTTAACAAAGGTTCCCTGTACTATTTTTAATTATGTGTACCCGTATAGGTCTCTGTGTGGCTCTGTGCAGGTGCCCCAAAGGCCAGAGGCATCAGATGCCCTCAGACTAGAGTTATAGGTGCTGTGAGCCTCTGATGCGGGTGCTCAGGTCCTCAGTAAGAGCAGTGTGTGCGCCTAACTGCCGGGTGTCTCTCCAGCCTGGGAGCCACGCTTGAGTCCCTCTGCCAGCGTATTACTTTCTGCAGTTAGACTGTCTAGAATAACTTTATAAAAGTTATTTTATATAACTTTATAAAAGTTATTTTATATAACAAAACAAAACAACAACCAAAAATCCTGACCAAGCATGGTGGCCCACACCCATGCAGCACTTAGGAGGTGGGAGGAGGGGGGCTTAGGGCAGACCTTGCTACTTAGTGACTTGAAGGCTTGCACAGACTACAAGAGATATTGTCTTAAGCCAAACCCAAACACAAAAGTCCTATAATTTTCAAACTATGATAAGGACTTTTTCTCAAACAAGAAACAAATAGGAATTGCCTCCATCACTATTACTAAGCTATTAACTCTCCTGTCAAACAGAGAAAGTCTTAGATTTTCTACTAAAGTGATTTTGGGTTTCCTTTTTGTTTTGTTTTTTATATAGGATCTTGTTGTGTAGTCTAGGATAATTTGGAACTTACTGTGTAGTCATAGTCAAGGCTGTTCCCAAACTCTTAGATCTCCTGCCTCTGCCTACCAAGAGCTGGGATACAAGCAAGGACACCCACACATGGTGCTTGTCCATTAGGGCTACAATTCAGAGTAAAAGCCTTACCTTACTAACACCAACTTCAGGGATTCGGACAGTATGCTCCATATCTTTTTCTCTGCAACAGGAAGCAAAGTGAGCAGTAATTCTGAGAACATGTTGAAATACAGCCCCTTACTGGCACTCTCAAGTTTGTATACTTCCACAACTATTTTACATCATTTTTCTTGTTAAACTGTGCTCTCTTTGGATAAAGATGTTGCTTTAGTCCTTTATGTTTCTAGAGCACATAGAACACTTTAAATACAATACTGCTCTTCCACCTTTTTGAAACAAGTGAAAGAACTTCAGATACAACAATATGAAGCATCCTCACCTCCCAATCGTGGCTGGGTGGACAGCTGTGATGATGAAAAGCGAGCCCGTCTGCAACACTGGAGACCTAATTACCATCACCCGAATACAGGGGGGCCAAATTTTTTCCTCATCTAGCAAGGTAAGAGGTACGTAAACATTAATTTAAGTTCTATGAAAATTACCTTTTCACACGGGTAACTAGGATGCATCCATAAAATAAAATTACATTGGTCAGAGCTCAGTTGTAGAGTGCTGCTTAGAACGTATCAGTTCTGGGTTCAATACCCAGTATAACAAAAAACTTCTAAAATTCTGCTGTGTGTGTCCATGTACGTATGTATGCATATGTGTGTGTGTGTGTAAGATTTACTATTATGATTATTATTATCAGAGTAGATGTAAGGAACAGTAGGCCTTCTGCATCCAGCAGCAGCTGATCAGTGAGTTTCCCCTGAACTACCTACATTCCTACATTTCTGATGAGCACATTCGCTCCAGTTTGATGTGTTGGCACATTTTCCTTCCATGTTTGGAGGCTGCACTGCCAGAATCCATTGTCTGCTCTTAACTGTCTGAAAACCCTGTCAACAGGTCCTGGATTTCTTGATCCCACTAGGGTCCTTTTCTTGGTGATGTAGCCTGGGTGATGACTTTCTCTGTCCTAGGAAATCTCTTGTTTTGGGTCTTTCAAGAGACATGGGGATGCCTGGTCTCTTGACTTTGGCCCACCGGCCTCCACTGGTGATGGAAACTCTCTCCCAGACCTGAAAAACTTGTATTAATGGTGCACTTTATCACCCAACAATACTCTGGCATCTGACTGTGTCTGCTTTCCCTTCCGTCTGCCAAGCCCTCCACGTGACTCTTACATGCTCTGAACTTTTCTATGAGCCCTGAAAGCCTTTCTATTTAACCCTCTGTGTGCTGCAGAAATACTGACAGCCAAGCATTCTGTGGCCGCCAGCTGCTGCACGGCCTGTGCAACCGGCCCTGCCCCTGCTGTACGTGTGTGTGCAGTCCACATGAGGGGCCACGCCCCGCAGGCTGGAGCCATGTTTGCCAGCTGGCTAGAGTCCCTTCAGTAGCCAACACAAAAATACACAACAGACATAATTTTTCTAATAGTAATTTAAAACAAATCTTTTTAATTTGAAAAACATCCTAAAAACATTTTTAAATTATTTTTGTCAGAAAATTTTAGTCTACTTCTTAAAAATAAGAGAACTTGCTATTAGAAAAGAACACATAAGAACAAATTTAATTTCTTTACTATAATTACAAAGTACTGTGTTTTGTATCTTTAGATCAAGTGAAAATGTTAGAATGATCATGATACCTATGCAAGTGACTTCATGAGTTATACTTCTAGTGGCAATTTACTTTTTCCTCTTCAAAATTGTGTGGCCGCAACAGCAGACCACGGATAGCACAGCCTTGGTGTGAATTAGAATTGAGAAAGTTTAGTTTTATGTTCAATGGAAGTTATTCAATCCACTGCAGTTTTCGTAAGTCAATGTAGTGATCATTTTCTCATTACTAAATTCCTAAACACTGACAACGGATCATGTGCATAGTTCTCAAAGCCATCAAAATAACTGGTGTGCCCCGGCCGAGTATTCTACTTAGCATACTTCCACCATTTTGCTTTTATGACTGGAGTGTATTATTTACCTACATACCTTCATCCTCGGATTCTTCTGAGGACTCCTTGTCCACACTGGTACTGTCTTCATCATAACTATTCTCGCTCCGAGAGTCTGTAATTTCACCTTCTTCAGGCTCACTATCACTTTCTCTAATTTTCTCATCCGTACACGAAGCTGAATTATCACCAACAGGAGACTCTACACTGCTTCCACTAACTGCAACAGTGAGCTTTGAGGGACTACTTCTCTGAGGAGTATCTATTTTGGCCTTCTTTCTCACATGTGCAGAATTTTCTTCCTCACTGCAGTTTATATATTCACCAGCACAGATTTTCTGATCTTCTGAACTCAAATCCTAGAAAGGAAGGCACAGAAGTCAGCAACATGTCAGCATCTTCTAGCACTGTATAAAGGTCCTGTGTCCAGGAGGATGCGGACAGTGACAGAGCAAGACCCTGTGACCTGTCTGTCCTGATCCAGGACACCATCTCTCTTAGAATGTTGGTATTGCTGATACCCAGCACAGCAGCACATGGGACCAATATCCAAGCGGGAGAAACTCCCCAGCCCAATCCATCCCTCCATCTACTCACAAGGCCCCAATATTCCCAGCCCAGGTCTTTGTCACCTGTTACCTGGTTTGGGCGACAGCCTGTAAGAAAGCTGTATAATAAAAATGTAATGCAACTCCCGTTTATACTTCTATACTTTCTAGTAGTCACATTTAAATACTTAAATCAAAATGTATATTACTTTTTTAATAAGACTTCAAAATCTTGTACATACAGGATATTCTCATATCAGGACATCCACTTCAGTCCAGTCACATATAGCTAGTGACTACCTTATTGAATAGTGTGAAATAAGAGAATGAAACTAAAAATCCTAAATTTTTATTTAATTTTTAAATAAGTCAATGTACATAAAACAGAAATTTTTGAAAGAAAACATGAATTTGAAGATCTAAACATAATGTATCAAAATTAAGACTTTGTTAAAACTGAACACTTTAGAGTTAGCTGGACTGAAAATGCACAAAAGTTTAAAATACAAATGAATTATTCATATGCCTCTAATTCTAAAAACTCAGCCTGTCTACCATAGCCTTTTATTATTAATTTTTGGCATGCTTTATGAAAAATGAACAATTTTAATTAAAATTAAAAGCATGCATTGTTATTATGCACACTTTAAATTATGCATAATGAATGACTAAATCAAGCTAAATGACTAAATATAATGAACATGTGCATTATATTCTTTTGGTGGTCATGACACCAAGTTTATTCTGGTAGTGACTTTCAAATAATACAATACATGGGCTAGGGATGCAGCTCAGCAGTGAGATGTGTGTCTAGTATGCACAAGGCCCTGGGTTCATTCCCAATACACACAAAAGGCAGTGCAGTCACTAACTACAGGCACCCTTCTGTACAACAGACAATATATGAATGTCATTTAAACTGGGAAGAAGCATAGAGTAATTGTTCTTTTCCTTTGGTATGTAACACTCAATTTTCTTTCTGCCATCCAGGATATAATGAAGTGAGTTCACATGCAGTTTTACAAAATATGAGAGCATATGTTTAACAGCAGCATAAATCGAGTTTGGAGACAGGCTGCACATCCAGTGTGATAAACTGTACAATACAAACTCACCAAGGGCAAGAACAAGGGCAAGGAACTAAAAGGGTATCAGGAGCTTTACAGGTCATGGAAATAGATCAAAACTCTCTCCTCGGCTACATATACACTTTTAAAAAGCATGTTCCGATATTCCATTCTTCAATATTATTATTACTTCTTGGACAACAGAGAGAAAATGAGTGAAACTGTCAGGTGCTTTTGATAAGGGATTTCCCGGGACAGACTGTTAATAAACATTCAGTAGGAAACAAGACAGGGCACTTCCATGAAGACAATGAAGCACCCCTCTCTCTCTTTCTCTGTGTGTATAAATAAAAATGTTTTCCCCCAAAACCCAGCCCTGTTGCCTTCCTTCCACATGTTCTCATCTATGAAAAGTGAGGCTCAAGGGATCTTAAAAAGAAGTAAGTTAGGATATTTTCTCCGGTCACTCAGCTTCATGACTGGCTCTCACACTCCTCACTGCTAGGAAGAAAGGCTTTTACATTTTAGACTCCTGTAATGAGGACAAATCATTATGACAGAGACCCCAAAGTGTATTTATTTATTTTTATTTTATTTTTGAGACAGGGTTTCTCTGTGTATCTCAGGCTATCTGGAACTTACTCTGTAGACCAGACTGGACCTGAACATAGAAATCAGTCTGCCTCCAAGTGCTGGGATTAAAGGTGTGTGCCACGACTACCCAGCTCCCAAAGTTTATTTTTAGTAGGTCACCGACATCTTTTCTATTCATTTAGGTATTGTCACCAAAATGAAAACACACTAAAGACAGAAGATACAGAATATGAATTCCAAGTGCTGATAGTAGAATTTATTATTTTAAGTAAATTTCTTTGGGTTAAGAAGAAAAAAATATGATATAAAATTTCCAAAGTTAAGTACCAAACAGTAGCCACAATTCAAACAATGCCAGTGCTTCCTCACACATGGCCAACCTCAGGGAGCACAAATAAGAATATTGATAACATTTTAATTACCATGGTACCCTAAGTGATTTAAAAATTTTTTAATTCATCTTCAGATCTAAATTCCTTTTCCTTTATATATGTCGTGTGCTTAATTAATCAATCTTTCAACATCCATTGGACTTAAACTTTTTCTGCACGACAGATTTTCAAATGCTAGGAATCAAGCACAAGGCCTTGCACATGTAACAAAAGCTCTCCAATACTAAGGTACACCCAGGCCTTCATTCTTTCCCCACTTCTTATACATATGGGTGTGTTTTAAGCCAAGAAATTACCTTTCATTCTAATTCTTTGAAATATAAAGTAAGTTACTAGAAGGGAGATTCTCCTCCTAATGAAAACAAAAAATCTTTATGATTATTGATACAGTCAACTTCTTTCG
Organism: Lophiomys imhausi; assembly: GCA_907164525.1. Taxonomy (NCBI): domain Eukaryota; kingdom Metazoa; phylum Chordata; class Mammalia; order Rodentia; family Muridae; genus Lophiomys; species Lophiomys imhausi. Next base: position 5,907,561 of record CAJQZJ010033152.1, read on the forward strand.
AAAAACAAAATAAAACAAAACAAAAACCAGGCTGGACAGATGGCTCAGCAGTTCTGAGAGCCTGTCGTGGACCCAAGTGTCCTTCAGGGCACCTCACAACCTCCGCTAAGTCCAGCTCCAGAGGGGATGCTACCTTCACCTGGCCTTCATGTGCACCTGCATGCCCGAGCACGCACACACACTCACACGCACGCACCCACGCATGCACGCACTGTGCATTTATATACATATACAATAAATCTCTTTTGGGGTGGTGGTTCAAGACAGGGTTTCTCTGTGTTGCCCTACCTATCCAGGAACTCAGTCTGTAGACCAGGCTGGCCTTCAACTCAGAGATACACCTGCCTCTGCTTTCCAGGTGTTTGATTAAAGGTGTGTGCCACCACCGTCAGCAACATTAAATCATTTAAAACAAAACAAAACATCCTTTCAACCCTAATATGTACCTCAACCCATATATACCAGGAGTGCATTTTTAAGTTCGCAATTTAATTGATTTTAAAAGTTCCATCTGTATGTGCCAACATATACATTGCTTTTCTTTTGTGAACAGTACAATAAACAACTTACTGAATCAATGTCTAGATGTTCTTCTGAACTAAACATCTTAAATATACCTTCTTCAATTTTACAAAACACCTACTTCTAGTGAATGAGTTTTTTTTTTTTTTTAAGAAAAGCCCATCTGCTTCACTTGAACCTTTTTTAGTTTTTAGAATCTGATACCTTAATGGATTTATTTAAAATACAAAGATACAGATTGGTGTTTACATTCATTAAATTTGTGACTTAATGATACTAAAATATTTCAAAATTTAAAAATTAAGAAAACATTACCTTTTCCTCATTTGCTGTACAAAAGCCTGGCTCCTTTCTTCTCTTCTTCAATTTTCTATCTTTGTTTGGTTTTGTGCTAGAGGTCTGGTAAGGCTGCAAATCTACTCGAGAATGAAATTGGTATCGACCACTTTCCACATCACAGTAGTAATAAATCCCGGTGGAAGGATCATAATATAGTTGGTTTTCCTTTCAAAGTCAAGGCAGTAAGTTTTATTCATGTATAATGAAACAAGATAGAAAAATAAAGAACAAAAATACCAAATATATTCAAAGATAGTGAATGTCTGTTTTTACAACTATAGTATTTTCAGATGAATTAGAGAAAAATATCCTTTTTTGAAAATCATTTAATGTCTGCTTTGCTTTCCCTGGTGAGAAAAAATTTAATCTTAATTGGATCAAATGAGACTGCCACTATTTATGGTGTTTTGCTTTATGTGCAACAGCAATTTCATATGGTTAAACTGGCCACATTAGCAAAAAAAAAAACGTTTTTATAGGCGTGAAAACCAAGGCATGGATGAGGAAACTGCGTATGAAAACTACAATGTCCTGGTACTGAATACCCAAAACTTCTTAGCACTACAAAAAATCTTCACTTTTAACGTTTATTTATTTATTTTTTTAAAGATTTATTTATTATGTATACAGTGTTCTGTCTGCAGGTATATCTGCAGGCCAGAAGAGGGCACCAGATTTCATTATGGATGGCTGTGAGCCACCATGTGGTTGCTGGGAATTGAACTCATGACCTCTGGAAGAGCAGCCAGTGCTCTTAACCGCTGAGCTGCTGAGCTATCTCTCCAGCCCACTTTTAACGTTTAATAATAAAACTAAAATTGTGGTGGGGGGACAAAGTGTAAGAAACTAGTAAACAACTATCTTCATTAGTTTTCTATTCCTTTTTTTTTCTTATTAGAAAATTGAAGGGGAAAGTTCAAAATATGGAGGAAAACTTGAGCAAGGAGACTGAAACACTAAAAGCCAGAAATAGCTGAAATAAAGGATATCTTCACTTATAGTCAACAAAATTTAAAAACTACAACAGTCACCATCAAAACAGACAAGACCATGGGAAGAATGAGTTTCAGGGATGGAAGCCTACCCACCAACCCTCAAGTGTAATTTTTAAATGCCAATTATTTTTCTTACTTCAGTTTAAGCTTACTTTTTACTATCAGGCAGCGAAAAATACAACACAACAGTATTAAGAAAGTCTCAGATACTTACAGAATCGTAATAGAAACCAGTGCTGTGGTCAAAATACAACCCCGTGTTCTCGTCGTAGGTAAAGCCAGTCTGCGACACAGCGGCTTCCGCTGCAGCTCTCAAGCTCTCTGCTATCGAGGACCCTTCCAGGGCTGTGCCCTCTGCTGCTAATCCAGACACACTCTCCTGCGGAGGCACAACCATGTCAAGTGACACACAACTGTCTGTTAAGCTGGACCCAGCAAATGTGAAAGCACATAGACTTAGAGCGCTGTTTCCATTTGTTTTCAGATTGTAATGGAAACACATGGCCATTAATTATAATATAAACCATTTTAAAAAATATTTTCAAACTTAACCTTGACCCTGACTTTTTTCTTTTTTGTTTTGTGGTGCTGTGGATAAGATAGAGGCCTGCACACGAGAGGCCAGAGCTGTACCACAGAGCTGTATTTATCCCCAGAATCTTGTCTGAGTTTTAAAGACACTAAAGTAAGACATTAACAATTATTCAAAGTTAAATGTGTAATAACACAAGGATGGACTCATAAGATACAGACTATGAAATCCTCTCTAAAACAAATGATCTAACTGTTCAACGTATTCAAAGATAACAACACTTTAAGACTAGAAATGGAGGAGAAAACTATAAAGTTCGTAACTAAAACAAATGTGAAAACCATTCAGGAAAATTGAATAATGACGAGGCATTTAATATACAGGCCCTGCAATTGGCAGGTGAGGTAAGGAGAGAGAGAAAACTGCCTTTTACTTCCAGGTGTAGCCAGTTTGGGGACAGATACCTACAGTACTCATGCTTGGCAGGCTCAGGTAGGAGAGAACTCCAGACCGGTGTAGGCAACATAGAGAGACTCCCATGCCACAATAACAAGTAACTACTTCAGGTATAAACATGTAAAACACACTACTGTTCTTGTGCCCAAGGCCCTTTGAAGCTTTACTACCATGTGTGAGTGGACATGGGTGCCACAGCATGTGCACCGGTCAGAGAAAACCGTGAGCACTTGGTTCACTTCTGTCTTTACGGAGGTCCCAGGGTTAGGAAGTGACCTCAGGAAGCCAGGCTTGTACAGTAAGCCTCTTTGCCTCCTGGGTCGTCTCACTGAGCTCCAAGGTTCATGGACTGAGTTAAAATAAACTACTCGTAAATACTCCTTTAGTTCATGTAGTCATAAACAGAAAAACAATCTCAACTGTAAACACATTCCCAGTTCTGTTTTTCAGTGACCACAGCTGAGTATGTTGATACACTCCTATACTCTAGCTGCATAGGAGGCTGAGGGAGGACCGCATGAGCTCAGGGGTTCAACGGCAACCTGAGCAAAAAAAGCAGAAGTCTATTTCAAAAGACAAAACAAAACTGGTGCTCTCTGCATAATCAAACATAAGACAGTTTATAACTCTTGTATGCATGGTAGTGTTTCTCCATAATTCCTGGGCTTTGGGTTTCATAGTCAGCCCTTTATTACCTGTGAATCAGAGGTGAAGTGGTCCTCTTGTCCATGTTTAACACGTTCTGTTATGTCAGTGCCAGCATAGCTACCATTGTCTACTTGTGACTCGTCTTTAGAATTAAGAGTAGAAGCTTGAACACACGGACTCTGCTGTGCAGACAATCCTGTCTCTTTACCGGGAAGACTATCATCATTATAATATGTCTGATAATAATAATCTGTAGGGAAATGAAAGAAATGGCTGACTGGTGTATGGAAAAGTTTGTTAATTGCAAACCCCGAAGAACAGACACAAAACCACTCATTAAAACTGTAATTATGAGCACAAAACTACACCCATTGAATCTGGCCTCAAGGATTTTTCCAGCATTGGAGAGCCTGAGGCAAGCTGGTACAAAGGAAGCCAACCTGGGCTACCCAGCACATTACAGGCTAGCTCTATCTCCATACTGAGAACCTGACTCATACAACAAGAATGGAATACTTAGTGCAGCACTGAAAACATACACAAACACTAAAGAGATTAGAAATGATAACACATTTCTATTTGCCACCCATAAATTGACCAAAAAAGTGACACAGAAAGAAATTAGTATTATCAGAGTCTCCATATTTATATATGTTTTATTTTTAAAGAAACACTACATCAGTGTGTCATGAATGTCCTAGTGTACCTGACTAAACAGTGAATACCTGAAATTGGCCAAGCAGCATGGTTCTCTGTCTGTACTTCTACGTCAGACTTATTATCTTCATTTCTCCCACAATAGAGTATTTTACTGAGTTCTTCTACCTGAAAGGAAACAAAGCATTAGGAAAAAGAAACCAAAAAGCCGGTGGTGGTGCACGCCTTTAATCTCAGCACTTGGGAGGCAGAGGCAGGTGGATCTTTGTGAGTTCGAGGCCAGCCTGGTCTATAAAGTGAGTCCAGGACAGCCAGGGCTACACAGAGAAACCTTGTCTCGAAAAACCAAAAAAAAAAAAAAAAAAAAAGAAACCAAAAAGCAACCCCACAATACACAGCACTCTACTATTCTCAGGACATTGCAAGGCATTTTTCTTGGTAGAACTTTTAGACCTTTGCCCAAAGCAACTGGTTCCTTTTTCAGCAACCCAGTTGTACAACTATTTACAAGTTAAGGCTGACTTTTGGTTTTCTTTACCTCTTCCCTCTCTTTCTTTCCTTTTAAATACAGATTTCATTATTTTGTACAAGTTGATAATGAACTCAGGCTCAAATAATCCTCTGGCTTTAGTGTCCCAAAACAGTTAAGACTAACAGTGCAAACCACTGTGACTCACAGAGAAATATTTTCATACTTTTAGGTAAATACCCAAATCATGGATGGGCATGGTGGTGCACACCTTCTATTCCTGCAGGTGCATCATGGCGTCCAAAGCCAGACAGGGCTACACAGTGAGACCATCTAAAAAAGAAAGGAAGGAAGGACAAACCATTCCCTCAAAAACCTAGGGATGGTGGAGCTCAGTGGCCAACACTGTACTTAGTCATCAGCGTAGCCCAGTAATCATGAGGTCCTAGGTTCAGTCCCCAGCACCACAGAAAGACAAGTCCAACTAAATACAGTTCAAACATAGGCAAGTTCCACTCCTAACCTGGACAAAAAAATAAAAAAAACCAAAAAGTTTATTCTCATAGACTCAAAGACTAACACTTCTCCCTGCAAGTTAAAACTACAAGTTTCCATCTGAATTGAATTCTCTACCACTCAGTGACTCTGAGTTATTTACTTAAATATAGCACTGCTATTTATATGCTGCATGTACTTTTTCTTCTTTCCTCATCACTAAATAACTATACCAGAATGGAACAAGAACATGGCATCTTTCCTCTGTGTGCTTTGTGAACTGAGGCACCATTGAAGGATGCCGTGCAGGCCAGGGCAGCAGTGTGGACCTGCCCATGACTGGATGAGAACTGCCTCCGTCCACGGACCTCACCTCAGTCTGACAGGATCTCAGTCTGAATTTTATGCAAGAAACCAACGAAAAAGCTCCTAAATACTTAATGATCAGTAAGCTTAAACACACAAAAAAAAAAAAAAGCAGTGAGGGTGGTTATATACAGGTTTATCTAGGCACTTTATGAATTGTGGGATCTGCTTACTACCAGGACTGGAGCTAGACAGAGGAAAACAAGTTGGGGAAACATCTTGAGGAGGCACTGGCTCTCAGGTTTGTCCCTCACCCTGGGAGGCAGGGTTCCTTGCCCTGACTGACTGCCATCAGCCGTGCTGTGATCTGGAAGACTTAGTAGCTACCACACTTACACAGGAACTTTGAGTGACATCTTACACAACCACCTTACAAAATAGTTATCCTGATGCCAGTTATATATGAAATATCTTAAACAAAATAACTTGCAAAAGGCTTGTTAATCCCCAAACCAGCATATATTGGGGCTTTCTATTAGGTCATCCTTCATTTACTGCTCCAAAAAAAACTTATTCAAAGATCTGGGATAAAAGACAACCATCCGCCGGGCGGTGGTGGCGCACGCCTTTAATCCCAGCACTTGGGAGGCAGAGGCAGGCGGATCTTTGTGAGTTCGAGGCCAGCCTGGTCTACAAAGCGAGTCCAGGACAGCCAGAGATATTCAGAGAAACCCTGTCTCGAAAAACCAAAAAAAAAAAAAAAAAGACAACCATCCTACACCCTCCCAGGAGGGAATGCTGACTATAAGGCAGTTAGAACTATCAGCAAGATGCAAGATTTTCTCTGCTTTGGGTTTATGATTATTATTATTAAACTCGGGGAGGGAGGTGTTGGAGATCCAACCCAGGGCCTTCTGCATGCTTACAAGCCCTTGACTACTTATTTCCATCCTGTTTGTTTGTTTGTTTTTAACGACAGGTCTCCCTACATTGCCCAAACTAGCTTCAAATTCCTAGGCTCCAAAAATAGTTCTAAACAATGGGTACAGAAAACATTTCAACCCAGCAGTTATTTTTCTGAGCTTATTTAAGAATAGAATGTTGGGGACTGGAGAGAGAGATGGCTTAGTGGTTAAGAGTGGTTGTATTTGCTGTGCAACCCATAAGGACCTGAGTTTGGATCCCAGCACCCACAGAACAAGCTGGTATGGTCTCCAGCCACCTATAACACCAGAACCGTGGGTAGTAAAGACAGGAGGAACAGGCTGGAGAGATGGCTCAGCAGTTAAGAGCACTGGCTGCTCTTCCAAAGGACCCAGGTTCAAATCTCAGCACCCACATGGCAGTTCACAGCTGTCTGTAATTGCCAGGCAAGGTGGTGCACACCTTTAATCCCAGCACTTGGGAGGCAGAGGCAGGTGGATCTCTGTGAGTTCAAGGCCAGTTTGATCTACAGAGTGAGTTTCAGGATAGCCAGGGCAACACAGAGAAACCCTGTCTCGAAAAACCTAAAAGAAAAAAAAAAAAAAGACAGGAGGATCAATGATGATTGCAGTCTGCCAGACTAGCCAAAAAAATGTCAGGTCCCGGTTAAGGAAGAGACCTTGTCCCAAAAGAATAAGGCAGAACAATAGAGGACACCTGATGTCCCTCTCTGGCACCCGTGTGCACATAGGTATGAACACCCCCCAACACCCTCTCTTTCTCTCTACATAAAGAATAGTATGGCAAAGTTTGATGACATTTCAGTGTCTAGCCTAGAGATTAATTTTATGAGACACAAAATTATGGAGAAAACTTTAAGTTGAAATTAGGTATCTGAATAGTTTGTTAGGATAATATGCAACTGTTAAATGGTCAAGGTAAAATGTTTTTTAGAGCATCCTTGTCAGGTATTTATCCTTGGTACATATTATGAAAATGAAACACACTTCTAGTATCTGTAAGAAAGACAGGTATACCTCTCTACAAGTGAACCCAAGAAGATAACTCAGATTATCTTACACATGGAGTTACGTTCAAGAGTGTGTGAGTATTCAAGAATGTTAAAAGTGTGTTCCTGATTTTAACCTTCATTGCTCCAGGTTATTATCAACCAGATTTTATAAACAACAGGGGCGCTCAAGATATGAGATGGGATTTTAAGTTCTGCTTTAAGCAAACCCAAAAGGCTGGAGATAGGTGTTTTGTGCCTGAAATCCCAGCCTAGGAGGCTGGGTAGGATTGCCAAGAGTTCGAGTCGATCTGGGGCTACATTCTGAGATCTAACCCAGGCTGACCTACGGAATGAGATTCCGCGTGGAGATTCCCGAGTGGGGGTGGGAGAGAGAAGACCAAACACCAAGCCCACAAACGCAGCATTTGGGAAGTGAAGACAGAAGGTTCAAAAGTTGAACTTTAAGGTCATCCTCCGTTACATAGAGTTCAAGGTCCAAATGGAGCCTTAGCATCAACCTCCCCCCCCCCAAAAAAAAAAAAAAAAACCTCAAACACGAGCTAGGAAAAAAAAAATCAATGCGCCCATTGCCAGGGGGTCAGGAGATTTTCAAGACCATGTAGCCATGCTGGAGTTCATTCACGCCTTCCCTGAGACAATCGTCCAAACCAATTGGCTTGCACTGTTCAGCTGGCTCCAAAAGTTTTCGGGGTTTTTATCAGCTCTGGGCTTTATTGACTTCAAAGACTCCATAGAGAAGCTCTCTCTCTGGCTCCGGCCAGGGAGACACTGCCGGGCCTCGGGGCTGAAGCGGACCGCGCACCTGCGTGCGGAGTTCCTGGTTATTGCTCTCGGCGCTCTGATACAGCCGCTCCGTGTGATGCAGCAGCTTCTCGACCTCCCGCACCTGCCTCTTGCAGCTCCGCAGCTCGCGCTCCAACTTCTCCACCTTCCGTCTTAGCTGCGCCAGCTCCGGCTCTGGCTCTGGCTCGGGGGAGGCGGGCGGCGGCAAAGGCGCCTCGGAGGCCATGCGGGCGTGACCGCGGGGCCCGTGGGCGCGGAGGAGCTGTTCAGGCCGACACCGGTACCCGCTGGCCCAGGGGCCACCGGACCGCGCGGGCTGCGAGAGGCGGCCTCACGCTCGGCCGGCCGCGGCGGGCCCCCGCCATGCCGTCCCGAAGTCGGCGATCGGGGGTGCAAGCTAACGGGACTAAGCCGACCCTACCCGGGCCGCGTGGCCGTGAGCTCCGACACTCTCCTGGTGACAGCCTCAGAGAAACCGGGAAAACACAACTACAGGGACTGGACCAGAGAACCAAATGGAAGCGCTCAAGTTCCGGGCTGTACCGGAAACGCTGAGCCGGAGGTGGGAGGGGCCCAAGAGGAAAAAGGAAGCGACGGGAAGCTAAAAGGGTCTGGTAGCGCAGGTTCGCGGATCCTCGTCCCCGAGCGGTTAGGAACTGTGGTTTGCATGTTAATATTTATGTAACCAAACAGCAGTTTGTAGTTTTACTTCCTATTGTTTCCTTCGTCTTGTTGTGTGGGATTTTAAGTCCGATACGCGAACTATTCCCCAGTCCAAAGCCGAGGGTTCTTTTATTGACCTTACAATGTGAACTTTGACATTTCATTCTCTACCCAGACTAAAGGGATTCACACATGACATAGTTTTAAGACCATGTCCTTTACATAGCCCAGAGGTCTACTTCTGAGCTTTCCATGTTTCCCATTTGAGTACTCGTCTGTTACCATAATACAACCAGATAATCGTTTTGGTTCTGCAGGATGCCTTTTAAAAACTGAATAAAAATACTTATTTTTAGATAGTCACCATGTGACCCAGCCATACCACCCCTGGCTCCAAGTCAGCATGTCACAGAGAGACTTGTAGCACTAATTACAATAGCTAAGCTACAAAACCAGGCAAAGTGACTAACAACAGTGTTGGGAATTAAGGAAAATATGACATATATACACAATGTAATTTTTTCAATACTAAAAAAGAATAAAGTTATATTATTTTTAGGAAAATGGATACAACTTGAGGTAATCATATTAGGGGAATTAAGCCAGTTCCAGAAAAGCAAATATCATGTGTTTTCTCTTACATATGGTTCCTAGGTTTTATACAGATTCCTAAAATCATTTATCTATGACGTGATAGTATCTAGATGTAATATTAATAAAATATAAAGATAATTCTCTATCTTCTGTGACAACATGAAGTTAGAAGCAAAAGTGTGTAGGCCCTAAACTCTATGGGAACAGAAGGGAAGAATGAGATGGGGAGCAGTGAGGTGATGGTAAGGAAAAGAATATATTTAATGTAAAAAAAATATACAAAAATGTCCTTATGCAACATAGTGCCATGTACAATGAATACATAAAATGACAATTTTTAAGAACTAGAGGGAAATATTTATTTTCATTTTGAGTGATTTCTTCCAATGTTCAAATACAAGGCTTGAATAAAATCTTTGATCAATACCAGCAAAAACAAAACAAAAACCAACAGTTGGGCATGAGGTAAAGCATGTGTTAACATAACTGAGGCCGTGGGTTTGATACCCAGTACCAACACACACACACACACACACACACACACACACACACACACACACACACACA
>CAJQZJ010033152.1:5917553-5934998 GCA_907164525.1 Lophiomys imhausi
ACCTATTCAAACCACCACAGTTTGTTTTTTAACCTTTTTTTTTTTTTTAAGTGAACACTTGTGGTAGTTAGAATGTAACTGGCCTCCAGGAGCCCATAGGAGTGGCACTATTTGCAAGTGTGACCTTGTTGGAGTAGGTGCGGTTTTATTGGAGGAAATGTGTTACTGTGGAGGTGGGCTTTAAGGTCTCCTATGCTCAAGCCATGCCCTGTGGGACATTTTCCTTCTGCTGCCTGCAGATCAAGATGTAGAACTCTCAGCTCCTTCTCCAGCACCATGTCTTTCTGCACGCTGCCATGTTTCCTGCCATGATGATAATGGACTACACCTCTGAAATTGTAAGCCAGCCCCAATTAAGTGTTTTCCTTTATAAGCATTGCTGTAGTCATGCCACTCATAGGGAATGGCACTCTTCACAGCAATAAAACCCAAAATAAGACAATACTTTTCATTTAAAAATCATGATTCAGGGGTTGGAGAGATGGCTCAGTGGTTAAGGGCACTTACTGCTCTTTCAGAGGACCTGAATTCAGTTCCAAGTATTGGTAACAGACATTTGCAAGAGTCTGTAACTCCAGTCCCAAGGGGTCAGATGTCCTCAGCTGACCTTCGATGGTGCTGTGTGCATGTGTGCACATATAGGCAAGTAGACCCACCTAGATACACATAAAGGAAATTTTAATGAAAACAAATCAATGTTTTCAGTGAGAGGAGCAGACAGTTGTGGTGGTGCTGTCCTGTAATCTCAGTCCTGGGAGGCTAAGGCAGGAGCATGGAGAGTTTGAGACCTGGGCTACATAGTGAGACTGCCTCCGAAAATTAGGAAGAGAACATATTTCACTGACTTCAGTACTGAATGATTTTCATAATTCATGTTTGTTTCTCGTGCTACCCCAGGCTCTTCTTATTTTTATCATCAATGTGATTGCTCTATTTCTCCTCATCCCCCCCTCCTGCTGCCACCACCATTTCTTACTTTCTAACTTTTCTTTTTCTCTCAATTTTTTTCAATTTTACTTTGATTTTTTTTTGTTTTTTTGTGTGTGTTTTTTAAATTTTATTACATTTATTTATGGGAGGTAGGCTTGCCACGGCACTCATGGGGAAGACACAGGATAACTTGTGGGAGCCAGATCTCTCCTTCCTCCATGTGGATCCCCAGGTTCAAATTCAGGTCACCGAGCTTGGCAGCAAACTCCTTTAGCTATTGAGGCATCTTATTGGAAGCTGGTGTTCTGCTTTTTACAACATATCAAAAATTATTCAACAGAACAACAGTAGTGAAGAAATAAATCCCACCTCTGGCTCACTTTCTTTTGCCTCCCAACATGATGACAATGGACTAAACCTGTGACTCTGTAAGCAAGCCTCCCCACCCCTAATTAAATGTTTTCTCTTATAAAAGTTTCCTTGGTCATGGTGTCTCTTCATAGCAATAGACTTAGGCACAAGGCACGTATGTGGTTTACTTTGATTTTTTAAAAGTTTAACTGTCTTCCTGTATGTCGTCTCTTGATAATGTATTATCTCCTTCCCAGGACAGGAATATCCAAAGTAATAGAAGAGAAAGAAAGAAAAGAAGAGGAAGGAGAGGACCTAGGAGGAGGAGCAGGAGAGGAAAGGCAAAGTGGAAAAATGTAAATGAGATTGAGTATAAGTACTAGTCCCCTGTTATTATTGAGGCCAAGAAGTCCCGACAGGTGCTGTGGGCAAGCTGGGGATACAGGGACGGCAGCACTGTACTCAAGGCTCAGAGACTTGGAGCTTGTGAAGTAGATCCACCTGGAGACTGAAGGCCTTAGAGAGTGGTTCTCAACCTTCCTAATGCCGTGACCCTTTAATACAATTCCTCATGTTGTGAAGACTGCCAACTATAAAATTATTTTTGCTGCTACTTCATAACTGTAATTTTGCTACTGTTATGAATCATAATGTAATTATCTGATATACAGCATATCTGATATGCAACCCCAGGGGGACGTCACCCCCATGTTGAGAAACACTGCCTTAGAACCAACAGTGAAGAGTCAGGAGACCAGCTGCAGCAGGCAGTCCTCATGAGAGTCCAGTCTTGCCCTGTTGAGCCTTCGGTGGGCTGGCTGGTGCTCTCCGTCGTTAGGGTCTGCTTTACTCAGATAACTACATAAAATGCTAGTCATTTCTGGAAGCAATCTCATACACACCCCAAAACTCACATTTCGGTAGATTCCATGGCCCTGTGACACATGCCATTAACCATTACTCTTTAGAGGTTTTCTGAATGGCTCCAACTTGTTTTTGCCCTGTATCTGCATTCTTTGCTACATGATTTTGTGATTTCCCTCACTAAACAGAGAGAATCTCCCCTCCATCCTCGAAGCACTAGAATGAGATGCTGTGCCAGAACAGACCTAAAGCTGAGTCCCAAGAAGCTGGAGAACACTACCTGTCACCTGAGTATACTACTATCACTGTGGGACAGAATAGACTCAAGACAGAATAGACTCAGTAGAAAGGGGAATGACAAAGGAGCAGCTCGGTCCCCACTGAGATGTTCCGTTAAACCCCTGGAAATCCTGCAAACATTAGCAGTGTTCAGGGTGATCAGCCTACCTCCCAGGGTTAAGAGAAGTGAATAATAAGATTGGCTTAAATCCACTGGGTTTTGAGGGGTTCCATATGCAGCAATAGCTAACAGATGGTCGGCCTGATTGAGTACAATGGCAGGTGCCTGTGAGTCTCACCAAAGGGAGACCAAAGACCTGAGATCCTACTGGATTCCCCAACAGAGGAATGTTGTCTACCCAACACAGCCTGATTTATATCTAATTTCGCTTAGGGAGTCATGAATTTGTAATTTAATGAATAGTCACCTGTAATGATTTATATTGGATCCTGTGGATAGCCAATTCTCCCCTACCAAGCTTACTGTTTGATGTCACATGAGGATGTCTGGGGAACCGTAACATTTCCATAAGAGTGATTAATGGTTCTGTATTTCTTTGGCCAATTGACCATTACCTGTTTCTTTTCCTGGAAGTGTAAGGAAAGAACAGGTGAGTGTAACATTAAATGCTGTAATATAAGTAATGGAAGCCAATCAGGTGACCCCAACACCTGAAATACTCACATGTTCATGTTACAATTTTATAAGAGTTCCGAACATGCCCCCAGTGTATGAGGAGGCTCTTGGCTCTCATATGACTGCTGAACTGGGGCAGGGGACTGTTATGTAGGGACACCCCACTCCAGAGGAGTAGGATGGAAGGGATGGGGGGTAGAGGGAGGGAGGGCGGGACTGGGAGGGGTGGAAAGAGGACACTGTGATAGATTTGTAGCCTGAAGTAATAAATAAACATTAAAAAAAAAGTTTCGAACATTACCAAGTTGAAAGTGGTGGCTCACACCTGTCATCTTAGCTACTCAAGAGGCAGGGACAGTATGATCTCAACTCTAGGAGTTCAAGGCCTGCATGGTCGAAACAACAAAACACCTGTCCCTGAAATCAAAGTGAAGATGTAGTTCAATTGTAAAAGCCTTGCTTAGCCTAGGCCAGTCTCTACATTTGGGGCTCAAGCAGTCATGAGTGAAGGGAGGAATGAAAAGGAGAAGGGAACAGAAAGGTGTCTGGGTAGTCTTCATAGGTCACCTTTGGTAGGAGAGGAAGAGGGTTGTTGGTTCCTGGGGTGGCCCATGTGTATGGGGAGGGGTCTCTGATACTTGAGCTGGGAGGTAGGTTGCTGAATACATTTACCTGGACACTGGGGAGTCTCCTTTCCCCCTTATCCTTTTTTTTCCCTAAGGGGCAGCCATATACATTGAAAACTCTATTATAATAACTTAAAATATTTATGAAAATAAGAAAGGAGAGTAAAATTACTTAAAACTGGCCAGAGATGTGACTCAGGGGTAGAAGGATTGCCTAGCATGCAAATACACTGAGTTCAATTTCAAATACCATGATAAAAATAAAAGTGAGGAGCCGGGCGGTGGTGGCGCACGCCTTTAATCCCAGCACTTGGGAGGCAGAGGCAGGCGGATCTTTGCGAGTTCGAGGCCAGCCTGGTCTACAAAGCGAGTCCAGGACAGCCAGAGCTGTTAAACAGAGAAACCCTGTCTCGAAAAACAAAAAAACAAAAACAAAAACAAAAATAAATAAATAAATAAAAGTGAGGATCCAAACGTGGTCCCACATACCTCTAATCCCAGCATCCAGGAGGAAGAGGCAAGGGTTCAGAGTTCAGAATTACCCTCAGATGGCAGGTTGGAGACCAGCTTCAGCTATATGAGATTCAGTTTCAAAGCAAGCAAACAAAAATGTTCAAAGAAATCATTACTCTATTGTTTCTTTCATCTTACTGTTTCATAACCCCACTATTTATAGAAATATATGGATTTTCCACTTAGCTCTAATTTATGAAGATTTGATATGAAGTTTTGTGAACAAATAAGTAAATAAATATTGATTGATTGATTGATTGATTGATTGATTGAGGATAGCTCATATAGCCCAGGCTGGCCTCAAACCCATTAGAAGTGTAACAACGTATTTACAATACTGGATACCTAACGAGCCAAAGTGTTACCCAGAATGCTCCACACTGTGTCTGAACTCAGCTCTTCAATCAATAACAGAATTACAGGCCTGTGCTCAGTGAATGACTAACCCCCTACCCAGTCCCCTGTCTAGTGTCCCTGCCAGGAGGTTACTCAGGCTCTTGAGAGAGGAGAGTTGCAATGTGATGTGATAAAAAATGTAGTGTGCTCTGGGGCACAGCCATTATCTGAAGAGTGTGTCTCCATCTTGTGGCATTGTAAGTAGATATTAACATTAAACCAAGACTCCATGTTTAAGTAGATTTTAGTGTGTAATGAAATAAAAAAAAACTGAGTCTTGAACACCGTTGTTTTCCCATATACTAATTTTACTGCACCTGAGCACATGGCACTTCCCTTTGGTCAAGGCTCAGGAATGGGAAGGAACTATTGGGAGGAAGTGGCATGTCCTTTGCCCTTGCTGCTTTACTCCAAGGGATACACCCTTAATTCTGTGAGCCACACATTAATGCTGTCTAGAATAGGCTGAGTGGGCCTATTTTTTAAATGTAAATAACTATTCTGAGTTTTATTAACATAAGGAAGAAATTTTATTCAGGAGAATCAGTATACGTTAAAATATGAATTTACAGAGTTGGCCAGGTGGAGTGTGATGCATGCCTTTAATCCCAGCACTTGGGAAACAGAGATAGCCTGATCTCAGCAAGTTCAAGCCCAGCCTGGTCTACACAGCAAGTTTCAGGCCAGCTTGGGCTACATAGTAAGACCCTGACTCAAAATTACATATATACAAAACAAACAAACAAACAAACAAAGCGTCAATGTGATGACTGGAAGGGAAGAGATCAAGCTCAGCACTGAGTACAAGCGAAAGGGTCCTCCTGGTGACAGAACACTAAGACGGGGTTGAGGAGATTCAGGCTAGAAGGAAGAAGCAGGGTTCATGCTGACGGCAGGCCAGGGTGCTGAGGTAATAAGACAAGGATATAGAATTTGACAAGACACTGTGATAAAATATGAAAGGCTCAGATCTTCTAAATGGACCTGAGAATCTTACTAAAATCTGGCCAAGCTAGGACCGGTCGGAGGACAGGGCTCAGGGGAGCCTCCTCAAAGTTAGCGCAGGTTCAGTGCACAGATAGCAACCCCACCGGAAGTTCACAGAATTCAGAGCATGCTCCCTTGGATGAAGGAAAAGGAAGCCCAGGTGGGCTAGCGGCAGCAGGTACAAAGGTTATTCTCCATTAATTCCTATGCACCTACCTCACCCTTCCAGGACCTGGATGACCATTTTCTACTGTTTTAAGGATAGTCATGGGTCTGTCGCTGGAGGGATGGTGCTGGTCGGTCTAGTCACTGTGATGGTTGGCAGTCATAGGGATCATCCTCATTACTCATCCTCTGTGACAGCTAGGGGATCTGGAATCGGTTTTTCTTTCCTTTTCAAGACTGTTCTGGGCCAGGATTATTTGTTTGTTCTTTGTCTGCTGGTTATTTACATTACTAACAGGCTAAATAAGAATAGAATTCTACTCTGAACATCTCTTTAATAATTACAAATGAATCCCCAGATTGAGTGATTAACCAACTACTGGAGCCTTCTTTGCTTTTGGTTTTGATGTTAATTGGTGCACAATGGGTCTCTGGAGGTCCTGGGAAGTTGAAACCTGATCTTTAGTACCTTTAAAACATCATTTTCAGTGCTTGTCATTGTTGTTGTTTTTGTTTTGATTTTTGTTTTTCTGAGACAGGGTTTCTCTGTGTAACCCTGGCCGTCCTGGACTCACTCTGTAGACCAGGCTGGCCTCAAAGTCACAGATCCACCTGCCTCTGCCTCCTGAGTGCTGGGATTAAATGCATGTCCCCCACTGCCTAAGGATGCTTAGTGCTCTTAAACTATTGTTCTTCATTTATTTGAGGACTATAAACAAATGAACCATAGGTAATGTTTTAATCTATATCTTTGTATATGCCAAATATGTGAGATGTGGTAGTTTATAATTAATAAAGAATAGTATCCAAATATAGAACATATATTTTTATTATCTCTTAGAAGCCTGTTCTTTTCTAATGAGAGACAGAGAAGGAATGGATCTAGAGAGGAGGTAGGGAGGAACTGGGAGGAGTAGAAGGAAGGGAAACTATAATAACAATATATTGTGTGAGAAAAGAATCTATTGCCAATAAAAGAAAAATGTAAAAAAAATCATAATTTATTCTCAGAATAATGTTGTGTGGACATATCCTCCTTCAGTATAGAAGATTGTGTGTATTACTATATATCCTTAGAAAGGGCTCACACTACCCAAATAACTTTCCAGAAGGATTTGTGGCCATGGGTAGTTTTCTTCTGCTATAATTTTCATTCAATCATAGTCATTAAAAAATCTTGTTACATTTCTTTATGTAGTGTAGGTCTTGGGGTACCTGTGTTGTGACATATGTCTGGAGGTCAGAGGACAACTTGATGTTCTCGTCTTCCACCATGTGGGTCCTAAGAATTGAACTCAGATTATCAAGGTTTGAGACAAGCTCATCTACCTGCTGAGCCATCTCATTAGACCCTGTACCCATCTTTTTTAACAGCCTGAAAACTCTTAATTTTCCCACCTCAACTTCCTGGATGTTGGATGATTTTATATATATATATATATATATATATATATATATATATATATATATAAATTTAAGAAGACATGATGTTGGGAGGGGTAGATGTTAGGAGGATGTGGGAGTGAGCTAGTCAAGGGAATGAGGGGTAGACATAATCATATAATCATATTTCATTGTACCTGTATAAAATTCTCAAGAATAAGAAAAGAATTAAAGAAAAAAATGATGAACAGAATAGAAATATCGGTAAGGCAAAAGGAATACAACTTGGCTTAGCCCTTCATGTCTCTGTGATCTGAAGCCCTGGAGCTCCTGGTTATATATGTTGGAAATGAGATGATCCCAGTAGGATTTCATGAATCACAGTTTATTGCTACAAAAAGAATTTTTACTTAGGTGCACAATTCTGAAAAGGGTAGGAGTAAAGAGAACCCTCACAAAGCTGTGTGGTAGCAGTGCACACCTTTAATCCCAGTACTTGGGAGGCAGACGCAGGAGGATCTATGTGAGTTTGAGGCCAGCTTCATCTATAAAAATGAGTTCAGGACAGCCATGCATACACAGAGAAATCCTGTCTCAAAAAACAAAAACAACCTGTTTTGACCTATGAACATCTGAATTAATAGTAGCCTAACATTCTGGGAGGGGGGGGGAACAAGCTGGATACCAACCCACTTTGGTGCCATGGGGTGGCCTGAGATGACTACCAGACCAGTACCAGGCAAGCACCGGATGGGCTCCCAGGACAGGAAACAAATCAGAAACTAGAACTCTGCCTAGCCCTGGATGTGGGTTTGTGGGTGAGCCAGCCCTGCCTTCTGTCTGCTGTGTGGTGGTATTGGCTAGAGAGAGATGCCCTCCCCTCCCTTTTGCTCTCACCACCATTGGCCTACAGGAGATCTGGGCCAGATGGGGTCACAAGAGCAGGAGAGATGTCCCTGCCCTTCACCTGCTGCAGCACGCGGA
This sequence comes from Lophiomys imhausi, assembly GCA_907164525.1. Classification (NCBI taxonomy): domain Eukaryota; kingdom Metazoa; phylum Chordata; class Mammalia; order Rodentia; family Muridae; genus Lophiomys; species Lophiomys imhausi. The sequence continues at coordinate 5,925,669 of CAJQZJ010033152.1, forward strand.
AGAGCAGGCCCTGCAGCTTGTCTGGGTAGCACACTACAGCTGGTCCTGAATGTGAGGGTTGTGAGTGAGCCAGCCCTGAAGTAGTGAGCGTGGGAGAGTCAGCCCTTCCTTTTGTCTGCTATGTGGTGGTATTGGCTAGGGAGAGATTCTCCCCTCTCCCCATTTCCCTCACCACCATTGACTAACAGGAGATCTGGCCCAAAGCGGGTCACAAAAGGAGAAGAACTGTCCCTGCCCCTTACATGCTGCAGCACTCAGGAGAGCAGGCCCTGCACCTTTCCATAGTAGAACTGGTCATGCAAATGGGGGTTGAAGGTCCAGAACCAGAGTTTTGATTTGGCCTACCCCAACATCTACTCCATGGATGAACTGCTGGAGTGTAATAAGAGGTCAGTTCCATAACCCAGGAGTGCAGGATCTCCAAGACACAGGACAGTTACAGAATATCTGAGAGGAGTTCCAGTACTGACGAAGTAGCAGAAACCAGGGGCCTCGTACCAGACCAAGGAGTCATTATAATGGACATTTGCAAGCAGAATGTGTGGACAAAGGGAAATATTGTGGGACATACTGAGATACACTTCAGCTTCCACAATGAGCTGTTATTTTTTATGCTGGGGCAGATTGCAAGGGTAGAGGTGGGTCTAGGGGAGGTGGTAGATGGGAGAAAACAGGGTACATGATGTGAAATTCACAAAATAAAATTTTTTTCAATAAAAAAACCAAAAACAAGCTGGGTGTGGTGGCACACGCCTTTAATCCCAGCACTCGGGAGGCAGAGGCAGGCGGATCTCTGTGAGTTCGAGGCCAGCCTGGTCTACAAAGTGAGTCCAGGACAGCCAGGGTTACACAGAGAAACCCTGTCTCGAAAAACAAACAAACAAATAAAAAACAAAAACAACCAAACCAAACCAAAAACAAACGAACAAAAACAACAAACAAACCCTCACAGAACACACTGACAAATGAGGAGGTACTTTAGTCACACTGCGAGTTCCAAGATTTATTAACGTCTACATGCTCAAGTAGGGGAACAAGGCTGTGAGACAAGGAACTGCATGGAGGTTCTCCTTGTCAGGACCAGTTCTTAGGAAAAGCTGGAGTGACTACCATCACTGGAATCTGTAACAAAAGGGAAGGTCCTTCCGTGACAAATGGTAATGCTGGTGGGTGATATAGATGAGTATGGTCTCAGGATTAATTCAAGACTGGCAGGGTATTGCCAGAGATGTCAAGCATCGCTGGGAGTTATCTTAAGCTCCCAAGACATCTGTCAGTAACTCACATTCGGGGTGAGAGAGGTTTACCTCCACTTCTCACATGAAGTTGGAGGAAACCCCTCACGCTAGGGGAGGAGGAGCTTTGAAACAGAAAACCAAGGGCATATTTACAATAATGTCATAGTTATCAACATAGGATAAACTCCTGGGTTTGAGAGAGCAGAGGAGATGACATTCATGAGAGCTCAATGTGGCTAGGAGATAGATCTATGTCATGGGAGGAGTAGGAAGCCATTGGTGGGCAGTCTGAGACAGAATGAGGCTGCATTCATTGGTGTTTGTGCTGGACAGAAAGAAGCCAGGGAGTTTGTGATACTGAGTAATAGGAGGCCTCCTCAAAGGATTTGGAAGTGTGAATGGGAACATGAACCTGATTTCAGGGACCCTGCACTAGGGATAGAGAATTAGAAAGATGATTCTTTGGAACCTTCCTTTGAAGAAGTAGTTGATTAATTGAGATAAATATGTCCGGTGTTTCAGAAACTAGCGTATTTAGCTCAGCACTCTTCCCACATCATAGTGCGTTCATGCACTGTGAACCTTGTAATTGCAGAAGTGCTGGCTCAAGGGGAGGAGTCCAACAAGTGATGGGCAGGTCTGCGGTGAGAAGCCCAAGGGGACGAGTCAAACAAGTGATGGGCAGGTCTGCCTTGAGAAGCCCAAGGGGAGGAGTCAAACAAGTGATGGGCAGGTCTGCGGTGAGAAGCACAGGATGTCATTGGTGCGGTAGAGGCTACGAGTTGAGCTCCTACTTTCACCTGTAAGGCCCTTGAGAAGCAGATTGTTCGTGATGGGCGATGGGTAAATTTTAGGCCCCAGACCAGCAGCTCTCAACTTGTCACCTGAGACCATCGAAAAACACAGGTATCAACATTACAGTTCATAACAACAGCAAAATTACAATTATGAAGGAGCAATGAAATAATTTTATGGGGAACTATATTAAAGGGTCAAAAGCATGAAGGAAGGTTGAGGATCACTGAGGATTGTTAAGGAGATAGAACTCATTTGTTTAGTGTAGTTTAGATCTGCTGTGTCATTGTACTTAAAACTGTTTAAAAGCCACACCTCCTACCTTTTCCTTACCCGTGATCAGTCCACTGGTGGCAGCCAAACTTCATCTTCAGGATTCCAGGCCCCTTGCAGCTAAGTGTTTAAGTCCTGATCTCCCCACCCAAGAGGGCTATCAGCCCAGCAAGTGAGCTGTTGGCTGTGAGGAATGAATAGGAAGCTGTTCTTCTCAACTCCTCCTAAGCCTCAGGGTTTCACTGGTTGGATGACAGGAGAGGCTTTCCTGAGTAATGGCCTAAGAGTGACACCATACATGTCCCCACTAGTTTCTATGATTCATTCAATTCTCCCCAGGATCAGTGTGAAAAAGATATGACAATGAGGTTGAGAGAGAAAGGCCAGTGCCATTGGAGAAGGGCCTTCTAAAGACTTGCCACCTTGAATGGGGTCCCTTCATTCCTTAGTGCTCACATTAGGAACTGCACTTTTGACATGAACATTGTGATTCCTTGAAACCCAAATGCAACAGGAGTTTTTGGACCAGGGTTGTGCAATTCTGAGGTAGAGTGCTCACCTGTCTCACCTGTCTGGCTTCTATCCTCCATACCTAAAAGAAGTGAGAACCTCAAACTCATACGAACCCCCCTTCTCACCCATTAGATGAGACTTTTTTTCAGCTTTTCTATGGCTGTCCATGTTTCACAAAAAGTAAATGTAGGAATAGACAGACTTCCCTGAGTCTTTCTATCTCCATTTCTGATGGCTTCTATGTATCATAAAATTTTATTTCAATAAATTTGTTTTTCTCTATTTCTAAAAGGCCAGATAGTATTTTGAGGCCAGCTAGGTCCTACTCAATGTCTGGGTCCTGTCTTTACTTCCTTCTTCCTTCCCTGCTTTTAAACATGTGAAAAATCACCTTAGCTTACAGACTATACAAAAACAGCCCCCCAGACAAAAGCACACAGAATGTAGTTTCCCAGTACCTGTTCCAGGAAATATGACCAAACAGGTTGGGAGTTAGAAGGCAGTGCACTTTGGCTGAGGTTGTGTAGATCTGGGGAGAGAGTTGAAGCAGACTTGGGCCAGTTGGGTAAAGCCTTCCCACTGAGTCCCGAGGGCCAATGCAAGCTCACCAGGCAGCAGAGCTGAACATGTCCAAGCAAGGAAAACATGATAGCTTCAATTCTGCAAGATTCAAATTCATTGAGAGCTATGGGAGGGAATCACATAGCTGATAGGGGTATGACATGGGCAAAGAACAATGGGAATTGAAATATGGTTACAGTCATTCAGGTTGGAAACAGAGAACAGGGCCATATACCTAAGAAAAAATAATTATGTACATCACTGAAGGTGCATTCTCATAAGCAGAGCATAGCATGCCAATGCATGGTTGGTGGAATCCAATGAGCCAGGAGTACCCATGCATCACTGCTCAGTGGCTATTTGTGACTGAAGACAAGAGCACTGTAGGGGTAAAGATGGGTAGGAAATGGGGGTGGGAAATAAATTCAATTCCATTTCTTGATTAATAGGAAACTATTCAAAGTTAACGTAACTGGAATTGATTTACAAAATAATTCACAAAGCTAACAATTAGCCTAATTTTTCTTTGGCAATATTGAACAGAAAACACAAAGAAAAGCAGACAAAGCTACAGGAGGTTCAAAGACACAGTGCCATGCTGCCCCCTGAAGCAACCTGAGGAATACATTCTGTGGTGGTTTGAATAGGTATGGCCCTACAGACTCATGTGTCTGAATGCTTGGCCCAGAGGGAGTGGCACTTTTAGGGGGTGTGGCCTTGTTGGAGGAAGTGTGTCTCTGTGGGCGTGGGCTTTGAGGTCTCAGAAGCTCAAGCTATGCCCATGGTGGCTCTCAGTCTCCTTCTGCTGCCTGTGGATCAAGCTGTAGAACTCTCAGCTCCTTCTCCAGCACCATGTCTGCCTGCATGCTGCCATGTTTCTTGCCATGATGATAATGGACTAAACCACTGAATCTGTAAGCTATCTCCAATGAAATGTTTTCCTTTTATAAGAGTTGCCTTGGTCATGGTGTCTCTTCACAGCAATAAAATCCAAACTAAGACATAATCCTTTCCTATTTAGGGACCTGCAGATAAAGCTGGATAAGGCTGGATAAAGCTGGATCATTGCCTTTGCAGCAGAAAAGAATTTCAGGACAATCCAATATGAAACAGAGTTGGGGCTGATAAAAAGATGTCTTTGGCTTCAGGTGGTGGTTCACATCTCTAATCCCAGCACTTGGGAGGCAGAGGCAGCAGGCAGATCTCTGTGAGTTCAAAGGCAGACTGGTCTACAGGATAGCCTGGGCTGTTGCATAGAGAAACACTGTCCAAAAACAAATAAACAGACAGACAAACAAACACACAAAGGTTTTAGTGTTGAAGAAATGGCTCGGTGGTTAAGGGTACTTGCTGGACTTGCAGAGAACTGGATTTTAGTTCCCAGCACCCCCTTTCTGCTTACCCATCTATAATTCCAGTTCCAGGGCTTCTAATGCCACCTTCTAACTTCCTTGGCTATTTACATGGTACAAACGCATACACACAAGCAAAAACTCTTTCACGTTTTAAAAAGAATTTCCAAAAGACTTCTTTAACATACGTAAGAGAAGAGGGTTATGGGCACCCCAAGAAAAGACTGAAGCACATCTGAGAGCATGGGAGTGGGCTTCTCAAAGGACTTGGTGTTTTGCCTGGTTCTTGAGACCCCAAAGACCACCCAGGAGCCAACTCCGATGTAAATACATGAGGGTTGTTTATTCAAGCTCAGAGCTTGCACTCTCAACACTCACTGACACAGCAGTTTGAGTTGAGAGCCCCCAGACTCAAAAGTACAGAGTTTATATAGCGACTCAGACAAAGAAGCAGGTTCTTTACCATATGATTGGATGACATTTGGGTAGCTAGTCATGTCCATTTCTGATTGTCTCGTTGTTACTGACTAACCAGCTGAGGTCAGCTTGACCATCAGAAAGTTTGTTTAGACTTTTTGGGTGCTTTCTCAGAGTGAGCTGTCTGGTGATGACGAGGGAACACCCCTGGAATACAAGGTCGGGTACATTTTGTTGTTGTTCTGGAACTGGAGGTCAGCTCTGAGTCAAACTTAATACAAAATGGAATCTTTTTCAAGATGGATTCAGTCAGGCTCTACACTTGGCACCTTACTGTTTTTATATAACTGTATTATAAGATATGGAAGATTTCCAAAGTTCATATCTTCAAAATGTTACTAAGAAATTTAAATTGGAACACAGGATAGTTTTTGAGCTATATTTGACAGGATTACAATTAATAAAATAAGAGTCAAGGGCCAGCAAGGTGGCCCAGTGGACTAATAGCATTTTCTTGCCAGGCTGGCCTAGCTACTAAAGAATTTGATCCTTGGAACATATGTAAATCTGGAAAAAGAGAACAGACTCCACAGAGTTGTTCTTTGACCTCCACATGTGTGCTATGACACATAGGACCACCCCATCCCACATCACACACACACACACACACACAGAGAGAGAGAGAGAGAGAGAGAGAGAGAGAGAGAGAGAGAGAGAGAGATCACAGAAATGCACATTAAAAAAAAAGTGAGGTCACTGTCATTAACCAAATATTAGTATTTTTGCTATGAGGATTTCCTTGACAGTATCTGGGAGAGGAGTAAGGAACTGCCCAAAGGCATGTACACTCAGGCCCCAAGGCTGGCTTATTGCTGCTTTAATGGGTTTATTTGAAAATATCTCTATTGAGCTGGGTGTGGTGGCACACACCTTTAATCCCAGTACTCGAGAGGCAGAGGCATGCAGATCTCTGTGAGTTCCAGGCCAGCCTGATCTACAAAGGGAGTCCAGGACAGCCAGGGCTACAAAGAAAAGCCGTGCCTCAAAAAGCAAAACAAGCCAAACAGTAACAACAACAAAAAGAAAATATCTCTATTGTTAATTGTATTGTAATTCTTGAGTGATAGTTGGCAAGAGACTTTAACCAGATCCTAGAGCTGGGGCCCTCTTTCTTTCCCCATGAGTTCTAATTTCCCGTCTTAGTCCTGCCTCAAGATCTCACAGGTCTGGTGTTTCCAGAGGATGATGGAACAGACTCAGCCTTTTTAGTAGTTAGTGGTTTGTTTTTGTTTTCTTTGTAATGAATGGAAACAAAAGGCCCTTGAGGTGCAAAACAGAAATCATTTAGTTTAACCTCCTAGTGAACTGACTTTCTTTGCAACTGGAGAATCAAGCAATGTTTCCTTCCATAAAGCACAGTAAGGATGTCTGTTCTACAAACAAGGACTGAAGAGTGAACAAAAGAGCAAAAATGGACTGAAATGTTCAAAGTTATGTCTGTTAAAAAGAACAGTGGAAACTGAACGGTTAACATTGTATTTGCCCTTGTTTGTTTTTGAGGTTGGACCTCTGTTGCTTAAGACTCACAGTCCTCCTCAGTCTGGCAGGGAAGAGGCAATAGGTGAACATGGGTCCCTACATCTGGCTCATGTTACTTTTTACAAGGAGTAAAGGTTATAAAGATTAAAGACAGGTAACGTCATTGTCTGGCCATGAAAACTGTCCTGCTTGGGCAATTTGGCTCTTATCTCTCAGTTTTGCTTGTTCCTTGGAAATTCAGATAAGCATCTTAGTTCCAAGCTGGTGGGGTGGAACTTTGGCTTGCTAAACTCCATTTTAATTTCTAGCTCAGTGTAGTAGCTTAGTTAAAAACAATGGCCTTTTGTGGTCTTTATTTAACAGCGCCGTTTCCTACACTTGAGTCTTCCTTTGAATAAATTCTCAGCCCCACGCTGAATAAAACACATGTCCAAGTAGAGCTGACTATCTGAGCAGGAAGGACTTCAAGTTTGGTGGGGGCTAATGTATGTGTAAGGTACATAATGTATATGTACCTTTTCCAAAGTACTGGGAAAGACTTTAGTGTCTCCTCAGCTATCTGAACACATCTGCCAAAAGAGGATCAGAATAGCTTCTGTTTTCTTTCTTTCTTTCTTTTCTTTTTTTTAAAGATTTTTGTTTGTTTGTTTATTTTACATTCTAATCCCCATCCTCCTCCCTCCCGGCTTCTGTTTTCTGGCTGAATGTCATTAACCACAGGTAATTTGCACTTCTATGACATTAAGGAAAACTGAAAGAAAAACATGACATCTAGAGCCCAGCTAAGATGGATTCCTCCAGGATGGTGCCTGTTTCCTGGGCCCATCCATATTCCCAGAAAGAGATCTCTAAAGGTGTCACACCCTGTACCCTTCTCTCCTAGTAAGAGTGCATTTAAACTTCGCAAACTTGCCTCTTCTTTATTGTTTTGTTTTGAGGCAGGGTCTGATGTAGCCAAGGAGGACTTGAACTGCTTTCTGGTTCTCTCTTGCCTCCACCTGGGATTACAGCTCTGCCATCCAGGAGTATGCTGCACTGAGGTCTGAACTCAAGGTCTGGTGTATGTTTCGCAAGCCTTTTCCAAATGAAATACATCCCCAGCCCATGTCCCCCCTTAAGTGCTGAACACAGTAATGAAGAGTGTGAAGAGCACATACTGCTCCTGCTGGGCCAGAGTTTAGTTCCCAGCTCCCACGTTGGGTGGCTGTAACTCTAGTTCCAGAGAACCCGTTGCCCTCTTCTGGCCTCTGTGGACATCTGCCCACATGTGCATATACACACGCACACATAGTTAAAATTTACTTGACCTAGAAATAAACAAAGCAATGCCTGTGCCTTACTTGTCATTAGTTATGTTAATTTATTATGGTTGTAGTTGAAAATATGATCTTATACTGGGCTATCTCTCACCACCTGTGCCACTCACATGTAGGAAATCATGCCACACTTTGTCCCTCAGTCTCCCCATTCTTACAAAAAGACCTGACACTCAGAGAGCTCATCCGTGTACATAAAGGAACGGTGCAAATGCATCCTAGCTGCTCAGGGGTCTATACCCTGATACCGTTTCTCTTTTCGCGCTTTCTAGTGAGAAGTTGCACCCGTGTGACTTGGCAACGGAGTAGAGAGAGGGCTGAATGAAGAGAAATGGTCCATGCAGACATCATTTAATGAGAGACCTGAGGAGACTAGATCTGAAGCCAGCTCCAGCACCAAGGGGACAATCTGCGGTTTTCTTCTGGCTCCCCCGCCATCCCTTCTCTCCTGGACTTCTCTTAGTAATGGCTTTAACACCATTCTACTTGTGTGAAATGACTAGAAGTTATTCTGATGTTCTCAGATGGGAACAGCCTCTCTCTCTCCAGGACTCTCTAAGTTATCTCACATGTTAACGGGGAGTGACTGACTCCATACGCTTCTGAAGAACAGAGATCCCACTCTGTCATTCTTTCTCCAGAGCCTAACACAGTGCCAGACACACTTAGTACCTCAGTCCTTTCCGTTGGTCTGGTGCCAGGCTTCTAGCTGGGACAGAAACTAATTTCAAACAAATAATGTGTATCAAACATGGGAGAAAGATTTGCTTTACACATTTCTGGACTGTAAGTTTCTGGCTTTGATCATATTTTTCAAGTGTTCTTTTTGCCCTTAACCAAGGAGCCACCATGTCTCCTGACCCGCATGACCTCCAGTCAGGCCAGTAGCCTGCATCTGTGTAGTTCAGGTCAGATTCGAAATTCCCAGAGGAATGCAGTTAATTCACTCCAGCTAACACTGCTCGGCTGCTCTTTCTCATCTTATCAGCTGTGGCCACCTGATGGGGTAAAGGTTTCTACGAGCTCTCTCTGTGACATCCCAGTTGTGGGTGGTTGGTGGGTAAGGGGGAGGTAAAGCATCCCTCCCATTCTTTGAAAAATTTTTAAAACATTTATTTATTGATCCTGTATCACGAGGGTCCTGATGCATAGACTCTGCCCTGTGGCTGTGCTGAGTGCTCTAAAAAGCAGAGTTCAAGAGTTCTACGTACAGCAGGACACCGCATGGAATATTTATCATCATTGATTTTGCTGGTGTCTCTTTGGGTCCTTAAAGGTTTGTGTGTGTGTGTGTGTGTGTGTGTGTGTGTGTGTGTGTGTGTGTGT